>CM044446.1:79507719-79526379 GCA_024363595.1 Xenopus borealis | reverse complement strand
ATTGAACTCGTGGCTTCAGGACTTCAGTTATAGATGTTTTAGTGACTTCGAGTATTTTCGGCACTTCAGGACTTCGCAAATGTTCGGCACTTCCGCATTCTGCGCAGAACTTCAACGGGAGGTGAGCGCTCGCTGCCGCGCCCCCCTTCAGCTCCGGGCCCGGTCCCCCCTGTCCCCCCCTGATGGCGGCCCTGTCCATTTGTATTGGAATTTGTCTAGTATGCTAGTATTGTTTGATAACTCAAGCCGATGGTTAAATATAGCAGTATCTAAATGTGTTCCATGGGCCATAGTTTGCTTTCATACTTGCTTTTTACCATCTGATCTGGTGATGTACGGGTTGAGAAAAACTCGACCCGCACCTAGTGATGGGCGAGTTTATTCGCCAGGGGCGAATTCGCGGCGAATTCCCGCGATTCGCCGCTGGCGAATAAATTCGTGAAACTGGCAAAAAAATTCGCCAAAAAAAAATTCGGCACGCAAAAACGAGTCGCGCGTCTTTTTTTTTTGACGCGACGAAAACGACGCAACGCACATCGAAAATGACACGACGCGCCGGAAACGACGCGACTCGCGTCAAAAACAATGCGACGCGCATCAAAGACAACGCGACGCGCGTCAAAAACGACGTGCAAATCGGCGAAAAATTCGCGAATTTCTCTGGAAATTCGAGAATTTTTCAGCGAAGCGAAACGCGGCCGTTTCGCCCATCACTACCCGCACCCAACCATGAGTCTCGCAGCCAACTTCCTTTTATAGACCCATGCCGACATGACACGTCTAGCCCATGTCAGATTTCAAAATGTAATCTAAAAAAATCGGTTTCCTCTTTTGAAAAAACTGATGCAGCACTATTAACTGGTGTGACAAAAAAGAAAAGTTTTTCCCATGACAGTATCCCTTTTAAAGCAAATTAGTCCTGGGAACTATAGGAAAACCAAATTCTAAAATCAGGTTTCCAATATATGTGTGACTTTACTAATTAGTGATGGGCGAATCTCCCGAGATTCGCTTCGCCGAAAAATTCGCAAATTTCTAGCGAAATTCGGGAATCGGCGAAAAATTCGCGAAACGAGTCGCGGGACGCTTTTGACGCGCGTCGCGTCAAATCGCGTCGCGTCAAAAACGACGCGTCGCGATGTTTTCGTCGCGTCAAAAAACGTCGCGCGACTCGTTTTTTCGGCGAATTTTCGCCAAGCGAAATTTCGCTGGTGATTCGCGAATTTATTCGCCAGCGGCGAATCGCGGGAATTCGCCGCAAATTCGCCCATCACTATTTACTATGACAAAATGTTACACTGCACCCAAAAACATTGAAGATTTTGCTATGCTATTACGTTCTAATGTTCCAGTCATTTTTAGTGGAAATTTTAAGAATTTAACTACTCCTCTTCTTCTAACTCGATTCACTTTTTGTACTTCTGTAATTTGGCAATGGTGTTTATTCAACTATATTAACTATGCAGAACATATAAAGTGATTCTATCACACTGACCAGATAAAAATAATATTTAATATTAAAAAATAAACATTCAAACAGGTTTAAGCAAAAATTCAGGGGATCCAATGAGTTGGTGAGAGACTAAAGCTGCATTTAAATGCATTGTCACTTAGACTTATTTAAACATAATATAAAACACATAAATGATATCCACTCATTAAACCTTAATATTGGAAGTTTAACTTGCAGCTCAGGTTCACCACTGACTCTGCTGAAGGAGCTGATGCCCATGCCCAATGGCAGAACTGAATATAATTACAAGTAAATATTAAAGGGATCCTGTCATGGGAAAAAAAATATTTTCAAAATGCATCAATCAATAGTGCTGGTCCAGAAGAATTCTGCATTAAAATCCATTTCTCAAAAGAGCAAACTGATTTTTTTATATTTCATTTTACAATCTGACATGGGGCTAGACATTTTGTCAATTTCCCAGCTGCCCCAAATCATGTGACTTGTGCTCTGATAAACTTCAATCACTCTTTACTGCTGTACTGCAAGTTGGAGTGATATCACCCCCTCCCTTTCCCCCACCCAGCAGCCTAACAACAGAACAATGGGAAGGTCACCAGATAACAGCTCCCTAACACAAGATAACAGCTGCCTGGTAGATCTTAGAACAGCACTCAATAGTAAAACCCATGTCCCACTGCGTTCCATTCAGTTACATTGAGAAGGAGAAACAACAGCCTGCCAGAAAGCAGTTCCCTCCTAAAGTGCTGGCACAAGTCAAATGACCAGGGGCAGCTGGGAAATTAACAAAATGTCTAGCCCCATGTCAGATTTCAAAAATGAAATATAAAAAAATCTGTTTGCTCTTTTGAGAAATGGATTTCAATGCAGAAATCTACTGGAGCAGCACTATTGACTGATGCTTTTTTTAAAAAAAAAAACATGTTTTCTCATGACAGTTTCCCTTTAAGCACTTTTTAAAGACTGATTTCCAAGCTAAGTTTCCCAAAATTAAGTGACACAGGCCCTGTAAGAAAACACGCACGCAAATTCTAGGAACCGCCATGAATCTTATTATCACTTTGAAGGAAGCTTTCAGCATAATACATGGGAAGTATAGACTGAATGGCTGAAACACTTAAAGGGACTTAAAAGCATAAATATGCAGGGATTGCTCCCCTAAGCACTTTTGCAAATGTGTTTTTATAAGTATATAAGTATTTTATTTCCCCAGAATTCCAGTATTATTTCTGTTACCAGGGGTAGTTGTGTCTGATTCAATTTTATCGCAGTTGGGTTCACACTTTTAATCAAATGCAATTTTACTGAAAATTCAAGTCCAGTCCATTTACCATGAATTCTGCCTCTCAGCATGAGAGTGAAACGTATACCAGATTATTTTGCACGTCAAGCACAACTACATGTAATTGCAAGGAGCACATGTTGATGCAAGCACCTTTGAAAATGGGATGTGTTGCATAAATGACTGGGAAATTGGGTGGGTTTCAACTGTAATGTGGTAAGTCAATGCTCCTTTATATTTTAAAAGAAACTTTTAAGGAAGAAGTAATTTTTTCTAACTGTATATCTGAAAAGGGTTTCTTGTTATCTCAAACCCTGTGAAGTAATCTGACCCTCCTACCCCAAGACTTTAACAGGGTCAGATTTGGCTAGTAGGAGACCAGGAAAAAACCCTGGTGGGCTCCCGGCTCTTGTGGGCACCGCCAGCCCAGATCCACACCAGGAAGACTTCTTAACAAATGCGGTGCGCCAATGAACGTGAATGCATGCACGTGAATGTATCCCCTCCTTGTAGTATAATAGCAAGCTTCTCCTGCATGCTGAAGGGTGGATAGAGTAGGAGGGAGAACAAAAGTTCTATTTCTGACATTGTGTAACCTAGGAAACAGAATACAAATCATATTACATATTGTAAACTGGACACTGTCATGATCAAACGTGTGTAACAAGAGGGTCCAATATGGTCCAAAGTGATGTACAGTTTTACTACAGTATTGAATATGCTAAATGAAGTTTGGTGGAATCTCAGAAGATTGCTGTGAGGTGCAGCCATTTCTAGTTATACCATAGTATCACTGAAAAATAGCAAATAAAATGGACTGGATTAGATGCAATCATTAGTTTCACGGCATGTCTTTGGGATAGAGGTATGTACCCTTTTCCCACACGTGTTCTTGGTGATTTTATGGCTCCGATGTGCAGCTGAAAGTATCTAATTTGGCAAGGACTGGAAGAGGATCAGAGGGCTTCCAACTGGGAACTTTTTTACTTGTTATTCTCTTGTGACAAACAGAAAATCCCCTAAGATCCCCGAATCAACACCCCCTTTATTGCCATAAGGTATTGACCCAATTCAATTGCACTAATCTCTATGGAATAACAAAGGTTTAGAAGCTGTTCTTTTAGTCTTCTTTCGCACTTACTTACCCCGATATTGCTAATCTCTGTTCATTTATCTCTAAAGAAAGTTTATTTTGTGATGTTGGGATCCTTTTGTTTTGTTTAGAATCATCGAATTAACCAATTTTTTTCCCTACAGTAGCTTTTCCCAGCAATGAAAGAGTTGAGTCTTTTCCCTAACAAAGCATGTTAACACTACAGATTCAGTTACATGATATTGCAGGAACTCTCATAGCCAAACGTTGCACAATGCATTCAAAATGAATGTTTCGCCCATATCAAAATACCTCTTGTGGAAACGGATATAGGAAAAATAGCAGTTGAGCATACATTTCAAGGGATCGCTATCCTTTCTGTAAATGCTGAAATAACTCTATCCAAACAAACATTACTTGTTGATTCACAGGAACGTCCAGCATGTGGAATAAGTAGGTTGAGGGCTATGTCTAGACAGGGACAGTGGTGCTTATTGTACTTAAAATATAAAAAGTCCTTACTATTATGAAGCATTCTATTCATTTGGGCTAGCTGCAATGTGTCCCCAAAACATGCATATGATATACAGGTATGGGACCTGTTCAGGGGTTCCAGGGTTTTCCAGATAACTGGAATTTGAATTCGTATACCTTAAGTCTACTAGAAAATCATGTAAACATTAAATAAACCAAACAGGCTGATTTTGCTTCTAATGAGGATTAATTATATCTTAGTTTGGATCAGGTACAAGGTACTGCTTTATTATAAAAGAGAAAAGGGAAATCATTTTTTAATATTTGGATTATTTGGATAACATGGAGTTTATGGGAGATGGCCTTTCTGTAATTCTGAGCTTTCTGGATAAGGGGTTTCTGGATGATGAATCCCATAACTTTTAAATTATAAATATGCATCCTAGATAGGGCAGTGGAACTTGAGTGTTCACTAGGTACCCAAAGTATTGTATCCTGCATTTAATGGGTCACTGGGGCAGAAGGTTGGGAGTACTATTTTGCATTAGCACAATTAAGTCATAAGATTTAAGAATATCCAACCTTTCTTTATCCTATCTTTCCTATCCCTTTTATTTAACCTTTCTTCTAGATAAGGTATAATTAGCGATGGGCAAATTTAATCGGCTTGCGCGAATTCGCGGCAAATTCCCGAAAATTCACTGGCATGAAAAAAAAGAGACGTGCGTCAAAAAAACCGTGACACGAGACAAAAATGACGCGACTTGTTTCGCAATTTTTTCGACAATTCGCGATTTTTCGCCCATCACTAGGTATAATGTTGTTTTGTGCCTTGTGTCTAGCCTACATGCATTACCAGCATGAAATATAATATATATAATTTCTTTCCTTTCCCTTTTCTTTAACCTTTCTTTATCTGGATAAGGTATAATGTTGTTTTGTTTCTTGTGTGTTGCCTACATGCATTACTAGAATAAAATATAACACCCTAAAAAAGAAAATGGTCTGGGACTGACATTAGCATGACTTCAGCACGAATACCACTTTAAAGGCTCAATCTTAAAGTGATATAAACATTGGGTTTCAGATGGAATCTTGGACTTTTATGGATGAATGCTGTGTTATAATGATAACTACAAAGCTCAGCTATAAAGCATTGCGTAACTGCTTGCTGTTCAGTAGCATAGAATGTTTAAGAACATATTTATTGAAGGGTGAGAATAGATGTTGCTCTACAAATGCTACACAAGTAAATAGAGAGCAGTCAAATTTTCCTTTGGGAAACTGTGGCAAATTCTGTTTTTCACATTCTAATAGACCCCCCCCCCATAGAGTTAGGCAGGGGTGCAACTATCAAAACTATAAATTGTTTTATTTAAAAAAAATATACTTCTGCCCCTGTCCAGCACAAAAAGTTTAGGTATTCTTATACGAAACAAGATTAAAAAACATTTTCAAAAGCTATATTACTTTATTCAACGTTGCACTCAGTATTCAGGCAAAACACGTTTTATTCCTATAGAAGTATACTTTCTTTTAAATCTAACATCCCCGACTATTAAAAAGCTTTATAGTAACAATAGTAATCAAAGCAAAGGATTTTGCTCTTTTCTTTTTGGCTTAACATTAAATGGCAAACACTGACCTACAGAACAAAGGGCATGCTTAATTCAGAGCATTACACCACACTGGAATTCATACCAGGTTTTTGCAAGCACAACCGTAAATATATTAACACTGCTAAAGAGCTGCTTATCTGACAAATATAACTACATATATCCAAGCTCTATGCCAAATCTGTATGTGTTTCTTATACCCTTTCACTTGCTAGGTTCCTTTTTATAGTGTCTCAGAAACCAAAGCTCCTGCAAATTCATCTCACAAATCATCTGAATAGCTCTTCTGTTATTTATTTTTTTTTTTTACTTTATTATTTACTGTGTTTTTTCAACAAATGCATACATAGTATCATCATATATTTCTCTAAGGAGTTAGATCTAGTATTTATTATAAATCTAACAAAACAACAGACAAACAAGGAAAAAAAAAGGATTTTATATCTCCCAGGGTTTCTATTATTAAAAAAAATAAAAAAATGAGTCCAAAACAATGTCGTTTTTGTGTTTTGGTCTTAGATAGCCAAAGAGTATGTGTTTCTTGTATTATTCTTTTCTCTCTCAGACCTCTTGGTGCTGCTTTTTAATATTCTAGGTTATTTGTTACTTCTTTGGTGTATATTTGGAACATCCTCTTTTTTCCAGTTTCTAGCTATCAGGAGTTTACAGGTATTTAATATTTGGAAGGTCAGCATTTCCAGTCTCTTATTTGGAAGTTTATCGTATAGATTTAATATAATTGCTTCCGGAGATAATGGAATATTTTGCTGAGTGACTTTTGTAATTAATGATGTTGCAGCTAGCCAGAGACATTGTATATTATTACAATTCCACCAGATGTGTAGCATATCTCCTATATCTTTGTTACATCTCCAACAAGATTTGAAGCTTCAGGATACATTTTTGCTATCCTTGAGGGAGTTAGGTACCAATTATATAGAATTTTGTAATAATTCTCCTGGTGAGTAACACATTTAGTAAACAACTGGGGTTTGAAAATAGCCTTTTGCCATTCCAAACGTTTTTTTTAGTCTTTGCTCCCATTCAATCATGTGAGATATTTTTAATATTTCTTTTGGTTCACTTAGTAGATTGTATATTTTTGTTATACCTTTTTTTTTATACTTTTACCATATTGAAAATAGATTTCAAAATTTGAGAGCAGTCTGAGTCTCCCTTGTATCAATGTTTCAAAGTAGTTCCGTACAATGAGGTATTTATGAAAGTCAGCTTTATCCAAGTTTAGTTCTTTCTTTAAACAGGTGAAAGTCTTGAGTTGATCTAGACAGAACAGGTCTATTAGTTTTAATGGACTCTTTCCATGTTGATAGATTGATGTTTAAAACTGAAATAGGTGGTAATTGAGAAAGGAAAGAAGAACACCAACGGGCAGATTGGTCGAATTTGAGGTTTAAAAAACCCTCGAATTCGACCATGTGAATAGATGGGGAATTAAAATCCTTCGAATTAGAAGGATTTTTCCACAATTCGAATGATCGAATAGCAAATATTCAATCGAATGGTTAAAATCATTCAAATCAATCGATTCTAATGATTTTAACCATTCGATCGAATATTTTTATTCAATCAAAAATAACCAAACCCAATTCGGTAGCTTTGATCTGACGAACTAGGCAGTCGAATAAAAATTTAAAGGGTAAGTACTTCGACTGTTGAATAGTCGAATATTCAAATAGATTTATATTCGAATCATTAGATTCGATTGAATTTTAGAAATTCATTGACCGAAGTGGTCTTCAAAAACATTTGAAAATTAAAATATTTTTGAAAATTCGATCGAACTTCGAATTCTTTATGTGAATTTGGTAAATCTGCCCCCAAGCGTTATCTCTATTATCGCTCTAATATCTCTCTCCTTTCGAGTTGCAGGTAAGTTCATTATTTTCTTTTGGTTACATTTCTGCATTGTCCAAAATATAGATTCCAGGGATTCTGTCTTGAGGAAAGTCATTTCAATATTAGACCATTTTGTCTGTGGGTGTAGGGAAAGTAGAGTTGTGACTTGGTTAATTATGTTGGCTAACTACTTGAGCGCCTAGTCTACAACCGATTAACCTCATTCCTCTCTGACAATAACCTGCTGGACCCCTTACAATCTGGTTTTAAAACGCAACACTCCACTGAAACTGCTCTGACCCGTCTAACTAATGACCTTCTAACAGCTAAAGCCAACAAAAAATTCTCACTACTAATTCTGCTTGATCTCTCAGCTGCTTTTGACACTGTAGATCACCCTCTCCTCCTCCAGTCCCTCCATTCGCTCGGCCTTCGTGACACAGCCCTATCCTGGTTTTCCTCCTACCTCACCAATCGTTCCTTCAGTGTCTCCTACAACGGAGTAGCATCTTCCCCCCTACCTCTTTCTGTCGGGGTTCCTCAATGCTCTGTCCTGGGACCCCTATTATTTTCTCTATATACTTCCTCCCTCGGCAAATTAATCAGCTCGTATGGGTTCCACTACCACCTCTACGCTGACGATACTCAGATCTATCTCTCCTCTCCTGATCTCAACCCTGAACTCCTAACTCGTGTCTCCTCCTGCCTGTCTGCTATCTCTACTTGGATGTCACAACGCTACCTTAAACTAAACCTCTCCAAAACAGAAATGGTTCTTTTTCCTCCAACTAACACCACTAACATCCCAGAAGTATCCATCGTAGTTAACAATTCCACTATCACCCCATCTCCCCAGGCCCGGTGCCTTGGGGTTATCCTAGATTCTGCCCTGACATTCACTCCTCACATCCAGTCACTTGTTAAATCATGTCACTTCCACCTAAGGAACATATCCAAAATACGATCATTTATCACCCCAGACGCTGCCAAAATTCTTATTCACTCTCTTATCATATCGCGTCTAGACTATTGTAACTCTCTCTTAATTGGCCTTCCCCTCCAGAAACTCTCACCTCTCCAGTCCATAATGAACACTGCTGCTAGGCTTATACACCTCAGCAACCGCTCCTCCTCTGCCATACTATTCTGCCAATCCCTGCACTGGCTTCCACTCCCCTTCAGAATTAAATTCAAATTACTGACCCTGACATTCAAAGCACTTCATAACTCTGCCCCTCCCTACATCTCTGAACTAATCTCCATTTACTCACCCAACCGCCTACTACGCTCCTCTACTGACCTGCTACTCAACTCTTCTCTCATTACCTCCTCACATGCTCGCATTCAAGTCTTTGCAAGAGCTGCACCCCTCCTCTGGAATTCTCTCCCACGGTCTGTCCGACTTTCTCCCAATCTTTCAGCTTTCAAGAAATCTCTAAAAACCCACTTTTTTAGAGAAGCCTACCCTCACTGTTAACCACTCATTGCAATACCGCTTACATTACTACATCTCTCACCCACTTTACTCTAATCTTGCCCTCTCCCACACCTTGTGTATCATTCCCTTCCCTTTAGCTTTTTCTGTACAGGGCCTTCCTCACCTCCTGTACCAGTATTTATTGTGATGCATGCACAGTAACTCCATATTTATTGTGATGTATGTAACTCTTTATGTTCTATATATGTAATTCATGTGATTTGGTTGTATAATCACATTCACTTTACAGCGCTACGCAACAAGTTGGCGCTATAGAAATACATGTTAATAATAATAATAATAATAATATGTAGTATTTTTTGACATTTGGCATCCCAACTCCTGCTGCAGACTTATTCCTCTGTAAAATATTTGTTGACACTCTAGGAGGCAAATTTACTATTATTCCCCATAATTAGCTCAACAAAATTCAATATTCGATTAGCATTCGATCGTCGAATGCTAATCAAATAGTTTTAGGCTACCTTTTATTCGATATTCGATCAGTCGAATAATTTATTCGATCAGTTGAATAAATCATTTGATCATTCAAATAATTTGTACGATTCGAACGATCGAAGACTTCGATCGTTCGAATCCTATTCGAAGAGGATTTAGCCTCAGAAACCTATGGGAGTGCTCCCATAGGCTTCTACTGCAATTCGGTATGTCCAATCTGGCGAAGTAGGCAATCGAATACATTTTAAAATTTAAATCCTTCGCTGATCGAATGATAAAATATTCGTTCATTCTAATCTATTCGAATGTATTCGATCATTCGCTATTCGATGATCGAATATGCCAAAATTGGCATATTCGACCAAATGAATAAATCCTATGATTGAAATTCGATCGAATTCGATCAAACTTCGATCTATTCACGTAAATTTAGTACATCGGCCCCCTAGGAGTCTTAAACTGATTAAATATATTTGTTAGTTTAACAAAGAAGGTAGATGGTTGTGATAGGGATAGTACGTAAAACATTTAATAACTTTGGAAGCCATATAATTTTTATAAATGCAATCCTTCCCAGCCAAGAAATAAATAAGGATTTTAAATCCTATATACCTTGCTTAACGGTATTCAAAATGAAATAAATATTACTATTTAATAGTTTTGAAGGTTCTTTAGTCAGCTTTATGCCTAAATAAAGTATATAGTCTTTCCGTCAATCAAATTTAAATTGTCGTTTCAAGGAAAGTAAATCTTTAATATGGATGTTTAGCTTTAGTGCCTGAGTTTTGCTTTCATTTATTATCATCGAGAGATAGTATAAGAGTAGGAACTTTTGATTGTCTAATGATATGTATTATATCCATAAAACGTCTGGTATTATCTGATGCTTGCAGTTCTTCTGTTTTTTGCTTGCCAAATCCCGCATTCGCATCTGAAGCTTTTGTTATGGATATCTAACTATTTTGCTATGGCAACTTTATTTGCAAAGCAGGGCAATATAAAAAATATATGAGTGTGCATTGAATTTCACTTATTTCTTGTTCCTACACTCTGGGGTGTGGAGTTGGCAGGACATTGGGGGGCTATCAGGTGGGCCCCACCAACCCAGACCTGCTCCCCACATGACACTATCGGAGATCCCCTGAGGTGGCAGCTCCAATGGGCCCTGGGCCCCCCAGTCTGAAGTTGCTGCAGAATCATTTAAGAGCTGCACCCAATGTGTATAGAGCACTGTGCAGCTTAGCATACAGTAGGGCCAGGATTTGGGCTACCGCCAGAATGATCTTAGATTAGACATTTATAATGAACAAGCTGGGGAGCACCGAGCACTAGGAGTGCAATGGAGGCCTAGATTTAATGATTGCTTATTCTATACCATTCACAGAGCAGATCTAACAGGTGGTAAAGTTGGCCATACACTGACTATCTGATAAAGGGGGAAATTCACTAAAAGGCTCCTCCACACTTCGCACCTCTTTGTCAGACATTGATTCGCAGCACTTATGTTTATTCATCAAAATGCGAATTCACATCTCCGTAAAGCTGGCATTCATTTCTGCCTAGAGGAACTTTGTTAACACACTTATGCTCAGGTCAGTTTGAATAGGGCGTGTACATATAGGTCGTATATATGTCTTTTTATTAGTGATGTTAGTGCAAATTCTTGAATGGCCAATTATGTCCAAGGAAGCAAAATAAAGATAAAAGAGATGCTCTATTGTCCTACACATGAGCCCACCCTGAAAGGTGGGTGATATCACCTTGAAATTGTTTAAAAAATTTTAAATATATTTAACAGTTACAACTTTAAAGATAACCCCACTTTGAAATATTAAAACATTTTTATGACTTTTCAGCATACAGTATATGATGTCATTGATTTAAGATTGAGGAGGATGTAGTTTCAGCTTATCAGTTCACCAGGTATAACCTGGCATAAGGGGTAATGTAATCGAAAATTCTCACTTTAGTGAAATTGCAGAGTAATGATCGATCGCCTGATTGTAAATTTGCATGGAGTGGTGTGAAACTTCATTAGCGATGTACTCTTTCGCTAGTGAATTGTGAATTGTTAGTAGATTGGCGATGTCCCTGTGGATTGGATTTCTGGTGAATTTTCTGGCGAATTTGCCCATAGACTAATGACATGATCCCCTCCTGAAGGAGTCAGCGGCTTATAGTCTTCTGTATAGGGGTCCTTGGAAGGTCTCACCTGATTGATGTTTGGCTAAAATCAGGCAGATTTTGATTGGGCAGGTTTGAAAATCCCATCAGAAAAAACACATCAGCACATTAATGTAGTATTCTCCTAATGGATCTCTATAGGACCACCAATATGATCTTATAGGCCTGGGGACCAATTCAGAAATCTTTCTATATTGACCTACCACATTGAAGGCCGAATTGGGTAAAGAGCCACTTATTTGGTAAAGTCACCAAACCAGCAGATCTTCGTAATCTTAACAGTCGAAATAATATACCTCCTATTGTAAAATATGAGGAAAATATATCATCAGGATATAATACCGCCCAGGAGTTCCATACCCAAATGCTTTTATACAGGTCATGAAATGTCAAAATATAATAAATATCCTTATATTTTTGAGCAGTGAAAATATAATTTTTTATGATGCAAATGTTGTAGTGAGTCATGTGACAGAATTGATATCACTAAGCATAGTTATAACATGACATCACTTGGTCCCTTTATAAAAAATATATGTCACAATATATTTATGGATTATATTATATAGATATGCCTAAGTATGTATTTATGCATTTTCATGGAATGTAAAAGAGAGCCAATTCCATGAAGACAGCAGAAGCCTTTCATCTGTGAAAGCCAAAAAGATGAGACTTGTCAAGCCTGACCAACGTTGGCAAGTGTTTTGGATAAGAACTAGTGCTTACAGTTGCTTCACCCTGTGTTTGTAGGTTATATTGTGAGCAAAGCATTGCAAACAAATAGGGCCAAACACTTATTTGTGGATACAACAGAAAGGTTGCATGAAAGGTTTTCTTTTGCACCTGAGCAAAATGATCCCAGGCTTCAGTGCACCTGTAAAGAAGCAAAGCCAGGGCTTGGCCAATTCAGTATCACAGGGAGATCTCACAATATCTGTCAATCAAGTGTTACTTTGCAGTCAAATAAAGGGGGATTACAGAAGACAAATCAAAGAAAATGCACTGCAAACCTTATCTCTTCAAAGTTACTTTTGATTTGACATGAAAGTGTTGACTTTTCACTTGGGCAAACATACTGGTTCATCAGACAATTTTAAGCTTCTGCCTGCTTCTCTGATCACACATTCCTCCAGCCACACAAACACCGGTGCTGACCCTGTGCTGTTGCCCTTTCCCCCAATCACAACTCACAAGGGATGGCTAGAATGCAAAAATGGCATTCTTCTGCTAACAACTTCACTTGGGGCCGCTGCATGTGAACCCGTCTCCCTGGCGCATGTCCTGAACAGAACTTTCACAAGTCCATATTAAATCTGTGTGAGTGAGTCTTGTGACAGCTGCCACCCATGGTGTATTTACATTTTTACCTCGTGTACATTCCTTGCACAAGCAGGTCTTGTGATTGCTGAACTGGAACTGCACAGATGTGCCACAAGGGGGCTCACAGCTTTATACAGTTCATCTTTGATCTGCTACAGTGTTTGGGATGTTAACATGACATTCAATTCAACGCTGAAAGAAATAATTGTTTTTATACGTTTCTTGATCTTACACAATTCAGATAACAGACTCACATGCCATTCTTTGTGTAAATATATATAAAATGATTTGTAGTACTCCCATCTCGACCAGTTAATTGTCAACATTCATCGTGCACAATTCACTTATATTGTATCTACATCTCTCCCAGGTCACAACAGAACAGAATTCTGGCTGGTAAAACATATTTTGCTGAAGTCTGTAAGGAACCCTCTTCTGCTATTGTAGTTCTAAGACTGAAAGGATAGGAGGCAATGTAGGGAGAGATGTTGCCTATAGTAGCAGTGAGGAAAGTAGTAGGGATTGTGGCTGTTGGATAGCAAGTATAGTAGGGAGAGATTGTGCCAACAGTAGCAGTGGGATATTAGACTATGGGAAGGGACTGTGGCTGTGGAACAGTAGGTATAGTGTGGGGGGGGGGGGGGGGGCATGCCTATAGTAGAAATGGGGAGACTACCTTGTTGAAAGGTACTGTGGCTGTGGGATAACAGCTATAGTAGAGAAATATGGTGCCAACAGTAGCATTGGGAATAATAGCTTATGGGAAGGGACTGTGGCTGTGGGATAGCCAGGATAGTAGGGAGAGGTGGTGCCTATAGTAGCAGTGGGGATAATAGACTCAGGGAAGGGACTGTGGGATAGCAGGCATAGTAGGAAGAGATGGTGTCTATAGTAACAGTGAGATAATGGTCTCTGGGATGGGACTGTGGCTGTGGCATAGCAGGTATAGTAGGGAGGAGATTGTGTTTATAGTAGTAGTCATTATAATACCTTCTGGGAAGGGACAGTGGCTGTGGGATAGCAGGTAAAGTAGGAAGACATTATGCCTATAGTAACAGTGGGATAATTGTCTCTGGGGAGGGATTGTGGCTGTGGGAGAGCAGGTATAGTAGGGAGAGATGTTACCTATAGTAGCAGTGTGATATTAGTCTCTGTGAAGGGACAGCGGCAGTGAGATAGCAGATAGAGATTATGGTATCTATCCTAGCAGGTAGAGTGTGGGTTAGCAATTAGAGAGGATGGTGTCTATAGTAGCAGTCGGGATAATAGTAGCTGGGAAGGGAATGTGGCTCTCAGGGCTCCCTGTCACAAAAGGAAAGGGATAACTTGCTTGCTATCTCTCCAGGCCGGTGCAGTTTTCTGCTAACAGGAGCAAAGTGTATCAGATAAGTCATTACAATCCGTGCGGGGGGGGGGAATTTCAGCATTCCTTCTACTTTAAAGCTGACAGCTAGTGGTAACTACTCCTCTCAACAGGTACAGCAGGATCCAAAGACCTGTTGCACTCCACTGTCTTGCATTGCCTCAAAGTGTCAGTGATTAAATAAACTAAACCTTTAGTATGAGATGCACCAGGAAATCATCCATTTGCATTGCGGAGCTTTCTATACTGTGGAACCACGGCTCTGCTGAGCACAAGGCAGCCATATGACAAAATGCCAAAGCTATAAATATTTTAAATATATTTACTATGGATGTATTTATGGATTGCATATAAATAAGACAGGTGTAGGGAAAGTAGCAAATTAGAATCCCCTTCCCCCAATATTTACAAACTAACCACACAGGAACCAGTGGATCAATTAGTAGCTCAGGTGGACTTGCCAGAATGACTTATCTACCTAATTATCCAGCTGCCTTCCTGTATGGACATACTGACAGCCTGGCCTGTTGGAGGAAGGGGAGATGTGGAAACCATGGAGCTATGTATACACAGCGTTTGATGGCTGCTCATCATGCCGAAATGTAATGGCAAATAAAAATGACTCACATCCACACACCAGAACTATTTTATCCCTTCACATTTTTGTACAGGCAATCAGGGCCACCATTAGAAATTTTGGGGCCCCCTGGGCCCTGCCTACCCTGGAACCCAAGCCCCACCCCTGATACCACCCACTCCACATCAAAGTTAAAAGACCACACAGACATCAGCGCTAAAAAGGTAACCCCACACACACATATTGATGGTCTGGTCTCCCTTATATGTTAAAAAAAGACATTGGTGCCGGGGTACCTCTTACAAGTTAAAAAAACTTGGGGCCCCAAAAAATATTTTTGGAAAAAACATTGGTGCCAGGGCACCCTTTACAATTTAGTAAATATCAGCGCCACAAAAAATATTTAAAAAAAAAACATTGGCGCCAGGTCCCCCATTCCAAGTTAAAAAAACTGGGGCCCCAAAAATTATTTTTTTTAATAAATTGGTGGCAGGGGCCTATAGAGTATTAAAATAAAACATTGGTGGCCAGGGGATTTAAAAAAAAAAAAACCCACATTGGTGTCAGTAGAATTGAACTTGTGGCTTAAGGACTTCAGTGTCAGCTCCTTTCGTTACATTGGGTATTTTCACTGCTTCAGGACTTCGATTGTTCGGCACTTCTGCATTCTGCTGGGGCTAGACATACAGTATTGTCAGTTTCCCAGCTGCCCTCAGTCATGTGACATGTGCTCTAATAAACTCCAGTAACTCTTTACTGCTGTACTGCTAGTTGGAGTGATATCACCCCCTCCCCCCCAGCAGCCTAACAACAGAACAATGGGAAGGTAAACAGATAACAGCTCCCTAACACAAGATAACAGCTGCCTGGTAGATCTAAGAACAGCACTCAATTGTAAAATCCAGATCCTACTGAGACACATTCAGTTACATTGAGCAGGAGAAACAACAGCCTGCCAGAAAGCAGTTCCACCCTAAAATGCTGGCTCTTTCTTGTTGGTTCAGGAAAGCTGGGTTTCCTGACAATATCTCATACTGATATTTAAATTGAGAGAGGTATTTACTTCTTCCCTGGGTAATTGATCCAGTGAATTCATATGCAAAGTAAGACATTGGAGTTTGAAGGAAATTTCTAGCTGTTATTTCTCTGTTGTGTTGCAGTGCTTAACTATCATCCTCAGGAATAATGAATATCAGTGTCAGACAGACATACCCAGGGCCCACTGGAAGTCCAGTGTCAAGGACCTACAACCACAACACTAGTGCCCCCAACCATTACCAGCAGAGGCAATCCATCCCCACCACCTTTCACTCCAGACCACACCACCCACTGATGGGGCAGAAGGTCCCACCAGGACTAGGGTCTCAGAGGGTTTTCTTCTGGTTCCTGGTTGGACCAGTCCAACCCTGAGGACTATAGTATTTAAAAAGAACTGTAATCATTATTTAATTCCTCCTGCTACAAAAGTACTGCACTCTGTGGAGCTGTTCTGTCCTTTATGACTTCTGCTTCTCTATATTTGCAATTACATCTTATTTATAAATGTTATTGCAATTGAAAATGACTCTGCAATGCTGAACGTTATGGTTTCTCCCTTTAAAAAAGGACAAATACAAGAATCAAAGTAAATAGGGATCTGGATACTCAATAAGCAATGCACACAGATTTACCTATCATGTTGAAAGGGATGTGTTTTACCTTAATGAAATAAAATGTAATTCTGTGCAAATACATATTCAATAAACTTTCAAAGTCTTAAGTCAACTGAAATTTATATTGTTTATCCCTTCAATTCTCTATTTCAACGCAAGCACAACACTGCAACAGAAATCTGATCTTCTTACATTGTGTCAGGAGTCGGGACCAGCCATGTTGGCATAAATAGCCAGACGTGCTGCTTTTAATACAAATAAATCACTAGTGACCCCATCATGTCTCTTGTATCATATTAAAGGGGTTGTTCACCTTTGAGTTAACTTTTAGTATAATGTAGAGAGTGATATTCTGAGACAATTTGCAATTGGTTTTCATGTTTTATCATTTGTGGTTTTATAGTTATTTAGCTTTTTATTCAGCAGCTCTCTAGTTTGCAGTGTCAGTAATTTGGTTTCTAGGGAACAAATTGCCCTAGCAACCCTGCATTGATTTGAATAAGAGACTGGAATATGAATAGGAGATGGACTGAATAGAATGATAAGTAATAAAAAGTGGCAATAACAATACATTTGTAGCCTTACAGAGCATTTGTTTTTAGATGGTGTCAGTGACCCCATTTGAAAGCTGCAAATAAACAGAAGAAAATCATTAAAAAACTATGAAAAATAAATAATGAAGACCAATTGAAAAGTTTTTTAGTATTAGCCCTTCTACAATATACCAAAAGTTAATTTGAAGGTGAACCACCCCTTTAATGAACACAGCGCATTCCCTACTTAGAAATGACTGTTAACATGTATTATATCTGTGCTTATGAACTAGCACATTTTCCTTAGGGGATCAGGTATATAATGAACTAAACAGAGTTAAGAAGAAAGAAATGAATTCCTGGTTTGTATGTACTGCATGATATGTCATGAATCTACTTTGCATTATTCCTACTGGATTAATATAGTGGTATATATACATAAAATGTAAAAAAAAAAAAATATATATATATATATATATATATATTTTTTTTTTTTTTTTTTTACAGCAGGTTTAGAAAGCACTCCTTACCTGGAGAGACTCGATACGCTGAATTATTGATATTGGTTTTAACACTAACGATATAATTTATTTAGCACCTTTTTGTATTTGGCTTAAGGAATCCAATAAGTATTAGCAATTGCCAGTAGCAAAGACAGAGTGGCACCTAGGTCATTACTGATCAGTGTGATTGTATGGATAATCTGTATGGACAGTGGGTGGTATAAAAATATATGAACATATAGAATATACCAGTGATAGTCACTATATAAATAAGATACAAAATAAGTAATAACATAATAAATTACTACTACATGAGGTATCATACATTGATTTGTGTTATTCAGATCTCAACAGAAATACCTTTTAAAGGAGAACCAAGCCCTAGTTAGGTATACTGTATTTCATATACTGAACTTACTGCACCAGCCTTAATGCTCTGCATTTCTATAACAGTAAAGAGTCAGGCCTAAACAATTGTGCGCAGGAGGTCACCATCTTGGATCTTGTTAGGAGCAACAGTGACACTTGTGCTCAGTGAGCTCTGGGCAGCTAGGCTTAGGGGGTCCATTACTGGCATCAATATTAAACTGATTCATCATCCAACAAAATGATCAGGGTAGAGAACAATGGATGAAAAGAATCAGGGTGAACAGATCTGTTTGTAAACAAGTTATTTGCAGCATTTCCTTCCGTCTGCAAAACGTGGCTCTTTTTAGGAAAATTCTCATTAAATATTGATTAGCTATAGAGGCTATATCAGGGATGAATACATGAGTATGAATATATATATATATAT
>CM044446.1:79469180-79479594 GCA_024363595.1 Xenopus borealis | reverse complement strand
CCCCCCCCCCCCCGGCATTGCAGGAGCTGCCTCAGGGGGCTCCAGGCCCAGAATCAGCTCTGGCAACTACGTTACCTTTTCCCCCTTGAACCTTTTTCCAGAGAGACCACTATTTATGGAAACTGTATATGAAATAGGGCCTCATGGGGCCCCTATACCTTCTGGGCTCCCTGCAACTGCAGGTTCTGCCTCCTTTATGGTTACACACCTGGGCATATGAGTGGCATGTGACAGGGCAGTAAAGAGGGCAATTTTGTCAGTGGCCATATTGGACCCCCATACCTTTATATTCTAGCTTTTCAGGCCTACAATGACCTTTCCCCAAGCTGAACGTGAAACTGATGGAGATTAGTATATGAGCAGTTAGGTTAGAACAGAATAGGGAACATGTGTATTTCACTGGTTAGGGTGGGTCCTAGTGATGAGTGAATCTGGCCCATTTTACTTTGCTGGAAAATTTGCAAGTTTTTGTGAAAGTTCAGTTGACATTTTTTGCACAAAATAGTAAATGAGCTTTTTTTCCATGCAAAATGCATTGAAGTCGATGGGAGGTTTTGTTTTTTTTTTGCACCATTTTTCTCATGCATTTTTTCCATTACTGTCAAAATATTTTGCTCATTGCTAATAAGTCCCCATATTACCCTTTAGAATACTGACATTTTTTTTAGCAGATAGTAAAGTTAGAAGAGGTATGACATTTATTCTAAACCAACAGTAAGGTTTCAATGGATACAAATCAGTTGCACTCTGACCTCCCTCTCAGCTATGCCGTCGGTATCTTTAGGTACTCAGGCCCGACACTGGGAGATAGGAAAATCTGAAAAGTTCCCCAGTTTTTCACTAGTAAGATTGCACAGAATAGTGAAGGGCCTTCATAATGTGGACTTTAGATCTTGAGTGTATAAACCAGACTTTATTGGCCAGTGGCCAATGCTATTGGCCAGTGATTTCAAATCTCCTAGCAGAGGAGTTGCAGAGAATGCCTACTAAGTATATGCCGTCTTCTACTATGTTTTTGCAGATACTATGAGAAAACTATGTGAATCATCCTTTCAGAGGTGAACTTTTTTTACTTTCTTCCCAGCGGAAGAAACCAAAGAAAATATGTGGGTGTAAAGAAGTGTAAGTTAAAGAGTCATTGCTCATATTTTAATAACTACACTAAACAGAAGATCAGAACAGAACCTCTTGGGAGTGATTCGGAAAATGGGCTCTTCAATGTCAGTGAATTATATAGATATTCTGAATTATACACAAATATATACAGGTATGTGGCCTTTCATCCAGAATCCTTGGAACCTGGGGTTTTCCAGAGGAGGGATCTTTCTGTAGTTTGAATCTTCATCAGGTCCGGACTGAGAATTAAAATAGGCCCTGGCATTTCAGGTACGCAGAGGCCCAATCAACCCACATAGAGGGCCAAACGGCCCCCACCAGCCCACTAAATACTGACTTTCTATGGGAACTTAAAGCAGCCCCTTTGGCATTTGCCAGAACCCACAGATTGCCAGTCCGGGCCTGATCCTCATTGTCTACTTGAAAATTAATTTAATACATTAATTAAACACAATATAATCAGGATCAGATTTACACACTGGCTTCTACCTGTCCCCTTCATGCTTGTGCATATGCAATAGTGTCCTGAATGGGATTGTGTTGCCTCCGATAAGGATTAATTATATCTTAGTTTGGATAAAGTACAAGGTCCTGTTTCTTTATTACAGAGGAAATAAATCTGAATTATTTTATTAAAATGGAGTTTATGGGAGACTGCCTTCCCAAAATTCAGATCTTTCTGGATAACGGTTTTCCAGATAGTGGATAGTTACCTATAGATAACTGCATACAGAGCTAGCTATCAGCTCTTTCATTTAAATCAATTTGTATTTCAGGATTAATGATTCATTGGAAAGTCTGGTCAGATGTAAGAAACAGCATATCTGTGGCTCATGATTCCATCATGATATTACACATATAACCTTTCATTTGTGCTGTAGATGTGGCATTCATTCATCTGTGCTAGTAACACACACACAAACAATGGAGGCAGCAGCAGCATCAGATGAACCAAATAAAAAAACCGCAGTAGCTTGTTTGCATGTCAGCCTTGTATTGTAACATAACATGAATAGCCGACTAGGTTACAGTTGCTGTGGTGGATTCCCTTTGCTATAATCTCACAGTTTTTTCACCTAATTAATTTCCCTCTTCCCTGCACCAATGTTCCATGTGTCTGTCTTGTTTGGAAAAGATTAAGAGCCATACACTTCATTAGTAAGGTGTAAATTATAAGAGAGGCCCTCTCAATCCACCTGCTTAATTGGGTTAATGAAGCGTCTCTGTGGGCCCTTCACTAATGCATCAATCTAATCAGTTCTCTATAGACTTTAACATTTCGTCTCTGCAACTATGGATGTGCTGGTTAAAAAGAACGGCAAGTGAGGGCGTAGCGGCCATGCTCTCACCTCGGCGCACTTGTTGATGGCAACGTTTGACATGAGATAAAGCCCCAGCATATTAAAATGAATTATCCATTTGTTTACCCTTAATACAAAAAGTCTTTATTATGAAAAATATAGAGGACGGCATTGTGTTATACTTACTGTAGTGTGAGGCATTCCCTTCTTTCACATAGGGGCAGATTTACTAAATTCGCATGAAGGATTTGAAATTCGATCGAATTTTCAAAAAGATTCGAATTTCGAATAAGTTTTTTAAAAAAATGATGGAATGATTCGAATAAAAATCTATTTGATCATTCAACCATTCGATGGTCGAAGTACTTGCCCTTTAAAAAAAAATTGGATTGCCTAGTTCTCCAGATTAAACCTACCGAATTGCTGTATAACCCTATGGGAAGCTCCAGATAAAGGGACTATCCATAATTTAAATCCCCATTTTTTTTTTGTCTGAAAATATAATTTTAATATTAAACAATCCCAAAATGATGGTTTTGCCTCCAATAAGGATACATTATATCTTATAATCAAGTACAAGGTACAGGTATAGGATCCATTATCTGCAAACCCATTATCCAGAAAGCTCAGGATTACGGAAAAGCCGTCTCCCTTAGACTCCATTATAATCAAATTATCTACATTTTTTAGACAATTAAACAGTAGCTTGTACTTGATCCATAAAAAAATATAACTCATCCTAATTGGAAGCAAAACCCAATTATTGGTTTATTAATGTTAACATGATTTTTAGTAGAGTTAAGGTATGAAGATACAAATTACAGAAAGATCCAGAAAACCACAGGTCCTGAGCATTTTGGATAACTGGTCCCATACCTGTACAGTTTTATTATTACAGAGAAAAAGGAAATTATTTTCAGAATGTTTCATTATTTGATTAAAATGGAGTCTGTAGGAGGTGTCCTTGAGAGCTTTCTGGATAATGGGTTTCCAGATAATGAATATCATACTTGTCCCTATTATTTGGAAAAAAAAACCTTGATTATTGTTGCTTTCTAATTCTAGACCCTACATAGGTGATTTCCACGCGTTTCTGGCAGATCTGAAGTTCAGCGACAAAACATAGGCGTCAAGTCGGATGCAACGGAAAACAAGGTAAGTAATAGTAATGTTGGGTGGTGGGTGTTGCAGTGTTCATCCGACAACACGACTGCCGGATGCAGCTTCCGACATATCTATCTCTTAACTTTTTTCCAACATATCAGACTTGACGCATGCATTTTGTCGCCGAGCATCGGATCCGATGGAAAAGCACGTAAATCGCCCGAGTAGTTTTACTCTTTATCCACACTTTCTGAGACTACATTCTTATCTGTTCTTCATGTCACCCTATTATTATTAGGTATTAGTGTCAGGATGCATAGCGTTTCACTTGAATGAGGGTTTTCCTTATTTTGTCGATTGCTCCAAAAGGATATCAATGCATACAATCCTCTTAAATGGAAACTGACTTGGGAAAACATTTTTTTAAAGCATCAGTTAATAGTGCTGCTCCAGCAGACATCTGCACTGAAATCCATTTCTCAAAAGAGCAAACAGATTATTTTATATTCAGTTTTGAAATCTGACATGGGGCTAGACATTTTGTCAATTTCCCTACTGCCCCTGGTCATGTGACTTGTGCCTGCACTTTAGGAGGGAACTGCTTTCTGGCAGACTGTTGTTTTTCCATCTCAATGTAACTGAAAGTACAAAGTGGGACATGGGTTTTACTATTGAGTGCTGTTCTAGATCTACCAGGCAGATGTTATCTTGTGTTAGGGAGCTGTTATCTGGTTACCTTCTCATTGTTCTTTTGTTAGGCTGCCTTAGGGGAAAAGGGAGGGGGTGATATCACTCCAACTTGCAGTACAATAGTAAAGATTGATTGATGTTTATCAGAGCACACGTCACATGACTTGGGGCAGTTGGGAAATTGACAATATGTCTAGCCCCATGTCAGATTTCAAAATGAAATATAAAAAATCTGTTTGCTCTTTTGAGAAATTGATTTCAATGCAGAATTCTTCTGGAACAGCACTATTAACTGATGCATTTTGGGGGGGGAAAAAATGACAGTATCCCTTTAAAATTTCCTTAGACTATTGAAAATCTTTTGCTAATTTATAAATTTTCCCAATTATATATTTTACATATTTCCATGCCTGGGCGTAATGCAGAATTAATGTTATTAATGCTGTAATAGGTAGTGACTAATTAAAATGTACTTAATAGGGGTGATTCATGATGATGGCAAACAGCCAGTACTACTACAGAGACATTTTTTAAATATTGTTACCTGACCTGTTGGGATAATTGAAAGTTCAAGCATAATTATGGCCCATTGCCTGGAGAACGGGAAAAAGAAAATGCAGTGTCCGAGAACATATCCCTGCGTTGGTGTGTAGTGTCTCTTGTGGGATTACAGGCAGGGGCACTTTGCACATTTTTGACATTTCACTGCATAAGCCTCCTACATACCTGCAAAACACCTTCTAGAGCTTATTATAGCTTTGTCACCTAATATATCAGAGCCTGTGACGTGTGTATTGATTTTATTATCTATAATTGAATGTTCTCTTATTTCATGTGTTATTTATTTTGCTATGAATAAAAAATAAGCAATTCCCTGTTGTTGTTTTTTTTTATATATATATTTTTTGGGGCACCAATCTAAGGGAGCCCTGGCGTCATGTTTCTTTTTTTAAAAAGTATTCTTGGGGACCCTATTTTTTTTACTTGTAAGGGGGCCCTGGTCACCAATTATTTTTTTAACTTGTAGGGGGCCCTGACCACCAATTAAAAAAAAAAAAGACTTTTATGGGGGCCCTGGCATCATAGTTTATTTTAACTTGTGTGTGGGTTACTTTTTTTAGTGCTGATGTATGTGTGGTCTTTTAACTGTGGTGTGGAGTGGGTGGGATCTGGGGTTTGGCCTGGGTTGTATGTAGGGTTGCCACCTTTTCTTGAAAAAAATACCGACCTTCCTATATATTTATCTTTTTTTCCTATTAATAACATGGGGATCAACCATCAAAAATACCGGCCAGGTGGCAACCCTAGTTGTATGGGACCCCGTGATTTCTAATGGCAGCCCTGGGTTGGCCTGTAATATAAGCTGATGTTACAGGGCTAATTATACAATCAGTGTCGGACTGGGACACCAGGGGCCCACCCAAAAACCTTAGACCAGGGGCCCACCATAAAACAGACCAGGGGCCCACTCGCAGTACTAATATTCTTCATCTCCTCAATCAACCTCTATTCTCCTAGTTTGTTTTCTTTACATACTATAATCAATTATTCCATCTATTTAGCCTCTTTGTTTTCATAGAAACAGGGAATGGCCATGAAATAGGCCAAAAGTTTAGCATTATGAGAGCCCACTGACTAGGGTTCCCACCTGTCCGGTTTTGACCCGGACAGCCCGGTATTTTGAAGGGCTGCCCGGGTCAATACTTCCTGCCCGGTTTTCCAAATAAGGAAAACCGGGCGGGATTAGCTTGATTGACGCAGCGATTGGCCAATCGGCGATCGTGTCATCATAGCTCCGCCCCATGATGCCACGGGCCCGCCCACCAACATTACTGGCCCACCCACTGACGTCATGGGCCCGTCCCCCTGTCCGGGTTCAGCCACAGGAAAAGGTGGCAACCCTACCACTGACACCTTGGCCCACCAGGAGTTTTCCTGGTGTTCTGGTGGGTCAGTCCAACACTGTATTCAATTCTGATGCTAATTGCACTTATTTTTGAGCAGCCATGTAGTAATTATCCATATTAATGACTAATCAGCCTTATATTGTGACATTTCTATTCTATATGTACTGTATATTGTGAGTGGGTCCCTAAGCTCAGTAAGTGACAGCAGCACAGAGCATGTGAATCAGTGAATCAGCAGAAAAGAAGATGGGGAGCTACTGGGGGAGACAACATTTCTACCCTCCTTTATTCTCCTTTAAGCCTAGAAAAGAATATAGTTAAAGGGAAACTGTCATGGGAAAACATGTTTTTTTAAACGCAAAAGTTAATTTTATCATTTGCCAGCTGCCCCTGGTCATGTGACTTGTGCCAGCACTTTAGGAGGGAACTGCTTTCTGGCAGGCTGTTGTTTTTCCTTCTCAATATAACTGAATAGAACATAGGTTTTACTATTGAGTGCTGTTCTTAGATCTACCAGGCAGCTGTTATCTTGTGTTAGGTATCTGGTTACCTTCCCATTGTACTTTTGTTAGGCTGCTGGGTGGGGGAAAGGGAGGGGGTGATATCACTCCAACTTGCAGTACAGCAGTAAAGAGTGATTGAAGTTTATCAGAGCACAAGTCACATGACTTGGGGCAGCTGGGAAATTGACAAAATGTCTAGCCCCATGCCAGATTTCAAAATGAAAAATCTGTTTGGTCTTTTGAGAAATGGATTTCAATGCAGAATTCTTCTGGAGCAGCACTATTAACTGATGCATTTTGAAAAAAAGAAATTCCCATGACAGTATCCCTAGAAAAGAATATAGTTAAGAATGCTATAATTCAGGGCCCGTGTATGTACAAGCAGGCCGGGACTGGCAATCTGTGGGTTCTGGCAAATGCCAGAGGGACTATAAGGTGCCATAGAAAGTCAGTATTTTGTGGGCTGGTGGGGGCTGTTTGGGCCTCTTTGTTCCTGAAATTCCAGGGCCTATTTTGATTCTCAGTCCAGACCTGTGTACAAGTTAGTGAGTGCCTCTGGGTGCAGGGTGTGATGGAACCTTGCACTTACCTCCTGCCCTTATGACCTACTAATTATGTTTCTAGAGGCAGAGTTTCACTCTGGTTGAGTGCAACAAGACCATGGATGCTGGAGATGTTTAAATGAAAAATATAAAGTTCTTTGTTGCACCCCTTGTGATCTAGCACTTGCATCCATGGGTCATAGTAAAGGCCCCCTAATGTGTCTGATTATTTGTTGAGCTTAAGTCTCCTTAGCTGTCCTCATCCATAGAGTCCAATGAAATGGCAAGCACGGTGTCCAAATGACGATAAAAATGACGATAAAACGTATCTTAGAAATAACCTTTGAATAATGTTTTTCTCTGGCACTGGTCTTTTATTTAGCAAGAAAGCTCATAGACACCACTAGTGTTTTCAGAATAAATCATTGGTCTGACACATGGCAATTTATGCAGCTTTCAGTACTTTGCTGCCTTTCATTCAGTGTGACGGAGAACAAGTCCTAACTCAGCAGAAATCCTAATGCCTCCCTAAGCAACTGAAGCAAAAAAACCTTTTTATTGATATGCACTCATGTTTAAATTGAAATATATTGAAAGGTACACTGTAATATTAAAAAGTAAGATTTGTCCCCTGTACAGAAGTATTTTTATAGAAGGAAAATGTGTCCATGCTTTGCATATTACCTCAATAAGGTGTTTTTATTGTCGCTCTGTGTTGTGTTTTCCCATGAATGACCCAGGCTGAAAAACCATGTGCTTTCTGCCAAATGAAACCAGAGAGGGGCCACTCGCACCTGCAAATGTTGATCTTGAAACAGAAGAGAGCAGAGAACTGGGAGAATCTGTTCTTCAATTCAAAAGTGCAGAACATTGTGTTTCCTATGATATTAAAGGGAAAGCATTACCTGCAATGAAATATTTCTATGCTGCATTCTGTAGGTTGGAGCAAATAATGACGGTTTATTTATAACACTGCAAGCAAAAGAGCTGAGGTAATGAGACACACAGAACTCCAGAATAGTGAGTACTATTAGAGAACTGACTGGACAAAAACTAGTAGTACATGCAGGCAACCGACATCCCGCTGTACAGTCACTACTTGGCATGTCTGGAGAGGAATTCAATGTTGTCTGGCACTTCAATAGGAAAGCACTGGCCTATGGCATTTTACAGACACCCCTCTGGCATTTGCCAGAGTTTCCAGATTGCCAAACCAGGATCAGGCAGATTGAGTAACTTTGGTCCCACAGGAAACCCCTCGTGACCAACACCTGTCATGGGGTAAAGGTCATTAACTCTGTTCTGCATCAAATTCATATGTTCAGCTTGTTTTTTTAGAAAAGAGGTATCAGCAAGACTTAATCTGTAGATCTATATTTAATACACAAAAGCTTTGAATATCCTGTAAATGTTATTCCTATAACAGTGCTTAGTGATGTCATCAGTTATAATGGGTGCTCAGTGATGTGATCTCTGTCACATGACTCACTGAAACGTGTGCATTATAATATATGATGTAACCCCCTGTTGTAAAAAGTATAAAGTTCCATGACCTCTATAAAACTTGTCCTTCAGCGTTGTGTTTTAAAGGATCATGGAACTCATCAGTGACTTATTATATCCTTATATTTTACAATAGGGGGTACATAATTCACTATATAAAGATTATTAGGGATGTGTCTGTTGCTATTTTTAGTTTCACTGGAACAAAATAGTTGTATATTGAAATGTGATTAATTTGTGCCCATGATTAAGCATGCAATAACATGTGAAACCCAACTGATTATAAAGCATAGTTATCCCATGCTTGTTAGAATCAGTTAAATGGTTCATAAAATACAATTTTATTCGCCTGTCGTGAATTTGCTGCAAATAACCGTGATTCGTTTTTGGATGCCAGCGTCCATTTTTTTGACACCGGCAAATGTGTGCCAGGATCCAAAAATGGATGCCCGCAGCCAAAAACAGATGCCCGCATCCAAAACGAGAGACCAGTGGCGTTTTGTGAATTTTTCGCTGTGAAATGCCCCAGATTCGCCCATCACTACAAGAAATGATGACCTGTTGTAAACTTTCTCTGAATTGCAGTTTTAATCTCTACAACATACTTAATTTAAAGTTGAACAACCCCTTTAAGCATAATGAAGCAGCAGTAGTCTTGACACTTTTTAGCATTATCAATGACAGCAATAGAAAAGAAAAATGAATAAAGCATTTCTGTGCAAACATTTTTGACATGAAACTACATTAAGTCAACAAAGGCAGGTCAGGCCTGTTAATCACTGAACATGCAAAGCATCTAAGTTTTAGCTGGAGGAGAGTTGACTACAAATGGTTCACATGTAGTCAGGACTCTAAATGGACAGAAGGGTTTTCAATTAAATAGCAATTACATGACAAAATAATTTGAATTTCATTGCAAAATGTTAACTTTAAATTTCTTAAATGTAATGGACTTCCATTTAGCAAAATGTTATATTTGAGCT
Source organism: Xenopus borealis (assembly GCA_024363595.1). Lineage (NCBI taxonomy): Eukaryota > Metazoa > Chordata > Amphibia > Anura > Pipidae > Xenopus > Xenopus borealis. Next base: position 79,469,945 of record CM044446.1, on the reverse strand, counting down.
TCTTGCCCTTTTTATGGGAAGTGCATTGCCTTTTACTAGTTTCTCCTGTCTGTCTCTGTGTCTGCACTGTTGAAACACCTTTTACACCTTCAGCACATAAGATGCCATAGAAAGTCACTATTTCATGGGCTGGAGGTGAGCTGATTGGTCGGTCCTCTCTGTACGTAGAATGCCAGGGCTTATTTTGACTCCCAGTCCAGACCTGGTAGACATGTTATCTCTGGGAGAAGATCACCAGTAACAGATTTATATTAGCCAGTGGAACACCAAAAATGTATCCTAAAAATATCTGGATCTATATGCATTCCTTTGTTCTTCAATGGGAAAGACAGGTCCGCAGGCTTGAGATATTCCATAGAACCTGATAAAGAAAGCTGTAGAAGGCAGGGTTCAGGTTTTAGATCTAAAATTAGTCTTTAGAGAAAAAAAAGAGGATAAAACAGAAGCAATCTAGTGATGAAAAGGGGTATCCAGAAATGCCTTCTATTTATATAACTATTATTTTAATTATTATGGTATAATGCACAGTGTTTGTAGGCTAATGTGTCTGACATTTCAGAGAATCACTTTTTTTTTCGATAATCCAAAAATGGGTTACAATAAGGAACTGAGATATCTGAATCCTTCGACAAGCAGGAGGGTTGCAAAAAAAATCATAGCAGGGCCGCACCTGGCTCCTGGTTTTGCAGCTGACAATATTGCTTGTGTGACTTGTGCTCTGATAAACTTCAGTCACTCTTTACTGCAGCACTGCAAGTTGGAGTG
>CM044446.1:79402438-79439533 GCA_024363595.1 Xenopus borealis | reverse complement strand
TATATATATATATATACACATATATATATATAAATATATATATATATATATATAAAACCTTAAATATAAACTTATATTTATTGATATTTTTCTACTTTTATAATCTTTATTCACCGATTTGCAGAAAAATAAGTTTCTCCTGAAAACCTACTTTAAGGGCAATGCACAAGGGGGTCAAACTGGGCAGAATTGAGTTTCAATGAGGGCTGGTGCCTTGCGGTCAAGAAATTGTAACCAAGCACTTTAGGTGAATGCCATAGTAAGCTTTGGGTTGTTTGGCCGTGGCCATCGATCTAATAAAAATGTTGCTCAACAAAGTATCTAAAAATAACCTGTTAGGCATTGCCCTAAACCAATATTCATTAATCCAAGAGAAACTATCTCTATTCTTTCTAATTTCTTCTAGGCAGGCAGTGTGTGCATATACCTTTAAAAAAATGTAAATTGTGTGCACAAAACAGTGGATGGAGCGAGGCAAGTGGCAGCCTGTAGTTCTTTTGTATGTTATACCATTTGTTGTGTGTGCACATGTATATGCAAACAATTAAAAGGGGGGATTCTGGATCTTAAAGTTAAAAGTGCAAAAATAAATGGATTAATTCAGCTGGATATTTTTCCTGCACCCAAAAATAGTTTTTTGCCTAATGACAATGCAATTCTAAGAAATGTTCTTATACCCGTATACAGTAATAACATTTGTTTTTAAAATGATTTGATTGCTGATGAAAGCAGCCTCTGCCCTATGGTTTATATTTTGTACTGCTTGCTCTGGCTCCTGAAATGTAGCAAAAATACATCTAATAAGAGTGCTGGAGGAGAACTGGCTTTTGATACTGTTGCAAGAGTCAGAACCAGAAAACTGAAAGGGATAAACAAGTACTGCTTTCAACAGCAATTACATTTGCAACAACTTTTTAATCAATATACATTGGAAGGTCCTTTCATTATGGCAACTGAGTTATTGGGTGGGGATTAGTTCTAGGTCGCATTATAGATTGTATGTCTCGCAAGAAGTGACAGTCGTCCAGGGGTAAATGGACTGAATTCTTCATATAACTCTTCTATGTAATTGATGCTATTTTTGAAGTTATATGTAGAGAATGTTTTGGATTTCTTTTTCCTTGAGACCCCCCTTGCAATTAATTAGTCTCTTTCATTGCCATGGAATTTAGAACGAAATTAAAGGGTTGGTTCACCTTTAAAGTAAATTTAAAGTGACTTTGTTATAGAATGACCAATTCTAAGTTTCAATTGTTTTTCATTATTTTTTCAATAGTTTTATGGTTATTTGCCTTTTTCTTTTGACTCTGCATCTTTAAAGTGGTTGTTGCTGACCCCTTCTAAAAAACAAATGCTCTATAAGGCTACAAATGTATTGTTATTGCTACTTTTTGTTATTCATCTTTCTATTCAGGCCTCTCCTATTCTTATTCCAGTCTCTTATTCAAATCAGTGCATGGTTGCTAGGGTCATTTCTACCCTAGCTACCAGATTGTTTAAAATGCAAATTGAAGGGCTGCTGAATAAAAAGCCAAATAACTCAAAAATAAAAAATGAAAACCAATTGCAAATTGTTTCAAAATATCAATCTCAACATCCTACTAACAGTTATCTCAAAGGTGAAAACCCTTATGTATTTACTGCTTTTCATGCTTCATATTTCTCTATTTTGCTATTACCCGAAAATAGCACTGGATATTAGAATCCATATCAGTTTTAGTGCATTAAATCTATTTGTACCTATATCATGAACATTATTTGATTCACTGGGTCGTTCTTATGGGTTGATGGTTAATGCTGGGCAGACAGCTTCAGTCTGGCATGTTTATAGCAATTATATGCAACCTGTGGTCCTCCAGCTGTTGTGCTACTCCCTCTAGAAGGTTAGAACTACCTACCTAGTCTACAAGGAATTATAGGCACAGGGTGAATTCCAGTAGGATTCTGTGCTGCTGAGTCCACTGTAGGTACCTGCATCTGAGGAACAAAAAGAGACCATTGCTTGTCTATGTCTAATGCAGGCATTTGTAACTGACTCCAGCATCATTCTGTTTATCAACAAGTACTATAAGAATCCTCTACTCCTCTACATTATTTTGTGGTCTTCTGTATTACTGATCAGAAAAGACATAAGGTCCCTATCAATGTAACCCTGGAAAAAAAAATGGAAAGAGGTGATAAAGTAGAACCATTTAAATGTATCAAGGAAATTCAAGGGAACAACATTTTCGAGAAGCTCAGTATGACTTGAACTAAGGTTTGGGGGGTGCGGGAGAATTGTAGTAGGAGTATGATCTGGCAGAAATTCGACTGCATGCTGTGTAGATTCTGCTTCTTGCAGGATTCCACCTCTTGTCTCTGACATTGGTGGAAAGGAACACATTTATACAACAACTATATAAAAGATATATGAAGAATAAGTTATTATTAGTTGTGGAGGGACAGGGTACCACGCTGTCTCATAAAATGCTACTGTCCAACTTATAGCCCAGCTATGAGGAGTACTGGCTGTAATTTCAAAGCAAGAAATGCATGTTAACTCAGTTCAGGCATTTATTTGTGCAAATTCACCAAAATGATTTCAAAACAGTGTTAAATAAATTGATTTCTTACATACCAAATGCCAGTGTCTTATCATTGTCTCCATACCCCATGCAAGCCACACCCTCCTGATGCGTTTCGCACCATTGAGTAGGAGGAGGTCAGGTGCTGGCAGTTGCAGTCCAACAATGATTGCAGAGCTGCACAGCTGCTAAATTACAACTGTTTCTATTGCCTTTCTATCCAAACTTCCCCATGTTTCTCTATTATGCCAGCTATTCTCCAACCCTTTTTAACTATAACTGCTGTCTCAGTCTCACCGTGTGCCTACCAGAAGTTACTGGTATTTTGCTTTACTACAAGCATTTTGTTGCACCCTGGGTTTGTCTGAGATCAGACTCTCACTGTTCCCCAAATGCAGTACAGCAACACAAAAGGCATTGTGCAGGCATCAGGTCATTTTAAGAGCACAAAACATTTAAACAGACAGAGTAGACTGGCCTGTGGGTTCATTTCTGGTGCCAAATTCTTGGTAGCTTTCTCTAGCAGAGTAGAAAGAAAAGAGTGTGGAGTGAGTTTTGCTTGGTCACAATAGCATTAAAGTAAAGCAGGACTACAATCTGGCATGTGGTTGCATGCTGGGTCAAATCTGTTTCTTATGTGATTCAACCCTTTTCTCCCAAATTTTCCTACTCTGCCACAAATTCCTGTTGAGCCAAACATTTTGTTCAACTGGAATAAAATATATACAGAAATAGGCAAATGCCCAAGAAAAGGCACAGGCACCTTTCAGCATTACAACGATTGGCAAGCCAAACTTTGTGTGTGATGAGGTTATGGTATCCCACTAAGTCATGGATATACGTTGATTATCCTGCACTGCACTGATTGCAAAAGTACAATCTCCAGTCCTGCAACATACACTTATGAGATGTGTCCCTGAATGTTCAAGTGGTCTGGTTACTCTATGTTATGGCAAAGATGCTAGATAGATGTATAACAGATCATTCAGGGTCAGAGATTCTAAATTAAGCCTAATGTTTGCATCACTGTAGAATTATGATTTCTTTCAGGATTAATTAGCAGTGTGGCACAGATAGGAAATCTCCGAACAAACCAACCATATTTAAATATTTAAGACTGACCATTTTGGCACGACTATATACATTAGTAGGAGTTTTCTATTACTGTGATTTGGATTCTGGAAAGCAAAATACTGCATGGCAGCTCATTCCCTCAGTAGAATCTACTTATACAGCCACATCATCTTCAACTGGGTATTATGTGCACCTGAAACAAAACAGTTCCAGTCATGGTCATTGGGGCAAATTCATTATTGTGCGAAGCGTCTAACGCTAACGCTAATTCGTCAGCGTGACGTCAATTCGCAACTTCGGAAATTCATTAACAATGGCTCTGGCGAATTTACGCTAGTGAAGTAGATAGACTAGTACAACTTTGCACCCTTACTCCAGGCAAATTTGCGCACTGACGAAGGATCGTAAATTCGCAAATTCACTAAGATGAACATTTTCCTGAACATTAGCACTTACGCTAGACGTTACTTCACCTGGTCAGACCAGGCGAAGTTCAATACAATAGATAGGAGGTTGAAAAAAGTCTAAGTCCCCAAAAAAATGCTGGCGTATTTTAACATAGGAGGGTGATAGTCTGAAAAAGATCGATATTTTTTTGGGAGGGGGGGTTACCCTTCTTCCCCCCTACATTTCCTAACATATGGCAACACAACTATACAAGGGGCACATGTAGGGCAATAGGACAACTTTATTTTATTTATTAAAGGTTTCCTGGGCTTGTGTAGTGGAATGTAGTGGCTGTAACATATACTTCTATTATAACTTAAAGTTCCAGCCGTATGCAAATTAGGCTTCGCTAGCGTAACAGCACTCTGCCTAGTGAAGTAACACTAGTGCAACTACGCTACCGTTCACCGACCTGAGCGTAAATTCGCACTATAGTGAATTTGAGTAGCGCTGGCGAAAATTCGCCTGGCGAAGTGCGGCGAACGCTAGTGAATTTTCAGATCTTAGTGAATTTGCCCCATTTTCTTTCACTGATGAAAATGTCATGATCATTTTATTGTTCTCTACCATGTCTCACATATAAGTAACTCTATGCAGGGATCTGGAGGGGTGAAGTTGTATGTCTGAAAGTGGATATTTGGGAGGTCCAAGCAAGTATTTGCCCCAAGAGGCTGGTCATCATTAAGGCTAGTGTTCCATACAAAGGGGAAAATTCAGTAAAGGGTGAATTTTTACCTTAGAAGGCTCTGCCACTTTGTCAGACATTAATTCGCAGTGCATATGCTAATTCATCAAAATGTGAAGTTCGCAATTAAATTCATCAGCACGAGCATTTCATAGCTAAACTTTCTCTAGCGTTCATTTCTGCCTCGCGAAAATGTAACACTCTTACGCTGAGATCCATTTGAATAGGGCGGGTACATATAGGTCGTATATTAGAGATGTTGCTGCAAATGCTTGAAGTGGCCACTTATTATTACAAATGTCCTAAGAAGCAAAATAAAAATGGAAGAGATTCGCTATTGTCCTAGACCTGAGCCCACCCTAAAACGTGACATGCCCCTCAAATGTTTAAATAACTTTTATTAAAAAACATATATATTTAACAGTTACAACTTTTAAACACAATCCCACTTTAAAATATGGAAAAATGCCTGCTTTTTTTTAAAATGACTTTTCGGCATACAGGATATGATGTCACTGATTGAGGAGGAAGTAGCTTTGTCCTAGAAGTTTGGCAGGTATAACCTGGCGAAGAAAACTGGCAAAAGAGTTAACTGTTTAACAGTTAACAGTTTAGTTAATTTGCAGAGTAACGATCGTAAGTGACAATTCGTCTGGTGAAAGGGAATGAAACTTTGCTAGCGATGTACTATTTTGCTAGCGAATTGTCCTCTATGCCTGTTAGTGAATTAGCAATGTCCCTTCGGATTGTATTCCTGGCGAATTTTTGCTAGCCAAAGCCACTTCCCCCTTTAGTATATTTAGCCCCAAAGGTCTCATACAGGATCAAGGATCGTTGCCTGACCATAGGAAATACACTCACAGGCAAAAAAGTTGTTTTCCATTATTTTTATAGCCAATATTTTTAGGTACAAGCCAAAAGGTATGGGGCTCATGTGCCCCTGGTGTAGACACAGGTGCAGGAACACTAAGGCATACAAAACCATGTAGTTTAGGGCCCAGATTTTTAGCACTTGTGCTTGTACTAGTGGTAGTGATCTGTACCTTGCACCAAGTTAACATCTGGTGTAAGATACAAAGCACAGTCCTAATTAGGGTTGCCACCTGGCCGGTATTTTAGCGGCATGGCCGGTATTTTTGATGGTTGATCCCAATGTTATTAATAGGAAAAAAAGATAAATATATGGGAAGGCCGGTATTTTTTTCAAGAAAAGGTGGCAACCCTAGTCCTAATAGCGAGAGGGACCACCACCAACTGCACCACTAAAGTATCGCAGTATTGTATAGGCAGTAGTGAATGAAGAGTTAGGCTCAATTTATGTAATCTATTCTAGATATGCAAAGTATCACTAGTAAATTTGAATGCGTGCAGGGGACAAAGTGCAAAATAAATGGTGCTTTGCACTGGTTCTTTCAACTTTACATGTCCCATTTTTTATAAATTAGCCCCAAATTTTCATTGACATTAATGGTATTTTGTTCAGATTTTATTTAGTTTTGTGTAAGATGCACAAACCAAATCATAAGGTAACATAGTAACATAGGAACTTAGGTTGGAAAAGACACTTCCGCCCAGTGCAACCTTTGTCTCAATGAACGCCGCCTAACTGCTGGCTGATTCAGATGTAGACAAAACCCACTCAAAAAAAGTGTTAGTGTTTATTCATTATGTCTCTGATGTCTCTGAGTTTACACAGAAATTCACTTTGCCCCACATAATCATACAATATGTTTAAACACATTCTTATATGTGATAATACTCATTCGTATATGTAATAATACTGTCCCTTTATAGCCACTGTAGTCTGGTCACTTATTATTCATTTGCTTTACATTATGGGATATGTTATCCAGAATGCTGGGGACCTGGGGTTTTCAGGATAACAGATCTTTCTGCAATTTGGATCTTCTTACAGTATTTCTACTAGAAAATCATGTTCACATTAAATAAACCCAATAGGATGGTTTTGCCTCCTATAAGGATTAATTATATCAATTTGGATCAAGTACAAGCTACCGTTTTATTATTACAGAGAAAAAGGAAATTATTCTTAAAAATGTCAATTATTTGGATAAAATGGAATCTATGGGACACGGCCTTTCCGTAATTCAGAACTTTCTGTATAATGGGTTTCTGGATAGCAGATACCTGTATATAGAAGGAAATGGAAGCAATTTCCGTTTGAACTTTACTTGCACGTTATCCTTTTGGCCTCATTGCATAACGCCTTTCATCCATATAAGTAGTTAATATAAAACGCCTAATCTGATGTTTGATAATGATATTTACACTATGTTTTTAAGTCTGTAAGGCATCCGATGTTTGCTGTTGAGAAATACTTTCACATTTCTTGGGATATGTATCTAAACAGATAGTTGTTTTCAATTTTAAAGCTTGCCTTTTCTATAGTTGATACTTTATTTGACAAATCCTGCAGTTCGGAGGTCCTTCAGGTTTTACAGCTGTAGATAAACTCCAGATATTAAACATGTACAGTGATAGGAGGTGTCTACTTTAATACAATTCCTTTCAGATTACTCACCCAACCAACTGACACCTGATCCTAATCTCGCTGCCATGGAATCCCTGTCTTATCTGCTCTGTGCTTCTGTTCTCTACCTCACTACCCAGGTTCCTTCCCAGAAATCACAAAGAGAGATCTAAGCTGAACAGTTCCAGCAGGGTACTGAATACAGACAGACCAAGTGTAAAAGTAGGCCACCTTATTTAAATTGTAGCTACTATTATTAACTATATCACAGAATATATTGTCTGGTAGAAGTCAGTTTATTCTTCATATTGACCTATGATCCTCAGAGCACTTACTAATGTCATTTAATTCACCTAAAAATTTTTTAATTAATATTGTCTGTGTTTTGAATGGAAAAAAAAAACACTTGGAACTAGTGATTCAGATGAAAAATCCAAATATTTCCCCATAATAGAATCTTGCTTTTTAAGAAGGACATCCTTTCCCTATTAGAGGAGGAGTTGGGGAGGCGTGTTTCTGACTTACCCTAATTTTCGTTCATGTTTGGGTCTTGATCTACTTGTCTAAAGTATTGGGTAGGGACTAATGTTTTTCATAAATAGGTGACAGATGCTTTTCTTTGAAAGGCATTCCACTTATCCTTTGGCTGATGGCATCAACATCATACACATTGAGTCTCAGTTATCCTCTTTGAGGATCTTTATAAAGAGCTAACCAAGAAATAAGTTGGGCATCTGAGACCAAGGAGCAATCTACATGAGGACACCAATACTAGCTCAGTCTATCAAAACATATACTGAATTTTGTATTTTTGTTGTTGTGATCAAACTAAGTTTATGTAACGCTTTTGTGGGCTATATACAGCACACCCAGATTTAATATCCAGCTAGTAATAGGCAAGCATGGGTTACACTGTGACCTACACATCAGGGCAGGGCCTTCGCCATGTGGAAGCGATCCTTTAGGAGGTAGTATAACTACAATACCCAGGCAAACTATATAATAAAAGATGAAATGGGCGCCAGGAGGTTCTTTAAAACAACAGACGAACGTTTATTAGCATAAGGCATTATCCCCAGGTTTAGATACTCACACACAGGAGCTTTCACAGAACATAACAGAGGTTACACAGGCGTAGTATAGATGTCAGCCGATATTCATACACACACCCCAAGGAGACCATCTCTCAGAGCCCTGAGAGACAAGGGTACATCCATTCCTCTACAAAGTGCCTGTTGCCGAAAGGGACTATTAGGAACACCAGGTAAGGCCCAATAGCAGCTGCTAAGTCCTAATCCTTATCACTATAATATCCCTGCACTAAAAGCAACACGGGGGAAGCTTTGTAAGGAAGATCTCTTCCTACTAATTCTCCTGGGTGGAACACACACTGTTCATACTAGATATCCTGACTATCTTTCTCTCCCCTAGAGAGACTATTACAGTACTACCCTGCTCTTACTAAACCTCGTTCACGGGGTGGCCTGGTCCCCGACTTACCCACTAAAGGCGCTGGTCCCTTTAGGGTCACGTGGCTTTACTTGGGCCTTCCTGCTCCCAGGCTCAATGGCACATCCAGTCGATCCAGCAGCCAAAGAGGAAGTGGCCACTCCTTTCCAGCACTATAAAACTGTGTGGCAGGAAATGGTCATTACACTCTGGGCTGTAACCATTGGTTAGAAGCATGCACTTGCAACATAACCTTCTGCCTAGTAACAGAGATGCAGGGACTTAACTCCATAGGTGCCAGTAGAAAACCTATGGGTCCCTACATTTAGATACAACTCTATAGGTTCTTTAAAGCCCCTCCAACCTCTGCACCCATGACATATATTTTATTCTAGAAATATTGCAACCAGGGAGACTGGGATTGCCTATTTGACTGTGTCACCATAGTTATGCCTAAAATCAAGTCTGAACTTACTGTATATTCAGAGGATTTAAAATTCTATGGAACCATCTGCTCTGTTCTGATTGTTTTGAACTTTTGGGCCACGTTTTCACAGAATTTTTAAGCTTCTCTAAAAAAAAATCCTAAGTGACCCCTTTTTAAAAGAATAGGGAGCTCCTTTTACTTACAGTCCTTTTCCTATTTGCTGTCCCTATTTTGCTATTGAATTGATGCACTGTATATATTACAGTATAGGATACATTATTCAGAAACCTTTTATGCAGAAAGATCTGGCTTATAGAAAGGCCATCTCCCACAGACTCCATGTCGAATAATTCCTGTTTAAAAAAATTATCCTCTTAATAAGGAAATAGTACCTTGTACTTGATCCTAACTAAGATACAATAAATCCTTTATTGAGGCAAAATAATCCTGTTAGGTTTATTTGATGTTTAAATCCTTTTTAACAAAGTATGGAGAACCAAATTAAAGAAAAAACCCTTATCTGGGAAACCATAGGTCTCAAGCATTCTGGATAACAGGTCCCTTACCTGTACAACCATCTACAACTCATCTACAATGATATCGGTGAATGTGACTGTCCTGTATTTTCAAACACAGAACAAATAGAGAGGTTTGAGGAAGGCCAGGGAGGAGAAGGCAGATAAATAACTAAAGCTGGCCATAGACGTAAAGATATTTGAAAGATCCAATGGTTATCGTGAGACCACGATTGTCTCAAAACGATCTGATGTGTCCATCAACTAAAAAGACCATTTCAGGCGATATTGCCTGAAATGAGAGGGCAAACATAGGTAGATTGCATGGGGAGCGATAAAGATTTTCTAACCTGGCCGATCAATCATCAGACCAATGTCGGACGAAAAATCGTGAGACGAACGATCGTTTGTATCCCACTAACCGCACGATAATTTGACAGATTGGTCGGACTTCCCTTAGATCGGTCGTTCGGCAGGGAACGATTGTTGCGTCTATGGGGAGCTTTAGTCTTCAGTCTTGTAAAGGGCAACAAATCCAAAGACATTCCAAGTGTGTTAATGTACAAGGCAGACTGGAAAATATTGGTCACAACAACAAGCACATATTTGTCACAAAAAATAGTTCAGTAAGCTAGACTCATGTTCTATAGTAATGGTGAGTTTATATTGTAGCTAAGAACCAGAAAAGGAGAATAAAAAAAACGCATTCTTGTAATGTGCATGGTACCATTTTTGCATACTGTATATTAAATTTCTGTGCATTTTTAGATTTCGATTTGGTAGATCGTAGGAGGCCCCTGTCTCAATGGTACTGTATATTTATTTGTCTGACATTGTGTTCTAGTAATATGCATGGTATCATTTCTGTATGTTTAGTAGTTACTGTATATTAAATCCCCATGTATTTTAGTAGACTGCTTAGATTTTCTTTTCCATGCATTTAAATTGGCACTATTAAAAACTGTATAGAAAAACGCCATAGAACGAGATGATTGAAGGTCTCTGTCTCATTGGTTCTACAGACTTATTTGTTTAACATTTTCATTTTAATATAATGTGGCCCTGTGGTCACTATAAAATTCGAGATGCACTTAAGTAGAGGAAGCTACTTGGCACCCCTACTCTTTTTTTCTGTCTCAACATTTTGAGACATTGTGAATGCCATTTTTATTAATGAGGTCCCACCTTAGTTCAGGTGAACATGTATATATATATATACAGTATATGAATATGAATTTGTTTATGAATTTCTGCACAATGCTTGTGTGTGCAGAGTATTATCATATTTTTGATACAATGTTTTATGGTTCTTTTTATGTGCTAAGTTTTCATATGAACATTTTTTCAGTTCTTTGAGATTTATAAGATCTATCATAGAGAAAGTTGGTAGACTAGTATTTGATGATTTATAGAGTCCTGGGAGTATATTCTCTGTTTAGTGTGCACCCATAATTATTGGAACTAATCTTGAAATATACTTAATTTTATTCTTAGGAAGTCAGTGATGATATTAATGTGTTTGGGGAATTTTTCAACCTCACCTCATATTCTGTCTGCAAATGAGTCAATTTCTTTAGCTCAAAGTTTGTCCACATCCATTCTGGCACAGTGTGTTCCAATACAGCTAGTAACAGAACAATGCAACTTTCCCAACTTGTCTAAACTTGCAGAAAAACCTACAAGGTTGTGCAACCAAGATATTTAAGTACCAAACTGCTTAGTTTGCTCATGAGACTGGGAAACATTAGTTCTGGTGTGACTGTGCATATTCTCATAACATAAATCAATGCTCCTTATATCTAATGCAGTATTTTTATTATGACTGATATGCGCTGACTCTTTTATATTGAAATGCTGGTATTCGGAATGAAAAAGGGGACGATGAGCATCTAATAGTGGAAGAGGAGAGCAGGCAGCATATTAACATGTTGCTGTAAAACATAATGGCCACCAAGGATTTCCACCACCAGCTTTTCAGGTCATAATTTTTTTTAACTTGGACAGCATAGAATAAACAGAAAGGGGCAGATTCACTAAAGCGCGAAGCGTCTAACGCTAGTGCTAATTCGCCAGCGTGAAGTCAAATCAGAACTTCACAAATTCACTAACACCGGCTCTGGCGAATTTTCGCTAGCGAAGTAGATAGACTTGCGGAACTTCGTACCCTTACGCCAGGCGAAGTTGCGCACTGACGAAGGATCGTAACTTTGCAAATTCACTAAGATGAACATTTTGCTCAACGTTAGCACTTACGCTAGACATTACTTCGCCTGGTCAGAGGGTGATAGTCTGAAAAGATCGATCATTTTTTTGGGGGGGGTTACCCTCCTTCCCCCCTACATTTCCTAACATATGGCAACACAACTATACAGGGGGCACATGTAGGGCAATAGAACAACTTTATTTATTTTATTAAAGGTTTCCTTGTGTAGTGGAATGTAGTGGCTGTAACATATACTTCTATTATAAGTTAAAGTTCCCGCCGTATGCAAATTAGGCTTCGCTAGCGTAACAGCGTTCTGCCTAGCGAAGTAAAACTAGCGCAACTACGCTACTCTTCGCTGACCTGAGCGTAAATTTGCACTTTAGTGGAATTGCGTAGCGCTGGCGAAAATTCGCCTGGTGAAGTGTGGCGAACACTATCGAAGCCTACGCTGGCGAATTTTCGGATCTTAGTGAATCTGCCCCAAAGTCTCTCATCACTTTCACACCATTAATATTCGATACTCCTTATTTAGTAATAGTGAATTTAGTAATTCAGAATAGCTACAACTAACAACAGGCTGCAGTATATTCCTGATTCTTTGTGACTCACCAGATCATAACCCTAAATACAGTGTTTGTCTTTTATTCAAGTTTTACTCTTGTGCAATGATTTAGAATAAAGGTGGCCATACACAGGGAGATCCACTCGTTTGGCGATGTTGCCAAATGAGGGGATCTCTCCCCGATATGCCCACATTGAGGTGGATAATAACGGACTGATCTCATCGTGGGACTAGGGATGGCGCGAACAGTTCGCCGGCGAACTTGTTCGCGCGAACATCCGCTGTTCGCGCTCGCCAAAAGTTCGCGGACGTCGCGCGACGTTCGCATTTTGGGTTCGCGTCAATTTGCCGCTTTTTTTTTGCCGCATTTTTTTTGCCCTCTCACCCCAGACCAGCAGATACATGGCAGCCAATTAAGAAGCTCTCCCTCCTGGACCACCCCACACCCCCTGGACCACTCCCCTTCCCTATAAAAACCGAAGCCCTGCAGCGTTTTTTCATTCTGCCTGTGTGTGCTTGGAAGAGATAGTGTAGGGAGAGAGCTGTTAGTGATTTGAGGGACAGTGGATAGTAAGTTTGCTGGCTAGTAATCTACTGTACTTCAAACAACTGCCATCTAGCTGTGTGAGCTTGTTCACATTCTGTCTAAATATCCATAATATTACAGTCTCCACAACCACCTGAGCGACGTTTTTCCCTTTACAGCACAAAACGCAGCGCTGTGTCAACAATGGATTTTTCAGATACATTTTTGCCCTTGATCCCCCTCTGGCATGCCGCTGTCCAGGTCGTTGCACCCTTTAAACAACTTTAAAATCATTTTTCTGGCCAGAAATATCTTTTTTAGCTGTTAAAGTTCGCCTTCCCATTGAAGTCTATGGGGTTCGCGAACCGTTCGCAAATTTCCGGAAGTTCGCGAACATGTTCGCAAACTTTTTTTCGGCGGTTCGCGCCATCCCTACGTGGGACCTAGGGTGTTTTGGGTGGTCGGATCGCACGACCGCATCATGGGATGGATGTAGCCATTATTCAATGGGATTATTAAACCTGCCAGATCGAGATCTGGCCGACTTTCAGCCAGATATTGATTGGGGAATCCTGTCTGCTGGGCACCCTCTTAGCACCACCAGTTTGCTGGGCACATTAGGAAAACACTGTTAATCTGAGAAGCTATATTTTGGGGGTTATTTATTAAAGTCCAAATGGTAAAAAGTAGAAAAATTCTATTTTTTTTACTGTAAAAAAAACCTTGATATTTATTTATACCCTGAGGCTGCAAAAGTTAGAATCCAAAAATCATCTTCAACCTGTCGAGGTCCTGTAGAAGTCAATGGCAGAGGTCCTTTTTGCTATTTGAAGATATTATTGTCTGCGCTGGGTTTCGTACAATAATTTGAACATTTTGGGCATCTCTACCGATTTCATGAAAAATTCAGATTTCTTTTTCCACGACAATCCGAAAAAGTCATGGTTTTCATGTGACAATCCGAAAGTTACATTTTTTTCATGGTTTATTTAATAATACATAAGGGTAAATTGTGGATTCTATTTTGGTCGGATTTTTTTTAAATTAATTAATAAAATTCGGATTTTAGTAAATACCCCCTTCATGTTTAGTATTATTATTAAAATTATTATTATCACAGGGTTCAAAGAAATTACACAAAATAAAATCACACAGACCAGAAAAGTTGACCTGCATCCAATTGCTTTTGTTCTTGACTTAATAGGGCTCATTTACTGGCACTAGGAAAATTTGCATCTGAATCTGAAAGGTCCTTGGCAAGTGTTTTTAAAGGATGACAAACAACCCAAACAAATCGAACCTAGATACATGTATCTATTCAAAGTTATAAAAACAGGGCACATGTACAGTTGTATTTGCTGCTGTTCCGTTAGGTATTGCCATTGGGTATGGGGTACTATTATGAATCAAAATAAAATAAAGAAATTAAGTAGTATTAGTATCAACAACAACAAGGTGTGAAGGTTCAGGTAGAAATTGCTGTGTTTTACCTACAATGCACCTTGCCATATTGCAGTTGTGCCTAGTGCCATTCTTTTAGCTGAAAGAATGAATGAGGCTTAATGAAATGTCTCTTTGAATACTCTAGTGCAGTGATCCCCAACTAGTAGCTTGTGAGAAAGATGTTGCTCCCCAACCCATTGGATGTTGCTCCCAGTGGCCTCAGAGCAGGTGCTTGTTTTTTAATTCCAAGCTTGGTTGCATAACAAACAGGTGTCAAACAGAGGCTCCTGTAGGCTGCCAGTCCCCATAGGGCTACCAATAATCACAACCATTATTTGGCATCACCCAGGAACATTTTAATGCTTGTGTTGCTCCTCAACTGGTTTTACATCTGAAAGTTGCTCACGGGTTGATCTAGTGGCACACTGGCAGTACATGGGCAGGATTGTTCTTCTGCACACACAATCCTAACTTGTGCATTATTCACAACATTCAGTGGATGCAAGGTGCAAGCAAGGCCTGTACTTAATAAATACTCAGGGTTGGAGAAGAGTAAAGGGCTCACTTATAGCTGTCAATGCTGCATTCTATGTCTTGTGTTGGATTTAAAGCACAATAACACTAACCACAAGCAGGAGCATACACACTAACAATATGTTTGCAATTTGGTGCACTTCAGCACTTCACCCTGCCTTTTATTGTAGCTCAGTTTCATTGTAGATGTTAACTTGGAAAGGATTATGTAAAAAGTACAGTTTTATATTATAATATCCTACAGTAAATAAAAAAGCCAAGAATGAAAATACAATGTATTTAAGTAATAAATACAGTTTTATCTTCTAGTTATTTTTATTACATTTCAAGAGAACATATTGGCTTGTGTTAAATGGAAGTGGCCAAAAAGAAATGAAGCCCTACATATGGCAGTTATTGGATGCCTGTGTTCAGCACAACCATGTGAGAAACTTACATTCTCCTCCAAAAGTCACCAGTACAACTGTGTTCTCGGTTTGCCAATAGGCCAGATGCTACTTCATGGAACAAATAGTCTCTCCCACAGCTTGAGTCCTATGATTCTTGTCCAAAGACTGGGGAAATGTACTCCAGGACATGGAATTCCAGATCTTCAGAAACAAAATCTTCTAATATACTTAGAGTTTTGGAGAAAAACTTTGAAGAAAAAAATAAATTTATTGTGCATTAGATTCAGCACCTGCCTGGGCATAGCCACATACTGGACTCGTTACTAAAGGCAAGTAATATCTTACTGAGCCTATTTATTCAGACTATCTGCAATCTTATTATTTTAGCATTTCTAGCATGAAAACAGAAATATAGACATATTTATACAAATAAATTGTTCAGTGTCAGTGCTATACATTTTAATTAAGGGGTTAACTTACCAGAACAAACAGAGGATTCAGGTGCACATACCCAGGACCTTCACCTCAGGAAGGCAATTGGTGAAAAATATCTATTGGTGGGTTAGCACAAACTGGATCACACTCCAAAAAAATAGATTTAAAAAGTCTTTTTATTTAGAGAAAAAACATCACAGCAGAGGCCTTACGCATTTTGTGCCACAGGGGCACTTAGTCATAGGCTAAATGAACACTTATTACAGTCTGTATAATAAGTGCCCCTGTGGCATGAAACGCGTAAGGCCTCTGCTGTGATGTTACTACATCTATTTTTTGGAGTGTGATCCAGTTTGTGCAAACCCACCAATAGTTATTTTTAGCATTAAAGAAAGATATGATACTTCAACCAAACTATAAAACTAAAACTAGAACTACCTATGAAAACATTACATTTGCGAAGATTAGTTCGATTAATCAAAGGATTGTACGGGCAAGAATTTGTCTTTGTTGTTTTGGTTGTAACGTTTCTTATAGTTATAAAGCCTCTTGAAAGAAGGTATAGTTTTCCTTAAAATTTTTTTGTGTTTTAAAAAAAAAAAAAAGTTTACAGCTTGTTGTTCTACACTGTTCAGACTTGGACTTTTAGATGTTTTTTGTTTGCTGTGAATACCCTAGCAATCAGGCAACACATTTAGGGGCCTATTTATTAAACCTTAAATTTTTTTGCTTGTGATTTTGAATGGGGAAACAAAACTTGAATTATTGGAGATATAATACACAAAAGCCGTAAATATCTTGTAAATTATATCCTTATAAACGGTGAGTTCTGATGTCATCAGTTATAAACGGTGAGTTCTGATGTCATTTCTGTCACATGACTCACTGAAAATTGTGTATTATAATAAATAAAGTACCCCCAGTTGCAAAATATGAGGATATTAGAAGTTACCTCGGAGTTCCATGACTTGTATAAAAACACTCGGCCTTCGGCCTCGTGTTTTTATATGGTCATGAAACTCCTCGGTAACTTATAATATCCTTATATTTTACAAAAGGGGGTACTTTATTCACTATTTATTATGCTCTGAAGCTGCTAAAATTTCTAATCCAAAAATACTCCAGCTAACACCTGTTGAAATCATGTAGATGGTCCGTTTAGCAACCGGAACATGTTTTTTTTTATTTTTTGAATTCTCAATAGTTTTGGGCTGTTTGCACTGGTTTTAGTTCTATAATCCGATAAATTCGGGTTTTCAATAAATTCAAATTAGAAAAAGACTCTCAATTCAAATTGACAATCGATTTTGCAGCAACATTTTGTCATATTAATTTTTCAAGACGTTTTATTGGTAAATTAAGTGGATTTGGGTTTGGGAGTTTGGTCAAATAATTTTTTTTTATAAAGTGAGAAAAAGTCGAGTTTTAGAAAAGAACCCCCGTTAAAGTCAGAATAATAGATGAATAGGATATAGATGAGAAAGATTAGCATAACATGAATTCAATCTTTATAATTTGTCTGTGTTTTGGTTGCTGAGGTTGATGACCCAAAGGCTGGATTGCATTTTCTGAATAGGCAGGCAATATAAAAATGCAAATGATAAAAGTTGCTTAGAATAAGTCATCTATATCTTCCATTTTTAAAGCTGTTTGAACTTCATCCAAAATAACAGAAAAAGGTAAAATGTAGGGCCAATCTAATGAACATGTTACGTTACATGAATTTTAGTGGTTTTAAAGGTTTTTGAAGCCATTAAACTCTATGTCGCTAAAATCACAAATGAAAGTTAATAAAAGATCCAAATATAAAAAGTATGAAAGAATGCAAAAAAATTTTTAAAAACCATCTAAACTGATTAAAAATGGTCCAAGATCAGTGCAGCTCCCATCAGGGTCGGACTGGGGGCCCACGGGGGCTTCTGCCTCAGGGACCCTGACGGGGGCAGGTTGTTGGATGGGAGGCCCTGAGGCAGCAGCCTTCAGGGTCCAGAGGGGGCCCTGGGGCAATCTAGGTTCCGGATCTGGGCCAGAGGGGCCCACTAGAGCTGGAAGCGCACAGGGTTTTTTCCCGATGTTCCGCCATCCCAGTCCAACCCTGGCACCCGTTGACTAATATAGGACCTTGACAGCTTTTATCTGTTTTCTGGTTTTTACATTTAATAAATAGTATTAAAGACATATAGAAAAACCACAACTTTTTAGAGATTTGTGAGGAAAAAAAAGAAATTAAAATATTAGTAAACAGTCCCCCCCCAGCTAACTGACAAGTATCCTTAACTAGTCTGCTCTTTAAAAGCAAGCATCCAATTGGTTATCATGAGTTTCCTGATTGGCAGTTCCTGTGATCCATTATAGTACTCTTAAGAAATATTACAGCAAATTGAATAGATTATTAAGGAAAAAATAGAAAATGAACAATAGAAATATTTTAACTTTTTTTTTTTTTTACTTTTATCCTGCACAGAGAATCTTCTGCTTTTTCCCACATAATTAAATACGCCTGTAATGATTAAGTTGTTTAAAGACCATAAAATTAAGATACATTTTTCAGACTTAAAGGGGATCTTTGCACTATCAAAGAAAATGTAATTCCAAACTAATTTCGAATATACTACACATCAAATGGTTTTAAAGCTATCTATACACAAGATAGCAATTTACAGCACTGTGTATCTGTTATTTAGAAAAACAGCTTATTTTGCTTTACTGTTTTTGATATATTTAACAATATATTTTCTAATTCTCAACCAACCCTTTCCTTCTGGTTACAAACAACAGACTTGTGCTGTGAGTTGCTAAAAGATTTTGCCTGTTATTTATTTTAGATTGATAAAGTAACACAATAAACCGTTTATCTCTCTATAATTATATGTGTAAAAAAAAAAATAGCTAACTCCACTACAGTTAGGTTCTGTCAATGACATTTCTCCTTTAAGCAAATCTAAAAATATAAGAAGCAAATGACGTCTTGTTTTTTTTACTTTTGTAGACTGGTTATGCAGGAATCATAAAAATCTGACGCATGGAGATTATATTTAAGGAGGTACATACAATCTATATTCTCTGAATAATTCTCTGTTGACATTGTGGAGAATGTTAATGGCCCCATCCAATTGTCTTCACCTGTTTATTTGAAATTACATTTGCAGTAACACTGTAGCTGGATGTTAACAAAGTGGAGATAATGACAGATATAATTGTAAATGACTTTATGAAAGGACACGTACTGGAGTGGATCATTAAAATGGATTTGTGGCATTTACACAAAGGATATACTCTCTCGGGAAATCAGGTAAATCAAAAATGCCACTATTGATCTGTCTGTCACTTAACCAAAGACTATAGAAACAGACCTCAAAGACGGACTGTTGCCTTCTCTTTATAGGTTTCAAACAGCCAATAATATTAATCTAGTTTACTACTGTGAATGTACTTATAACATCATTCATGTAGTCTGAAAAACAGCAATTCACTGTCATGCCTTAGATCAGTGGTCCCCAACTAGTAGCTCACAAACAATATGTTGCTCTCCAACCCCTTGGATTTTGCTCCCAGTGGCCTCAAAGCAGGTGCTTATTTTTGAATTCCTGGCTAGAAGGCAAGTTTTGGTTGCGTAAAAACCAGATGTCCTGCCAAACATTCTCTCCTGTTGGCGGCCAGTCCCCATAAGGGCTAACAAACAGCCAATCACAGCCCTTTTTTGGCACGCAGTGGACTTTTTCATGCTTGTGTTGCTCTCCAAGTCTTTTTACATTTAAATGTGGCTCACGAGTGAAAAAGGTTGGGGACCCCTGCCTTAGATGTACATAAGTCACATGTGTCAGGAGGGGACTGCAGGATGACCGCTAATGTGGGTCCTGCCCCAGTGGGATTTTTAAACCTGATCTGGTCAATATACATGCAGATATGTGCCAGGGATGAAGTTGGGGGGTGGCCCTACACTGGCAGATTAGCTGACAACTTGGTTTGAAGGGAATGAATTGGCAGCTTAAATTTGCCTATGTATGACCAGCTTGAGAAAGAGCATGTACAGATCAGTTAACAGTAGTGATGGGCAAAACTGTCCCATGGTGCGAAACGGCAATAATTTGCGAAAAGCATTGAAGTCAATGGACATCAAAATTTAATGAATGAATATTTTGTCCAAATGCTTTAAAGTCAATGGGGATCTGAATGATTTTGATAAGCCAACAAATTTTTTGTGTGCACCAATTTTGATGCGTAACAATTTTTTTGCTGCGATGGATTTTTCACCTGCAAATTTTTGTTGAAGTTTGTGTCAAAACGTGGAAATTCACTGCACATCCATGCCTGGTGAATTTATTCACCCATCTCTATTTAACAGATCTAAAGACCTAGTTGGTGAGATTGGCCAAACTCTAGTGAACATGTTTTTATGAATGGGAAGTACAAATTATGGGGGTTATTTATCAAAATCCAGAATTTTCTGTTTTTAAAAAAGTCTGACCAAACTACGATTTGCCCATATTTATCAATAAAAAAAAACTGGGATTGCAACTTTTTCGGATTATTGTGCACAACCTGCAATTTTTTGAGTTTGATGCCCAAAAAAAAACACTTAAAATTTGAGTTTCCATGGAAAAACCAACATCAAACCCCAAAAAGATGAGGATTAAAAGATCTTCAAACGGTTAAGGGTTACCATTGACTTTTACATGAATTTGGCAGGTTTTAGATGGATTTTCTGTATTTTTGGTAAAAAATTGTGTCTTTTTTAAGCATGACTTTTTCAGGTTTTCACCTGCAAAACGGATGCCACAAAAAATATCCCCCTTTTATGTAGAAAAGGAATATTTCAGTACAAAAGGATATTGCCGAATAAAGGGGCTATGATTAGAGAAATCGTATGTGAATAAGCTACAAGGAAACAAATCAAAAGAAACCATCATGTTTCCTCCAAGGGGACCAAAAGAGCCAGTAATGAAAACACTGCCATAAACCAAAGCCATGCCCCCTTTCTTGTTAAAATACATAATGAGATAAAGCATGATACACTACTCTCTCTATAGATAAAAACATAAAGTCATCTACATTATACATCATAATAATCACAAAGATAATGATTTATAGGGTCAATAAAGAGCACATCTCAAGATGTATGCTTGGATTGTATTCAGGAGACAAAATCATTCCCATACATGTTTGAACGCTTGGAGCCTGGAGGCTTTGTAAGGGATCTGTCTGTAATTTTTATCACCATAAAGTCGGGTAAAAATCACTCACATATGAAATAAACCCAATAGGGTGTTCCCCCCCATATGGATTCCTTCCACTTAGTTACCATCAAGTACAAGGTACTGTTTTATTATTACAGAGAAAAAGGAAATTATTTTAAAAAATTAGAATTATTTGCTTAAAATGCAATTTTATTGTTCAACCACCTATCCCTCTGTACTTGAAGCCACTTCCACCAAAAATTGAATATGTCATTTACCCCTTATTAATAAAACTGGACTGTTGTAATACCATGTAATGAACAATAAATTATTACTTTATTAACTTCTCCCTGTAAAATATAAATGTGGCATAAAAATTATTTCTTTGTTTAGTTCTCAGTAACTATGTAATTAATGTAAGTGCACCTCTATTCTCTCTCTTTCTGTGTCTCTGTTTAAGATTCAAATTAGTATAGATCGATCCGACGACAGGGCAACACCTTCAGATTTCACATCGCCAACCCCTGGAGTGGGAACAGAGTAGGTGATGTGTAAATAGGCAGGAGTGCCAAGGAAAATTCAGAAGAGTAGTCAGACAGGCCGAGGTCAAGTTGGGCAGCAGGGGTTGAAGTCAAATGGCAGGCCAAGGTCAGGGTAGGTGGAACAGGTTCATAGACGGGAAACAGAACTGGAATCAAGGACAGGCGGCAAGGAACAGCATCAGTAGAATAGGCAAGGATCAACCCAGAGTATTAGCAGCAGTTTACAAAGGTTTAATGTACATAAGGAGGCAGAAACAATGGCGTCCATAAATAGTCACGCAAAGACTGGCGCATGTCACGACACACACACACATGCATGCGTCACGATGCACACACATCGAGGGTCAACATGTGTGCGTCCGCAGGGAACATTGCCGAGCAGAGCTCGCCTCCCGACGCCTGCTCCGCACAGATATCTGCGGACCCAGGTAATGCTAGCCATACAGGGGCAGATAAAGCTGCCAATGTCAGTCGTTTAGCCTGATTTGACAGCTCATCTGCCTGTGTATGGGGCTACCGACAGGTCTTCCCGACTGATATCTGGACACAATATCGATCGGGAAGGTCGGAGTTTCTTCTGACCGACCAGTCAGGAATCCATTGCGTTCGTCGTAATCCGTAGGGCCGAACGTCCAGATTACTGTGATATAGCCCTGCCAGTTAGTTGCATATCGGGGGAAAGATCTGCTCGTTTGGTTATGTCGCCAAAAGAGTATATCTTTGCATATATGGCCAGCTTTAGTGACATGACACTCTGTCTCACCCCCCACTTTCAGCTATTTGTGATCATTTTAATGCTCATTTAGGTGCAGAATTATTAAGGGTTGAATAGAAAATTCAAATTCGACTATTTGCCACCTAAAACCTGCCGATTTGCTGTTTAAGTCAATGGCATTCAAGTTCTCAGACGTTTAAATTTGTCCAAGTTGGAAAAATTCGATTTCATTAATAAATTTCTCGTCAAAATTTTGGAATCCATGGGAGTTTATGGGCATTTTAAAAAATCTCACATGTATTTGAAATTCGACCCTTGATGAATGTGCCTCCCAGTGTAGAACAGACCAGAACATAGGTTTCTATTTACTAAAAGATGTGAGTCAATAAGAATGATGTCCTAGATATGTATTGTAATGGCAATGTTTAGTAATAAAACAGACACATTATATGGCCCAGTTAAACCACAGTAAGGCTGTGGTAAAAGAGTTTATTATGCTGGTTTGACATATAAATAATTATTTACAGAAGGAAATAATTATCAAAGGGGATAGCACCGACTTCCCTGCGTTTTGTTACACACCTACATGCTAGAATTTAAATTTTTAAAGAGCTTATCAATAATGCAAGGACCACATAAGTAGACTAGGAAGCATCCTGTGTGTTACTAACTAGTAAATAACAACATTAGCAAAAAAAAAAGCAACGTTTTCCTTTGTTTGTTTCATGCAGATTATGAACACAGAAAAGAGTATCATAATTCGATCTATTCGATAATTCGGTATTCGATGAACGAAGAGGCCAAATTTGCATATTCGAATATTCAAATAAATCGGTATTCGATCAAATTCGATCGAACTTCGAATCCTTCACACGAATTTTGTAAATTTGCCCCTAAGTCTCATAGAAACTCATATCTTAGTATGGCTCAATTACAAAGTACAGTTTTATTATTACAGAGAAAAAGGAAATAATTCATTAAATCCAAATTTATTATTATTTATTTAGATAAAATTTAGTCTATTGGGAGACTGCCTTTCCATACTTAGGCGCTTTCTGTATAATGGGTTTCTGAATACAGATACCATACCTGTATATCATATCTACCCATATATTATTTATATGAGTAAATCATATATTTTATAAAAAAAAAATACAATTGATGGCATACATAAGAATGCCACCCTTTCCAGTTACCAATATGCAATTATTTACTATTGTGCTCTTGGAGAAAATGGAATATTAAATATTATCCAGTGGTGATGATCCATATAACCATTAAAAAGTTGTAGATGTATGCAAGGGGGGGAGCAAGACCCAAAAACAATAATGTTTGGGTTTACAGTTGAAGGAATGCATCAACATACTTACAACATACAGAATATGGCAGCTTTTCTACTGCCATAGGTTTCCTTTGTAATGGAGAACCACACATTGCAAAAAGTGATATCTGAGCTGAGAAAAGGAATAAAGAGAAACACTAAAAACACATGCCAACTGGCCCATGAGCAGCAATATGGCTGCATAAAGTCCTGGGAGCACATAGGAGTATGTGTGTAGCAGTGAGCAGGAAAGCAGGGCTAAATAGAGCATTTTAAGTATTTTACATGTTTTATGTTTACAATTCACAAACTACTACACATGTATTGTAAAAGTGTATGATCCCCCCACACATAATTCAAAGATATTAGACATTTTCAAAGAGTTTATAAAGCTACAGTAACACAACTCCTGACTTAATATTAAATTAGGGTTGTATTATATTTCTAAAAATGTCTGCAGATGGAGGAGAAGGCATATAAAAATGATATTGGAAATAGAATATTATAAAAGCAGAAGTGGGTGCCCACAGTTAAAATATAGTAAGGATGTTGGCTTATTGTATGGTAGATAATGTCCACCTACTTGGTCCTTCAGCTCTGGTGGAGAAAGAGTTGCTTGAGTTTCAAATGAGGTTGAAGGATGCTGAAAGGGGGTAGTTATCTTTAAATGGAAATTCAAGCTAGTTTGTGACAAGGAAAAATTAATATAGTTTGATATAGCTGAATAAATACTAGTTTTAGCATTCATTATTTTGGCACGTTTCTTAGAACTGGAGTCTGATACATTGCACCCAGTATATTATTCATCCCTGCAATTCAAACTGAAGTGCAGTTGCAAAACTCAACATTCCATCTTTATTCTTACAACAACTTTGATGGATAAGCATTTTGTCATTTAGAATGGAATGGCTGCATTCTTTGGCTTGTTTGGGGATTTTTTTTTTGTTTTGCAGATGAAAGCTTTATTGGCTTCTTGTTGCTAATTACTAAGTCACTAATAACTCGGTAATAGTAACCTGCTCTTGAAGTCAAGGGTCTGTCTATCCAAAGAGCAAAGCAAAGGAATCCACAACCAAGATGCTATTTTAGGCTTTCAATATCAGTGTCACATTCTTAAAAACATTCTAAACAACTGACGTATTTGGGGGGAAAAGTGGATGCAAACAAAATACTACAGAAAGTTAAGTGAAGGATCCTCTAGAGAGGACAGATTAATTTAACTAGCTGATCCTCAGTCTGCATTTTAGCAAGAGGCATGTTTTTTTAGGCTCCCCCAAATGAACAGGCCTGCAATACCTCGCTGCTGGACCAGAACACTGTGCTTTGCATCTGTTACTCTTGCAGGCAATTTTAATGGGGAATTAGTTATGTTCATTCATACTCGGTAACCTTCATCCTGTGTTTATAACATTTCTTTTACAGTTTCTTAAAGGCAGAGAAATATTTATTAAAACCTTTAGAACCTGCCTCCAATGCATTTCAGAAAGCATCGACTGCACCGAGCACCATTCTGAAAATTTCAACAAGGTCAGACTTAGGGCAGTGGGAGAGGAGGTACCATTCAATCATTTTTTTAATTGCACCCCCTCAGTAGTGCCCTAGACATGTGCCTACTCTGCCTACACCTAGGGGCAGATTATACCACAATTCGATTGATCGAATATAAAAAAATTCGATCGATCGAATATTCGATCGAATTTTTTTTAATTCGATCTCAGCTAAGGATTGCCAATTCGGTAGCTTGATCCTGACGAAGTAGGTGGTCGAATTAAAATTTAAAGCGGAAGTATTCGCCCATCGAATATTTGGATATTCAAATAAAATTCGAATATCGAATTATATAAATGGTTGAATTAGCCTAATTTGCATATTCAAAGATTTGAATTTAGATTAAATTCGATCGAACTTCGAATTATTCAAGTGAATTTTGTAAATCTGCCCCTTAGTTTCAGCCATGGTTCTTACCCATTCTTCATCGTTTATAAACCCAGTCAATTTTTAATTAAACCTTCTACAGGGGCAATCTTGGCCCCTCTGCTTCCTGAGGCAGCTTAGTGTTGCTGCTGCCTCCCCCACCCCGGTGCGCTCACCTTTTCGGTCCGGAGGGGGTCCACGAGGGCCAAGATGGTAGCGCAGAGAGCATAATTGCACACTAGAAGGTGCAAATTTCCGGAGCAGCATTTTTGCCGCCCCTGGTACTTAGTGGGGCGTTGCCGGCTGAGGCGAATTTCTCAACTCGCCTCATTGGCAGCGCACCCCAGGCCTTATGTTAGTCTCTCAAAAATGCAAGTTAGTTGTCCATTTTCAAAATAATAAATGTTACACTGGCTTGTAGACATTTTTTCTGGACTGAGCCAGCCTTGTTTCTACTACTGGCTTGGAAAGGATCGCACATAGTCCTTGTGCCATAGATATGCAGCTGGTGGACATTGGTTTTCTGGCAATTGTGCTCTGTCTCTCTCTCTTCCAGATGAAATAGGTGGCAAACAGTATGCAAGTCAATTGTTCCCTGTGAACAAACAAAAACAGTAGGAAGTCAGCTCATCTCTGCAGAGTGTTCAGCTGTGGCAAACAAGATCCTGGAACACAAACATTTAACCCATTGGAAGCCAAAGTAGCCAAACTTACTTTGGTCGCCGACCTTCTGCACATGGACTAACGGTTGTTAAAATCATCCAGACTCATCTGCGCTATTCTTCTTTTATTAGTAAAAGGTTGTCCATTCTTTTATATCAACACTTTATTATTTTGCTAACATCCATGTTAAATATGTTAGACTTTTTTTTTAATAATTAAAATGAACAGGGTTATCATACTTAAATAAAATTCATCCAAATGGAAATGGAAACACTTAAGTTTTTAAAGGCGAAAAGTGTACACAAAAGGATATACATTTCATTGATACACGTTTCAGAGGATAAACAGTCACACCAAATGAGACAGTAAATCTATCCTGACAGGTTGTATTTGTGTAATTGTCTGTCACAGCAAGAAGCCACGGATTGCCTTTAGACATGTTTCTTTCCTCCCATGCGCCTCATGCTTTGTACAGCTATGCTCGTTCACCGTATCCCATGTCTCATTTATTATTTATCTGCAAAACGTCTGCTTATCGTTCATGATATTTTTATCAGCCCTTTACAACAAGCTGCTCAGAAAATGATCCCTTGTTGTAAAGTTTGTGTCAGCAGAATGTATAGGAATTGTTGTACATTGAACAGGATCCTGTATATGACAAACAATGTTTAGAAATGCAGGACTTGCATTTAACTTTGTGCTTTTTACAGTGTATCTGATGAGAAAAGCCCACTTTCAAATACATTTGAATGGTGTTATGTACCTGACTTCTATTATAGAGCACCTTGTTAACACTTTCTCAATACTTGGTGATATTGATATGGGTCTCATTCAAAACCCAGTGATTGTGGACTCTATTTTGATTTAAAGCAATAATCTAATGGCGTAAATATCGTTTATATACTAGGGATATCAGCAAAGTCACAAACTGATTCATATAGTGGCTTTCTTTTCAACAAATCACGTAGAGGCAGGATGTGATAGCAAAGACCTTAAAGGACCAGCAGTAGGTTAGAAATGTTGTAAATTGTGTTTTTGGTTTCTGTACTAGCCCAAGGCAACCACAGCCCTTTAGCAGTAAAGACCTGTGTCTCCCCAGTAGATGCCCCAGTAGCTCCCCATCTTCTTTTCTGCTGATTCACTGATTCACATGCTCTGTGCTGCTGTCACTTACTGAGCTCAGGGACCCACTCACAATATACAGTACACATAGAATAGAAATGTTAAATATAAGGCTGATTAGTAATCAATCTGGATTATTACAACATGACAGAAAAGAAACCTGTGCAATTAGCATCAGAATTTAATAATCAGCCAAACCTGCTTGATAATTTGTGACAACCCCTAAGCTTAGCTTCTTAACAGCTGCTCAGAGCCCACTGAGCATGTGAGTGTCACAGACACTTTCCAAGATGGTGACCCCCTGTGACAAGTTTGAAGTCCTGGATCATTGCTGCTATTGACAAGCTGAAACTATAGGCTGGTGCAATAAGTTCACTATATAAAACATGGCATGTATAGCCGTATTCATTTTTAGGGTTTATTCTCCTTTAAGCCTCTAGTTAAGTCACTGTAATAGAAGCCAAGATATTTTTGCTTCCATTGATCACACTATCCAGTACATTTTCCAACCCTAAAAATAATTTTTTGCCTAATAAAAGAAAACCTGATTCTACGCAGCTTTGCAATATACATTCATTACACATTTTCTATGGTTTTAAAGTTATTTGTACAAGTATTGCTATTGAAAGCAGTGTTTGTCCCTTTCTATTCTCTGTACTGGTGGCTATTAACAGACCTGTCTTGCTGGAGGAGACAGGCATTTGCAACATTGTTTAAAATGTAACAACCAGGAATCATGCAAATGATGCTTTCAATAGCAATTACATTTACAAATAACTTTTAAAGCACCGACAATTTTTAAAACATTATTTTTGGAAAGTTGCAGTGGCGTAACTACCAGGGGTGCAGGGGGTGCAAATGCACCAGGGTCCCCATTTCCTTTGGGCCCATCGGAGCCCTGATAATGGTTGTGGCAGGCAGTTATCTAGGGTGAGATTTTACAGCACACATGTGATCAACGCTCCAGCATGTGATTTATATAGGTAAGGCCTGACAGAAGGGCCCAGGTGCCCATCCTGTACCAGGGCCCACCAGGGAGTAGTTAACACCACTGGAAAGTTGCTTATAATTGTGTTTTCTTTTATTAGGCAAAAAGTCATTGTTTGGGTTGACATGTCCTTTAAAAAAGCTTTATATTAGATCAGTGGTCCTCAAACTTGGCCCTCCAGCTGTTAAGGAACTACAAGTCCCACAATGCAATGATGGACTCTGACAGCCACAGTCAGGCAAATGCATTGTGGGACTTGTAGTTCCTTAACAGCTGGAGGGCCAAGTTTGAGGACCACTGTATTAGATCAAAGGTACACTATTTTACCATTTTACTTCCATTGTCCCTACTTGGAAGGTATTTACCCACACCGATACACAGAATGTATTTAGAAAGTGGAAAAAAAGAAACAAAGAATGCTGATAATACATTGGTGTCTATAATTTCCAGCCCCACCCATTAACACTGTAAGGAATTCAGCATTATATGAATAGTGCTTTGGCCTCACCTTCGCCTACTCATTTGCCAGAATTTTAATAATACAAGAAGAGTCCTGACAGCCAGTTTGTTTAGCTCCGCATGCTTATACCAGCATTCCACAAACCTCCCCAATGGCTTTAATGCTGCCCATCATTGCCTTGCCGACTCCTCCCCTGCAATTAGGCAAAGTCAACACAGCAATCATCTAGAGTAGCCCTGGGGTACCGGCTGTTATCAACAGTAAAGATTCACATGCTTGATGAACATGCTCTGCTTGTTCAATGCATCAGTACCTCAATTAAGGGAACAATTTATTGCAAACAACACAGATGGAGCTGATAACTCTTAAACACATTTAAGTCACCAAATGAAAAACCGAGCAGCAAAATTTTAGGGCTAACACTTAGGACAGCTTGCAATGAAGAAGCAGTTAGCAGTTCCCATGCCTACTGAATCCTATGCTGAAGAATGTGCTGGTGGCCTCACAGAGCTCAATGAGAGATGAAGGAAATGTGCAAGCGGTTAGTACTTTGGCATGAGCAGTTAGGAATCAGAGACATGACGGGACCTTAAACACTAGGGAATCCAAAAATTAATTTCTTACATACATATAGAAATAGTCTAAGAAATAGATTTTTATGCCTCTTTTAAAATAAACAAGTACAATGCAAATAAGCAGTAAATGTGGCCCTCCATCTGTTTTTAAGCATTTCAGGAGGGATGCTGGGAACTCAGCTAAGAAAAGCCCTTTTCCCAGCCTCCATCTCTGCACAATAACCATTGTTCTGTGCTGCTACCACACGCCTACATTGTTGATAAGATGAGGCAAGGATGCAGAAATAAACTAAAATCAGAAGGGGGGTAAAAAAAAATAAAAAAAAACCTATGAAAATGAAAAGCTAGTCTATTACTGACAAATGTTTGTAGGATAAACTCGCCGCTCACAAGTGGTGCTGTTGTATTGATTGCTTCTTTCAATGTGATTCTTGAAAGAGCTTAACATCTTTCAACAAGCATTATTCTAACACACTGAGAAATCATTACAGAAGAGGTTTGAAAACGTAGCGCAAGTTAATATGACATTCTGCAGCTGTATGTTGTGCAGTGCTGTAAATGTTCCAATGTTTAATGGAGGATAAAAATAACAGTAGTGATAATGTGATGTTAGATACAAAGCCCATGCCTGGCATGTGAAATCTAGTGAACAGGTCTCTCTTTACCTCCGGTATTAGTCAAGTGCTTGCATGTTATCTATTTCATGTATACACCCTTCCATTGCACAGGGCCAGGGAATATATTTGTACTTTATAACAAAACTAATAAACACAGATACAGATAAACTATAAATTTGTATCGCTTGCAATCTCTTGTCAGGTCAAAGCATTTTCTCT
The DNA here is from genome assembly GCA_024363595.1 of Xenopus borealis. Taxonomy (NCBI): domain Eukaryota; kingdom Metazoa; phylum Chordata; class Amphibia; order Anura; family Pipidae; genus Xenopus; species Xenopus borealis. The sequence goes on along the minus strand of CM044446.1, from coordinate 79,409,473 downwards.
AATAGATTTTAATGTAGTGAAATTATGCTCCTATTATATAATTGCAAGCTGAAACGACACAGAGCATTCAAATGAAAGGTTTAAGGGTAAGGCACACGGGAAGATTTCGGGGAGATTTGTCGCCTGGCGACTAATCTCCCCGAATGGCTTGCTAGTATCTTGCACTAAAGTCGCCTGCGCCTATTCACATGCGGCGACACGATTTTCAAAGTCGCTCAAAATTGCCTCACGGGACAATTTCGAGCGACTTTAAGGGCTGGGGCAGACAGGGAGATTCGGGGAGATTCTGTCGCCTGGTGATTAATCGCTGGCGACAATCTCCCCGAACTGCCTTCTCCCTGTCCGCCGCCTGTTAAAATGAAAAAGCGCCAGCGCTTATCCACACGCAGCGCGGCGATTTCCGGAATCTCCCGTAGTTTGTCTCCCTGTCCGCCGCCTGTTAAAATGAAAAAGCGCCCACACGCATTGCGGCGATTTCCGGATTCGCCTGAAGTTACTTCAAACTTCGGGCGATTCCGGAAATCGCCGCGCTGCGTGTGGATTAGCCCTGGCGTTTTTTCATTTTAACAGGCGGCGGACAGGGAGAAGGCAGTTCGGGGAGATTGTCGCCAGCGATTAATCACCAGGCGAAAGAATCTCCCCGAATCTCCCTGTCTGCCCCAGCCCTAAAAACGTATATATCACTCCAACTAGCAGTACAGGAATAAAGAGTGATTGAAGTTTGTCAGAGCACAAGTCACATGACTTGGGACAGTTGGGAAATTGAAAATATGTCTATCCCCATGTGAGATTTCAAAATGAAATATAAAAAAAATCTTTTTGCTCTTTTGAGAAATGGATTTCAATGAAGAATTCTTCTGGAACAGCACTATTAACTGATGCATTTTGGAAAAAATGTTTTTTCCCATGACAGAATCCCTTTAAGGCATGCCTGAGGATGCTGGGAGTAGTAGTTCCATTACCAGCTAAATAAACACACTATTAAGATAGACATCTTATATCTTTAATGTATTTTACTTTAAGGTGCATTATTCTTTATAAAATGTGGTGTATTCCTGTTGGAATGTTCTGTCATGTAAATGTCCCTACATGCATTCAGCCCTTCATTATGCTGAAATGAGTACTGTTAGAATATGTGTAACAAGTTTCATGCTGTGTGGGCTGGGGGTAGAAGCATTCCTATGAAAGACACACAAATCTGGGATTTGCTATGGCAAGAGACAGCAGAAAGGGAGGAGTGGAAGGGGATGCAAGGGGAATACATCCCTGATCATGCAAATCCCTGCTCATGCAATCACATATATTATATTTTCTGTTTGTCATCACTGTATGGTATGTGTTGGATGCCTTTGCCCTTTTCTCTTTTTATATCTACAAGCAGAATTAGACTTACTATGATTTGCTATGTTGTACTCATGTTCAGCAGAACATAGTCATAGCTGATTAATAAGATGAATAAGGCCTTAATGTATTCATTTTAATTAAAGGAAAACTATACCCTGAAAATGAATTTTTGAGCAAAAGATAGTTTATATCAAATCAAGTGACATATTAAAGAATCTTACCAAACTGGAATAAATATTTAAGTAAATATTGCCCTTTTACATCTCTTGCCTTGAACCACCATTTCGTGATGGTCTGTGTGCTGCCTCAGAGATCACCTGACAAGAAATATTTCAACTCTAACTGTAAAGGGAAGAAGTGTTGAAGCAAAAGACAGAACTCTGTCTGTTAATTGGCTCATGTGACCTAACTTTATAGTTTGTTTGGTATGTTTGTGTGCACCGTTGGATCCTAGGATCCCAGGAGGCTGTCCTTATTTTTTAAAATGGATATTTTCTATTTATGATTACCCAATGGCACATGCTACTAAAAAAGTGTATTATTATGAAAATGGTTTATTTACATGAAGCAGGGTTTTACATAGAGTTGTTTTATGCAATATCTATTTATAGAGACCTACATTGTTCGGGGGGTATAGTTTTCCTTTAAGGATATATAAGGTGAAGGTGAAGCCCTTTTGTGATATGTCCGGCAAAGCTATTTTGTGCCAATATTGACAAAGCCTGCAAAGTGGAGATCTCTAAGAAAATGATACTTCTTGGACAAATAGACACTCTTGGCTGTGTAGCCAAGATTAAAGTTGTGATTTAAGGTAGTCCCTACTTGTGGTAAATTCTTGTAAGTCTCCATTGGCAGGTGAGTACAACTGGCATGAGTATTATAGCTTTAGAGGGCCATATATGCAGAGACGTTATTCTATAACTGACAGTTCTAAGATATGTTTATGGTATAGCTCAACCATTAACATGAAGCCTGCTACCCTTGCAAACCTCCTATCTAAGAACAACATCTGTATATAAATGTTATCATCCTCATTTTAGCAGAATTGACTTCTGAGTCTCATACTAATCCCCTTATTCTTCTTGCCTGCAGCCTTAATGGCACTGAAATGGCAAATCCATTTTTTCCTGAAGACAAAGCACAATGAATCAAAGACAACTCTACAACAGGATTTATATAATAACATGCCAAGATGCAAATCGGGGCAAATTCACTAAGAGGCAAAGCTGTGGTAGCGCAGCCTTCGCCACACTTCGCCTGCCGACTTTTCACCAGTGTCCGTCTAATGTGCTAAAGTTCCGCAAAGGAAGGCGAACAGTAGCGAATGTTTGCTACCGTTACTTCGTCAGACCAAGCAATGTTACGCTAGCGATGCCTAATTTCAGTCAACTCTGGTGAAGGGGGTAAAGTTCAGAAAAATAAAAAACTTGCGTAGTTTCACCCCCTTCGCCAAAGTGCAACTTTGTTAGCATTAGGGTGCAAAGTTGCGCTACTCTATCTAAATTGCTAGCGAAAATTCACCAGAGTCGGAGACTCGGAGTAAATTTGCCAAGTTACAGAATGATGTCATGCTGGCGAATTTTTGCTAGCGTTAGCCACTTTGCCCTTTAGTAAATTTGCCCCATAGAGTCAACTTTGGGTACATGAAGGGTCTCCTATATTTCTTTTAATAATAGAAACTGATTTCCTAAAATGGAAAAAGACATTATAATAAGCTAATGCATAACAGGCTGTTTCCTTGGCATAATTTTCATCCCTTTAGGAGGTCTTTAACCCATATTACCTAGAATGGACGTACCCATGTAATAACATGTATAGATAATATACACAGATAATAAACGGAGATTTGACTTTCGTTAAAATTAATTTATTGCTTAGATTTGAACTTTAAAGTGGGAGAGACTACGCAATAATTACACGATACCCCCCTCTATAAGGGATGCAACATCTTCCAACTGTCCATGGTATTCTGGGAGCTGTAGTTCTGTAAACTCAGGAAAGCCTCAGGTTGTAAATCGCTGCATATCAGGTCTCTTGCTGACACTTGAAATTCCTCCGTTTCCACAGAATGGTCTGGGTTAATAAACAGGCTAAAACAACTTGTGCCCAGTGCACCAAGGCAACTTAAATATTGTAAAGTTGATGTTTTGAATTTAAGGTCACTTGGGAATCCTTTTAATCCTAAAGGATTGTCAAGTGTAATCCACAGATTGAAATACAATTTAAACAGGTTATCAGCTTTAAGTGGAAATAATAGTATGCTTCTTACACAATACACAGTCTCTGAAAGCCAAGACGTTCAGGAAACATTGCAACTAAATAACAGAGAAGCAATAAGCAGCAGCAGCAGCAAAGCAGCGAATTTAACACACTCACTTTAAGGGCCAGTATACACGGGCGTTTTGGACCTGCGCTCCCCTGAGTTGCGTATGGCTGCGTTCAGCCGCAGGGGAGCGCAGGTCTAGACGCACCTCATCTTGTTCAATGAGGTTGTACCCACGAGACGCGTGTAAGCGCCGAATGCAGATTCAGACGCAACATGCTGCATTTTTCCTGCGTTTGGCGCCTACATGCGTTCGTGTGAGTACAGCCCCATTGAAAATAATTGAGTGCGTCTATACCTGCGCTCCCCTGCGGCTGAACGCAGCAAAACGGAACGCAGGGGAGCGCAGGTAAGAACGCCCGTGTGTAAGGGCCCTTACACACTTCTGGTTTTCCTCATAATGATTGTGATGTTGTACTAGAAGGTACAAGTTAAAGGGCTGCCATCATTTACTTCATTTACTACAAATGAAAATATGTGTGCCATTATTTATGTACCTGCTAAACTGCAAATAAGGTCTCCAAGCACAACCACAATTTTCCTTTACATTTGAATTGTCTACACCATTTGCTACAATGGTAGTACTTTATGCCCTACCCCCCCATTAGGTCAGTCCAAAGTCCCCCTCTTCTGAGCACCAGCCCCCAAATAATGCCAGTTTTGGATTCTGCTTTAACAAGGTTTGAGATTAAACTCTTTTATACACTTATGTAGAGATGTCACATTTATCAGTTAGGAAGAGAAATTAATAGAAATACTGATATAGATTTTTAAAATAAATGTTTTATCTACCTCTTATTATAAGCAAGTATTTATAATGTGCCAGGTCTATCTATCTATCTATCTATCTATCTATCTATCTATCTATCTATCTATCTCTCTCTCTATCTATCTCTATCTCTATCTATCCATCTATCTACAGTATATCTATCCACTTACCCACTTGCATATTTATACATATTTTCCAATTCCCAAATGCAGACTAAAAGCAGGGCTACATGGCTATTTGTGCACATGCAACATTATAAAGTCCTCAAAAACACAAACCAATTAGAAATTAGCCTTCTTGCTTCATGACGTAACATGAGCTGTGTGAGAACCAAAGGGCATTCCTTTATATCTGATTGCAATCTGAGCTGAGAGAGAGAGAGGCTTTACATGCTCTGAAGTCTTCGGGAAGACTTCCCACATTTTAAGAAAAAAACCCCCAAGTGATTGGTATAATCTTGTTGGCAGCTCCTATACAAGCAATCACTTTAATACCCTTATGATACAGTAGGCTGAGCACTCTGATGTCTTAAGTGCTGAGCATCCACTGAGGCTGTCCCTGAAACGATGGAGTGAGAGCTACATGTTCACAAATAGGCAATGTGCAATAGCTGAATAATGAAAAAGGCAATCATTCCTCCTGCTATTTATTCCAAAAAAAATGTAACGTATTTCCCATTTATTTCCAATTGATTGTAAAATAAACATTTTTGTTTAAATGATATTTTGTAACTCCCACCAACCTTAATGCTGCATTCCTTATAGCCTCAAGTAAATTAACTCGATAACAGTGATTCCTGTTCAGTATTGCCATTTTTGGGTCGGTGCAAAACAGAAGATATAAAACCATTTGACATAACATCTTACGTTGTCTTGTGACTTAAAAAGCAGCCTGTGAAGTGTCACTGCTATGTTTTAGTCTAATGCTACTTCTATCTTTTATCCTTTTTAATTAGAAGGCAAATTCTCAGACCGCCAGGCCTAATCCCTACACAGTGGAACAAAGCCCAGCAAAGTCTTTGAACACTGTTCAGCCGGGCAGCACAAACCCTAGTAACTGTTGGCAGTAGGGGCAGAACTCTGACCCTCTTCTTAACTATTCTCTTCCAGCTCCTGATGTTCCCTGCCTTCAGAACCCTGCCTGTTGTTCTGTTTAGAATAGAAAGATAAAAGGGGGGAGAATGTGAGAAACCTAGAGGATTGGGTAGGTGGGATGTGGTGAGATACTGAAGGATAGGAGAAAGTAAATGGAGTTTCACGGGAATGGACACAGTAGGGAGAATTGGATCACCAGATTATGTCTTTAGGTTCAAGAAATTTCTTCATCCCTCACTAAATCTTTTCAGACAATGCAACTTTTAAACAATTGTTGCATTTCCAATTACTACAGAAGTGTTCAAACAAAAACCGTACCCCTACATGAAAAGTCTGCTCATATTTTTTAAACGTGCGCGATTAGTATTATTGCAGGGATCACTTTTAAGATTTGCAACAAGGGAGTTGAGACGTTAACATTTTCAATGACAAAATAAGGTGAAACTGGACAAGATACAGACAGAGCAGTAAATAAAAATACCATACAGAATACAGAAAACAGTGTGTGATGGATACATTGCTGTGTTTGAATGTGGATGCACAAAGCAATGATGGGTGAAGATCTGTATAAACTTCCTATATCTATGAACAATGATTAACCAGGATTTATTTAGCAGCACACCATAACAATGATCTCTAAATCCCTGGCATAACGGTATATATCCCCCATACGCAATAAAAGGCACTAAGTTTGCCCAGGAGCAGTAACCTATAGCAACCAATAGGATCGTTGCTTTTAAACAGGTGACTGCTACATTCTAGATTCTGATTGGTTGCTATGAATTACTGCTCCTGGGCAAACTTAGTGCCTTTTATTACATAGCCCTTAGAGCCCTCTCATTTCCATGTCAATGTATATTGCCTACAACAAGCGACTAGATGTTATTGGGCCCCAGAGCAAATTCATTTTAGGGTGCCACAAATATGCAGAGGTTGTCCTGTTTTACCAATACATATAAAAAAATCAACATTAATTACAGCTTCATGGGGCCCCCAATACCACTTGGGCCCCCCTGCAACCAGGGTCTGCTTTCTTTGTAGTTATGCCCCTGGTCAGCACTTTTAGCTTGCTTTGCATCTACAAGATTTAGGGGCAGATTTACTAGGGTCGAATTTCGAATGAAAAATAAAATTTGAAATTCGACCATAGAATTCTTTTGGGGGGGGGGCGGTTTCGATAAAAAATGGACTGTTTTGATCGAATTCATTCAAGTTTTAGACATTCAAGTGACTATTTGCCACCTAAAACCTCCGGCGTCTTGTGGAAGTCAATGGTAGAGGTCCAATGATCCATTTGAAGCTGTTTATAGCCTATAGAGTTTTTTTCAGTGAAAATTTGAGTTTTCAGGTTGGAAATATTCATTTTAGTTTTAGACAGTTTTTTTCTTAAATTAGCTCCCATTTGAGTTGTGAGTTTATTTTTTTGAGTTAAAAAAAAAACTCACGGGCGTGTCCAGCAGCAAAGCAGGCAAGACGTGCCTTTCCTGGTGCTCCTGGGGTTCTGC
>CM044446.1:79367733-79382346 GCA_024363595.1 Xenopus borealis | reverse complement strand
CCGGCAGCTACATTGCCGGTAAATTTGTAATACCGGCCCCGGCCTTGGCGGGTGTTTTAACAGTGAATAAGTAAAGCATGCTTTCTAGAAGCAGAAATTTCCCCTTGATCAGTAGCAATAATGTAATATTCAAACATACAAATTCAAGCAGTAAAAGGTATGGTAGGCTCACCAGGGTTTGGAAGAAAAGGTGCAGGCTGCTGCAGAGGTAGAAGATAGGGATGGGCAAATTTATTCACCAGCCGCGAATTTGCTGACTGCGAATAAATTCGCGAAACACCCGCAAAAATTCTCCTGACGCGTGATGAAAATAACGCGACGCGTCGAATACAATGTGACGCGCGCCGAAAACGACACAACACCTCAAAAACTACGCGATGCTCGTCAAAAACAAGACGCACATTGTTTCGTAAATTTTTCGTCAATTTGCGAATTTAGCTAGAAATTTCCGGTGAAGCGAATCTGCCTAGATTCGCCCATCACTAGTTGAAGAGACCTCTCATTGCCAATATTTTGAGGATGAGCAGGGTATAACAGGGCTTTATTTAACAGTAACATAAACCCTTTGTATAAACACCACAATTATATATATATTGTTGCTGGTTGCTGAAGTCACTGAGCCCAGCAGCCAGAAATTATGTTATTACAGTTATATTTTAATTGCTATTAGGTTTTTTTTTCATTATAAAACTTTCCATTCGAGCCCTCTCCTTTTCATCTTCCAACCTGTCATTCAAACCAAATTTTGTTTGCTAAAGTGAGCTGGACACCAAAAAATTAGTTTAAATTCCAAGCTAATAGATTGGTGATCAGAAAACCAATGTATCATTTAGTCTTGACTACAGTTGCATACATGACACTGATTATTCCTTTACAGCTAAACTTTCCTCTAGATAATGATCAATAAAGAAATATGGAAAGGAAGACAAAGGCATGTAAACAACAAAAAGTATGTATTTTAAATGTAAAATTATGGAAGTAGCTTATTTGAGAGCTAAGTGGAACATGAACTGTGTCCTGTTATGGAGTGCACTGAGAAAACAACGTACGCATTGATAACTGTCCTGTGATGAATAAAAGATGACATATGTATGGATGGAAAGCAAGGCAAGATGAGTGTTAAAATGTATTTTTCATGAAAGAGGATATTTGCTTCTTTATGGGAAAACACTATCACTTACTAAATTAACAAGTCTTATCGACTGCCATAAGCATTGAAGTCTAATTAATTTAGTACTGGTCAATAAACTTGAATGAGACATTGATTTCTGCAGGTTTTTAGGGGCTATGATTAATTTACCTTCAGCTCTAGACATTAAAGGGGGGGGGGTTTCTACATAAATATATATATTTTATTCAACCAGTTATAGTTAGCATTTATTTTCCCCTTCAGTATCTTCTGCATTTTATGAATTTATTTTCAGCTAGAAACACATTTTAGCCTGTTATACAAACAAGGATTGTGAGCGAGAGATGTTAGCCATGAAATATATTCAGTTGCTTTCCCAAGCTAAATGCTGCCAATTCTTAGTTTATGAATTTAAACCCATGCGGCTGAATAGAGTTCTGCATTCAGATAACAATACGGCATTATTTACAGCAAGACATCCTGCATTGTCTTGCATTATTGAAAAAATAAAATGCAACCTAAAAATTAGATTGTTGACAAAATTTGGCAACCAATATGGAGGTCCAACTGGCTGCAATATGCAAAGTCTTTTGGCGATTGTCTGTATGACAAGGTTACAGGAGGCCCTGCAGGATTGACAGGTAAAAGACTATTATGATCTACTCGATTGTACAGAAGATAAAAAAAAGTTTCTTTTAAAACAGGTTTCTATATGGAAATTAGCTAATTATAGGCCCAATTAAATACCGCTTTTTGGCCACTATGGTTGAAAATAACCAAAAGCTTAAACTATGTAAAATAAAACAGAGTTGGAAAAAATGCCAGTTTGAATATTCTCTGTTTTTTTTTTCATGTAAACCTTGCTAATTATATTTACGTTTTGGTTTCACAGTTAGAAAGGAGGGTTAGGGGGCATGGAATAAATGAGGTTGGGGGGTGGAAGTGATGTAATGTTAATTAGATAGAATACTTCCTGTAGAGAGAAACAGTGGGTTTTGCTTGCAAAACAAATGTTTTTCAAATGATAGCACATGAGTACTGGCTATTTCATATTCCTGTAGTAGTCATTACCTAATTAATCTAACTTTCTTCAACAAGGCTAATATCAATCTGGGCATTTGTACACAGGAATATTTTAGCCAATGGACAATTGTCTAATGTCCCTCCCCCCTCCCATGCCATTGTCATTGACATAAATGTTACATACTAGTAATGCATTGGACCCTGTTATGAATTGTTTACATTTATGCCAATAACAGGAGGTGCTTGGTGGGCAGGATTTAGGTATTTCTATGTCAGCTAAAATATGACGGCAGAGAAATGTCATTTAAACCATTAGCTAGTCCATAAAAATGTTTGAACACAGAAAGTTATTATTTCTTACTTTACTTCATTAATATACAGATATGGCATACGTTATCCAGTAAACCTGTTATACAGAATTCTCAGTATTACCGAATCCATTTTATCCAAATAATCCAAATGTTTTAAAATGGTTTCCTTTTTTTCTGTAATAATAAAACAGTACCTGGTGATTGATCCAAACTAAGAAATAATTAATCCACATGGGAAGCAAAACCAGCCTATTGGTTTATTTAATGTTTACATTATTTTTTTAGTAGACTTAAGGTATGAAGATCCAAATTATGGAAATATTAGTTATCTGGAAAACCCCAGGTCCCGAGCATTTTGAATAACATGTCCCTTACCCGTAAATTAATTTATATTAATTGTACATAAGATATGCCTCTAAATCAGAGCAATTTGTAATAGACATGAAAATGACTGGAGGGTAATGGATATATGGAAATGGAGCATCTTTATTGTGCTTCCTCCCTGGGTGGTGGTAAACCCTAAGGCCAGTACAGATCAGGAGCTGAAACTGGTGATTCTTGGAGCTACATAAGGTAATTACATTTGCACACACATATCACTAAGGCACAATAAGGAACTTATACATGTAAATCTGTTATTGGGGTTTATCTGGCATTTGTTGTTTTCTTAAAAGAACAATTAACATGCTGGCAGAATATGGTGGTATGTCTAGAACATTAATTCCCTGCATATTTGCCTGAGGCATTCTCCATATAGATATAAATGCAACTGATCATTTTAAGATAACACCATTACTAACCTCAATGAAGAATGTGTCAGCTGAAGGAAGCAATATTCTATCCCATATTGATATACAACACATGTTCTTAAATTGCCATCAACAGCCAGAATTAGGTTCATTCAGTCCATGTGCTATTTCATGTATTAAAACTGCCACTTTGCTTTGGCTTTACTAACAGGCAAACACAGTTTTGCTTCTATCCCAAGCTGTATATAGAATGTTTAGCTACACTTTTGTAAAAGTCACACCGTGAATTCTAGAATCACCGACTTAGTTTTTGTGACTTCATAGAACCAAAGAGTTTCCATAGCTTTTTCAACAGATCCCTGTTGAGTCAAAGAATTGGGCAAATATTTCTTATATGCTGCCCTGTCCATTAATTGTCCCCATCTTCTTTATGGAGGTCTAATTCCTATGTAAATACCCCTGCATAATGGTAAAGGCTTTTGTAAGGCCAATGCCAGTCAGCCACCACTTATATGCATTTTTGCTTCAATTCAATGTGCAGAGAGTGAAAGGATGTCTGGATTTAAGCTGTTTACCCACTGGGCTGAAGCTGTAGATTGGCAGCCCCAAGAAAGCATCACACAACTCCCAGTACATACATTCACAATGCAAGACATTATTTTAAGAGTTATTAAACTGCACAAAAAAACTCCTCTAAAGTATGCCTGCTTTTACAAAGCAAATGTGCCGATTTATGGATGAATGAGAGGAAACCATCAGGAAAGAAATTGTTTGAGAGAGTGTTGAGACTCGGCTCTTACTGGCCTATTTTGTTCTTCTCTCTTTGCAATATTTATGTTGGTTACAATCTTTCCTTCCTATAGTTAAAGGGACAGTAAAAAAATATGTGAAAGAGCTCCCTGTGTTGCATAGTGTCCATTGTTAGGCTGAGGGAACATCACAGTTGATGACAGCAAAGAAAAGGGTTAACCAGCCTGTACTAAAAAGCACATGCAAAATTATGCAGTTTAACTGCTATTAGAATATGCAAATTATTATGTAATAAGGGACTATATATGTCTATATTTGTTGATGATTAAAGGGGTTGTTCACCTTTAAGTTAACTTTTAGTATAATGTAGAGAGTGATATTTTGAGACAATTTGCAATTGGTTTTCATTTTTTATTGTTGGTGGTTTTATAGTTATTTAGCTTTTAATTCAGCAGTTCTCCAGTTTGCAGTGTCAGCAATTTGGTTTCTAGGGTACAAATTACACTAGCAACCCTGCATTGATTTGAATAAGAGACTGGAATATGAATAGGAGATGGACTGAATAGAATGATAAGTAATAAAAAGTGGCAATAACAATACATGTGTAGCCTTACAGAGCATTTGTTTTTAGATGGTGTCAGTGACCCCCATTTAAAAGCTGCAAAGAAATAGAAGAAAATTGCAAATCATTAAAGGACATGTGAACCATTTTTTCACTTTTAGTATGGCTGCAAAGGTTACCTCTGCCCAACCCTAACCGCATTAGAATTGCGCGGAAATTCCGCTCCTGTTCCCTGCACCATCGCGTTGTATCTTCACAGAAGTCAGCTTTTACCCGGCGGCCATTTTGTCCGGGTTATGCACTTCCTCGATTTATTGCGCATGCGCCGAATGTCCCGCCCGCCTGACCTCTTCATTGATGTTAACTTTTCAACAAAACTTTATTTAAAAAAAAGTTTTACAATCCTCTGAAACGAACGCTAGTAAGTGTTTTTTTCTGACGCTGATTCCCCTGCACTGCGCATGTGCTAAATTGTGAATGAGTAACTGCGCATGTTCAGAACGCCAAGCAACAGCGCTGATTCTGAAGGGAGGGGGTAGAGTGGCAGATCGTGGAGGAAACCTGCAGGACACTTAAATCAACAAAGCTCCTTTGTTGTAAACGTAAAAAGGACTGGAATGCTAGGAATGTAACTAATTCAATTAGGCTTTTTACTGAATAACATCTTGTTTTAAGGGTTGACATGTCCTTTAAAAAATTATTAAAAATAAATAATGAAGACCAATTGAAAAGTTCTTTAGAATTGGCCCTTCTACAATATACTAAAAGTTAACTTGAAGGTGAACCACCCCTTTAAATGTATTGTGATTTAGAACTATGAAAAGCGGGAAATATATGTAATAAGAATCAGAGTCAGCTGTCCAGCCAATGGGGGAATTTCCAGCCAGAAATATGTAAAATACTGCTTAAATTATATTAAAATAAACTGTCTTCACCAGTACTGTTTTTTCATTAGTTAGTGAGTTATTAATATCCCTGTGCTGCCTGATTCAACCCTTCAAATTAAGGTACTATCTGGTTGTTGGCATTACTCACCCCAGCATAAAAATTCTAATGGGTAAATTACTGCCTGGTTACTATGGTAATTACACATAATATATGTAAATATCAATTAAATTCTCTCCCTGAATCAGTCATACAGGCTGATATATTAAATAGCTTTAAGAAGGGGTTGGATGGCTATTTAGTAAGTGAGAGAATACAGGGTTATGGAAGATAGCTCATAGTACAAGTTGATCCATGGACTGGTCCGATTGTCATCTTGGAGTCAGGAAGGAATTTTTCCCCTTCTGAGGCAAATTGGAGAGGCTTCAAATTGTTTTTTTTTGCCTTCCTCTGGTCTGGATCAACTAGCAGTTAGGCAGGTTAAAACAGTGTTAAAATGTTGAACTCGTCTTTTTTCAATTTAACTTACTATGTTACTAAATCTTAGAATACTACTATCGGCATTATACTTAAGTTTATTTTAAGGTAAACAACCCTTCAAAAATGAAATAATGGAATCTGCCATTGCTCTTGTCAGAGGTAGTTGGCAAACATTATTGGTCCCACCTGGTCCTAATATATAGTAATGTTCAGTATGTTTTAAGGGTTCCCAAATGTACTGGAATGAACTTTGGGCAGTTCTAAGGTGGTTTCTGACAGAAGTACCATAAGTATGATACCCCCTTTTTAATGTTGTATTTAAGCAGTTAAATTAATTTCCCCACTATATTGTTTAACTATATTCAATGTAATCATGGTACATTCATACTAGAGAAAATTAAAGTCACCCATACTGTACATGTTAGGTCACATGAGCCAATTAACAGACAGAGTTGTGTCTTTTGCTTCCACACTTCTTCCTGTTACAGTTAGAGTTGAAATATTTCTGGTCAGGTGATCTCTGAGGCAGCACACAGACCATCATGAAATGGTGGTTCAAGGCAAGAGTTGTAAAAGGGCAATATTTACTTAATATATTCCAGTTTGCTAAGATTCTTTAATATTCCACTTAGACTGTTGCTTAAGTATTCATTTGGGGGTATAGTTTTCCTTTAAAGGAGAATTCAACTTGTGAGGAAAAAAACCCAGGTAGACCCCCCTCCTCCCCCCAGGCTAACCACCCCGCCCCCCGGGGAGATACCCAATACTCCATACTTACACCTCGCCGCAGATTCTTCCAGAGGAGTTGCACGCAGCCATCTTCCGCAATTTCTGTAAGTTGACTGGGAGATCAGCATTTCTGAGCATGCGCAGTTGGAGAAGTTTTCCGGTTTGCACAACTGCGCATGTGCAAAATTACACGGAAATGGCAGATCTCCCAGTCAGCTTACAGATAATACGCAAGATGGCTGCGTGCAACTCCGCTGGAAGAATCTGCGGCAAGGGGTAAGTATGGTGCATCCAGGGGGGTAGTTAGCCTGGGGGGAGGAGGGAAGGGGTTCTACCTGGGGTGGGGGGACAGTTTTTTTTCCCCACAGGTTGAATTCTCCTTTAAGAAATAAATCTGTTAGTGTTCTTCCTAAGACTGCTTGCAATGTACTCCAGGCTGCCTCCCACTTTTGTAATGATTTCATAGCATCCCACCTACATAGCACTGCATTAGCCTTAAGAAGCTCTCCCTTTTATCATGTATATTAGGGCCCAGTGCTTAATAGGTGCAAATATATGACAGAGAATACATATGATTGAATAGTTAAATATACACAAACAGAGAGGAAGGCAGAAGCTCTAGTTCATTATAATTACAATGCAAGCAAGTAAAACAGCCCTCCCTGCAAAACCTAGAAGGCTCAGCCGTGCCTCAGCAGGTCAGCTACAGCTCTGATAACCTTTCCAGCAGTTGAAAAATGCATGTAAACTTGCTTCTTCTAATTAAAAGCTCAGGGAGGCGTAGCAAAAATACCAACACATTGAATCTGGCAAATGAGTGCTCCCTCCAGCTGATGAGCCTACAATATGGTACTGCTGTTTGCACTGGAAGGAAACTGACTCACTTAACATTTCAATAGGTCAATCAATTGACAATTAAATGGAGAAATTGGTTAACTCTGAAAACAATTAACATGACACTCCATTAAATACACTTTCTAATTGCCACAGCTGTGAGTGAAAATTAAAACACTGTTGAAAAAAGCTAGTTTTTTTCCTTGCCCCTTTGAAACTGGATGAAATAACAAGAAAGGAGAGATTTTATAATAAATATTCTAACTGGATTTATGTATAATAGAATGCTTCCAGTGGATTGATCAGATACAATAATACTGTATACTGGAGGCAATTTGCAAATATAAATATATACTACAATGTTTTTATTTCATTGTAAACCGCAAAATGCAATTTAAAATCCTTGTATGAAATATATTGATTTAAGCACCTTGATAAAAACAACTGTTATCAAATTAGTAAGCAGCATATTTCTCAAAGTGGAAATACATATTTCACCAGATTCTTTTGAAACAGAAAATATGAGAAGAATATAAAGCATGACAAATTATTTCATAAGCTGTTGGTCATTTATCATTTTTTACCAAATCGAGTTGAAAAAACATTCAGGCCGGTGGATTTCTTATGAAACTGTTAGGACCTAGCATCTCAATTTGGTTGGAGTTAAGACCAAGGAGGAAGCTGTATACGAAAAAGTCCAATTCCTGGTATCCGAGGGATTGAGTTTGTAGTTGTGTCCTGGCAAAAGATCAGGGCAGGAAGTGAGTAGTGTAGTCAGGAACAAGACAGACAGTTGTCACTGAAGAATCAAGGCAAGGTAGTAATTTAGGAGCACCATTGAATTTTGCTATGGGAGACCTAGAATCAGGTATTGAACACAGGTCTCTGGCATACTTTTATTTACAATTGTAACTAAGAAATAGTGTTAAATTGATTTTACAGAGAAAACTTTCAGCTAAAATCCTTGGAAAATGGCAATGCTGAAAAATGCTCTAGTCTAGACAACAGTGAAAGAAGCCCTCTAAAGATTTTTTTACTCCCTTCTAGCTTGAAGCTGATTGCCTCTAGGGATGCACCGAATCCAGGATTCGGTTTGGGATTCGGCATTTTTTTAGCAGGATTCAGATTCAGCCAAATCCTTTTGCCCAGCAGAACCGAATCCAACCCCTAATTTGCATATGCAAATTAGGAGCAGGAGGGAAATTGCAAGTAAAAAATGTTTTCCCCTTCCCACCCCTAATTTGCATATGCAAATTAGTGTTCAGATTCGGTTCGGTATTCGGCGAATCTTTTTCGAAGGATTCGGGGGTTCTGCTGAATCCAAAATTGTGGATTTGGTGCATCTCTAATTGCCTCTATAGACTTTTTCACAGCATGACCTAATTGGGTCTATGGCAGGAGAATGCAGATAAGAGAGACCAAGCTGCTAAGCTACTGGTTAGAAAGGTCCACACCTTTTTTTAATCCACCCTACTTTCTAATCAGAATAATAACCTTCACAGAGGCCACAAAAACATGGATGCATGGAGGCATAAAGTGCATCAGCTGGCTGAAATTTTCGAGATACATGGGATGTTTTCATTACTTGTGATACTTGGATGGATGGAATTTGCCAAATTATTATTTTCATCACATATGGGTGGTGGTAAACCCTAGATAATAATTACCTAATGATTATCATGCCTGTTTGCAATCTAATATTGTTCAATATGGAGTACTGTGCCTCTAGATTAATTTTTTAGCTCTTATAGATTCCTGGTGGTGGCTATAAGACTCCAAATCATTTTTATATTACTCAGAGTAATCAAAGGAGAACTGGATTTGTATTTTAACAGTGGTTTTTCACTGGTCCTATCAACACAACATGGACAGTTCCCATATTTTATTCAGCTAAATCTGTTGGCTATTATGTCATATTCCACAGCATTAGTCAATGGTTTAAGTGTTTTCTTTGTCTGCTATTATCCAGATTCCCCAGAGAGCTAAAAACTCCAGGTTTGCATTTGACCTTGCAGAAACAATGATGTGTGAATCAAAGCAAACAATAGCCACCTACTGGAATTGGAATTTTTTTTTCGTAACATGTTGTAAGGCTCTCTAGAAATGACTGTGTCCAGCAAGAGAAATCAATGACCTTTACTGCAAGCGAACAAATGCCTGCAAATCTTTTTACATAAAAATCACAAAGATGTAAACTAACCAACGGTGGCTTGGGGGTAGACAAAGGAGAGGTGTATACATTGAGCATCTGTCAGATTCAGAAAGTGACTTATGACTTTACAATCCCCCTAAACGGTTATCAGAGGTTTATAGTCTCTCAGTTTGAGACCCTCCCCAGACTATCCAAAGTAGTAATAAATATGTGCATCCCCAAATCCTACCATATTTAGCCTCTGATCATTTCATTTGGTTAAAATTGGTTTAAAAACATTTTCTGATGACACTAGGATGTCAATTTATTAAAATCCAAGACCATATTTTTTTCTACAGTTCATGAAAATGGCAGATAAAAATCTTCACTTTAATACGAGTTGTAGTTTTTAAGTCTCAGATTTTCAATATTCATTAAAATATTTATCAACAATTTGTTAGTACCCAGAATTTTGTATCGATTTTGCGCATTGCCGGTGGAGATTAAGATAAAAGATATTAATTACCTTCAAAATAAAATTAACAAATTCATTTGGGCCCACAAACCACCACGTATAAACAAGAGGACCATGGGCTTAACTAATTTATTGGTGTATTATAAAGCTGCGAGGATCTCCCAGACCACACAATGGCACTTACCACCTCATGAGAACAGATGGGTCCAGCTAGAGATGCTCTTAGCACATCTCATAGACCTATCATTCTATTTATGGGCAGATAAGACACAACTCAAATCCGTCCCCGTAATAGGTTCAGTGTTGAAACACACCATTAGGACATGGCATAACAGCCGAGGGAAATTCCAACCAGCTGTTGTATTCTTACCCCATTACATAATAACCCACTTTTTCTTCCCAGCTACGCTACCCCAGCATTTCAATGGTGGAAAGCAAATGGCATCAATAGAATACAAGATATGTTATTGTCTATAGGAATTAAATCAATTCAGTATTTACAGTATGTAAAATCTCTACCAGAAAATTAAACCTATAGATATTCACAACTACTTCACTTCATTCAATCTATAGACCCATCCTTTAAGTCTAGACCCCCAACTCTGTTAGAAACTTGCTCTCAACAGGCTGGAAGACAGAAGGTTACTATTTCCTTATTATACAAATATTTAGTCTCGGTAGATGCTGGTGAGCCCCTTAAATATATGACAGATTGGGAGAAAGACTTAGGGCATTCTATATCAGCAAGAATGGTCCCTAATTTGGAACTCGGTCTCCAAAATATCTCCGAATACTGCCATTAAAGAATCTACATATAAAGTATTAATGCGCTGGCACCTTACACCAGCCAGGAAACATCGCTTTGATCCTTCCACTTCCAACTCTTGCTTATGGGGATGTACAGAAGTTGGAGATTATATACATATATGGTGGACTTGTCCGGTGGCAAAGCTATATTGGACAGAAGTCTATAGATTACTTGAGCAAGTATTTCATACACATATAGTCCCTGAGGCAACTACGACTCTTCTAGCCTGCCCATCCAAAGACCTCACGAAACTTCAGAATAATTTGATGGGACAAATCTTAGCTGCTGCAAGAACCAATTTAGCGAAACACTGGCTGCAGAATAATATAGATGTTCAAGCTGTAATTGCAAAAATTACCCAGACACAGAATTTGTTGTATTTAACAGCTTTATTAACAGACAGGGTAGAGAAACATACACAAATTTGGTCCCCATGAAATGTGTATCTACAGTCATAAGTATAAAAATACATTAATATATGTCATACTGAATGAAGTTGTACTATTTGAAGAATTTTGTACTGAAAATTATGTTTGTATTATCCTTTGTCTATGCATATGTTTTTGAAAAATAAAAGAGATTTAAAAAAAAAATATTTATCAAGAATTTGAACAAAAAGATTTTTGACACCTAAAACCTACTGAGATGCCATATAAGTCAGTGTATCATCTGCATTAGGGTTGCCAGTGGCAAAAAATTTCACAAATCTGCACAGAATACTGCAATATGTTTAAGTTCACTGGAAAAAAGGTTTCTTTTCAAATGGGGTAAAAAAAATGCCAATGGCAGCATTAGGGTTATTCCATTAATTTTTTTCTACCAGAAAAACTGCAGAAAAATAAATCAAACAGCATTATAAAAAAAGCATAATGAACAAATTAAAAACAAAATTAATTAGAATTTCTGCATGCATTTTTTCAGTTTTTGCATGCAAAAACACGGAAAAAAATCCATTGACTGCAATGCATTTGATGTGAGAAAAATGCAGAGAAAAAATGGTCCATTGACTTCACTACATTTGGTGAAATTTATCTAAATTTCCCATTTTGCCAATTTTGCTGCATTATCACAATGGACAGCAAGCAAAACGGGCAGTTTAACCACCACTATGCAGCATTCTGAAATGTTTATTTTCAAGGCAGTTGAGTTTTTACAGCGTCATTGAAAAAACAGGAATTATGCCATTTTCATTTGCAATCAACTTTTTTCCTGCAACTGAAAAAAAAAATTAGATCATAGAAAATCGATAAAGTTTTTAAAAACAAACACAAAAACAAAAACATTGATTATCTTTATCCCTTAATTATAATATGCAATGATGTCTGTAGTATCTTGGTAGTGAATTGGAATTGAATTTCAGTTCATCATATCATAAATGTCAAACATCATGATATCAGAATCAAAGAAAGTTTGAGCAAATCAAAGGAAACATTGATTAGCTCATATTTGATTAAATGTGTAAAAACACAAATTACAACCTTGAGCTTTGATAAATATACTACCTAGACTTCAGTCAGTGGCACAACTAACAGAGGTGCAGGGGGTGCAATTGCACCAGGGCCCCCACCCCCTTGGGGCCCATCGGAGCCACAAAAAAAGGGTTATGGCAGGTGGTTATCTTGGGGGAGATTTTACAGCACACATGTCATCAACACTCCAGCATGCGATTTGTAGAGGTAAGAGCCTGACAGGGGGGCACAGGAGCCCATCCTGTACCTGAGCCCACCAGGGAGTAGTTACACCACTGTTTGACTTTATGGATTAAACCAGGTTTGGAATGGAACTAAGCTAATTGTAGAAGAAGAGAAAAAATGGTTTCCCCAATTTTTAAAAATTGGCTGTAGGAGAAAAACAATACTGCATGGGGCATGGCCTAGCCACCCAGAGATTTTTTTTTGTGCCCTGGGATCATTTGCATGAATAGTTGACCCCCAAACAAATACTGGGCCAATAAAAGTATACTGTTTGCACAAGGCATGCACTAACATTAAAAGGGCCACTCAAGACAAAATGAGGAGGTAGTATTTTGAAAAACTGTATTCAACAAGGCAACAGGTTGATCATGCTGGTTGGGTTATTAAAGGACATGTCAACCCTTTTCACAAAAATGTTATCAATGAACAGCGTCTCTGAAATCTTTAGATAACTGCCACTCTGGTTGTTAAAAGAGTAAATGCCCAACTTACTGTATATACAGGGGTAGGAAAATGTAGGCTTTACATGTCCTTTAAGTTAATCCTTGAACACATACATGAGAGTATTAGTGTTTCATTTTGGTTACTATAACAATAACTGTAAATGGTGGTTTTAATGCTTTATACCAGATATTCAAGGGAATAAAAGTAAGAATTAATTTAATTTAGCCTCAGGATAATGTTGCACTCAGGACTATGGTTGACTCAACATACAGCACTTACTCATTCTCAGAGTCATGGTTTTGTGTGGTCTGTTGGTTGACCAGAAGATAAGCTGCTTGGGACATTCCTACCGATGTCATGGAAGGCTCCACATAGTTTGTTAATCTCTTTGTAACTAATTGCTTTTGTATGACAAGGAGCCTGGATATTTGAGCCATCAAGTGGGTGCCATGGTTAACACTTGCTAATGGAGCTTGCTCAGATGAGGTTCAAACCCTGTTAATGCAAATTATTGATTGTCATCTGAGAGGGGAAATTACATTAATGAAAGATGTCCAAGCAGCATCATAACTAACTGTTAGAACTACAGTCCTCAGAATGCCCCTGAAAGGTTCTAGCAGTTCCATAACAGCGGAAGAGATATAACGTGAACATTCTTGAAGTCCTTGGTTCATTTATATGTATTTCCCCCTTAAAGGAACAGTAACACCAAAACATGAAAGTCTTTTAAAGTAATGAAAATATTGTGTACCGTTGCCCTGCCCTGGTAAAACTGCTGTGTTTGCTTCAGAAACACAGCTATAGTTCATATAAACAAGCTGCTGAATAGCAAGGGCAGAAATTGAAAAAAGCTATATGGCACAGGATAAGCAGTGGATAACAGATAACATTATGTTCTACAAAGCTTATCTACTATCTGCTGTGTAACTTGAGCTTTTTCTCCTTTGAATAGCTGCCCCCTTTGCTACACAGAAGCTTGTTTATATAAACAATAGTAGTGTTTCTGGAGAAAACACAGCAGATTAAGTGCAAGGCAACACTGCATTATATTTAATTACTTTCAAACAAATTCATTTTTTGATGTTACTGGTCCTTTAAGTGGCCCCTATGATGCTGGAGGACCAGTGCAATATGGTCTATTTTCCCCACCCTAAAACTAACTCTGACCTTGCTCCATGCAATGAGCACAGTTTAGAAAATAACTTTGCCTTGCACATGGCACTTATCCTGTTTCACAGTGGCCCAACAAGTAAAGCGATCAGTAGTGTATGCATGTGCACAGTTCATCCATTCTGCTCTTCCTGGATTTATGTCTCTAATTGTTTCCACTTTACTTTCAGTGGCTTGGAATGTAAAAACAAAGTAAAAGTTAAAAGACAATGCAAACCCATACACTCATCATATTGTGTGTTTTTATTATACTAGTTTTTGTTACTTTTTTCTATCAAAGCTGAGGCCCAAGGTACTCGCATGCAATGTATTGCTTGGATTAGATTCTTTGTCTCCCATTTAAAAGAAACATGACCTTAGAAAAGATTCAGCGCCAGTCTCTTGACTGCTGAGTTTGCATTAGACTTTTTCTCTGTGATGCTGGAGCTTGACAGGAGCC
>CM044446.1:79341878-79365671 GCA_024363595.1 Xenopus borealis | reverse complement strand
ATTCATCCTAGAAAACCTTCATGTGACTTGAAAAGACTATTCAACCTTTCCCTGTGCTTTTTACAGAGGGCTCAACCTTCTTCCAATTAAGATCATTCTAAAGTAATACTGGGGGAAAAGCTTTCATTAATTACTCAGTGGAACAATGACTACTAAGAACACTGAAATACTTGAGGAGAGTTCCTTTTTATAGATTGTTCAATGGTGTCCTAATTTTGGAAAAGAGACAATTTCACATTTTTTTACATTGGGTGCAGATTAGCTAATGGAACCCAGTGGAAAAGAACACATATATAGATAAAGAATTCTTGTATACAACATACATTGAATATAGCATTTAGGGCAGATTGACAGCTTTCTAACTGGTGACTGAAATAAAGAGAAACTATCACATATACATTACCATTATATAATATAATAGGGGGCTGATACAATGTAAGCCTCTATTTCTATATGGTGGTATTCTGGAAGTTGTGTTCCTTAGCATCCTATATAGCTCAGGGATGCTCTTATTGGTGGCTTATAAACTGATGTGGCTATGTGCATGCATGTGCACCATATGCATGGTGCTCAGTAGCAGACAGATCTCAAACTGGGGCAAATCAGCTAGAATAATTTATATTACTGGTCTGTTTAAATTTAGGAGCCCAATAACTGGAAAGATGGCCATAGTAAACAGACGTACATATTTTACTTCTTTTGCAATAATTGGTTGATTCATTAATGAATCTTCCGGTTTAGGCAATATAAACTTTAAAAAAGGTAGAGGGATTTTAAACTCACTCATGTATTCTTTCCTTTTATCCCTGTAATATTTTTTTAACCAAAAAAAACCTAAAAAGTATGTAATTTAAAAACTTTTTAATTTTATGAAAAAAACATAACCCAAGTGACCCTGTCAAAGTCTCATCCTCACAATCCTCAATAATTAGTCTCACTGAAACATAACTTTGAAACTATGGTCAATGAGTGAAGTCCAAAAAACAGTTACAAACAACCCAGGAGCACAGAGAAAAGCTCCCAGCAGTGTGCAAAGGTACATGTTCCTGCAACTTTTTTGGATTTTCACGTGAAAACCATGAAATCTTCAGATTACTGAACGAAAACCCAGAGCAGGTCAGGATATCTTCCAGTTGTAAACGGGACATGTGCCAATGACTTTTACATGAACTTGGTGTGTCTGAGATGGAGTACTTTTTTATTTGGACTTCAGGGTTTAATAAATCAGGAAAATTTTGTATTTTTTTTTCTATGAAAAAATTGTGTTTTCCCCTTCAAAAATCCGACCAGAAAAAATCGGACTTCAATAAGCCGTAGACCTAGAGGGGTTACTATTTTAATATTTTGAAACTGTGAAGGGAAAACCTCTAAAAATTTTAGTTTTTTGGACAATTCCTAGTAAAAAAAAATAAGAAAACCTGAAAAAGTTTACAGGTTAGCACAACTCCCATTGACTTTTATATCATAAGGACAACTTTTACTAGCCAAAGTTTTACCTTAGCGGTTTTCGTGCTTTTAACATTTAATAAATCGAAAATTTTACAGCTAGTATATGGACCCCCTTGACTAATGTCACAAAGGTTGCTTTTCAAATTCACCTGAATATAGGTGTGAGATCTTTTCAGGTTTAAAGTCTTGGTTTGTTTAGACCAATACCTACTTCCACACCATCTGAAAAGTGCCCCATGTGACCTACAATACTTTACTTTTTAACTGATTGTCCTTATTACATTACTACAAATGTAGGAAACAAGAACAATTAAACCTATAGTATGGAAAAAAACATCATCTCTCAATTATAATGTGTTGCTAACGCATGTCATCAATCAGTTTCCCGGCTCCTAGGGGAACTTCTAAACATGTGTTCATTGTCACATTCTCTAATGATTGTTTTCGTTAGAGCACAAATAGAGTTCGTTTATATTTAAATTACAACTCCTACTGATTAGTATTCAAGGTAACTGTTTTTGAATACATTAGTAATGTTTGCTTGGTATACAACAAAACCTTTATTTTGGTTTGGAAAAGGCTATATTAAAAAAAATATTCTAATTGATCTGGATTTTTTTTCCATGTTCATATCTTATCTACTAAAAACAGCTCGGTGGGATTAATGGGCAACATATCCCCCCTCCATAAAAATGATTTACTAATATTTATTGTGAAACAAGCTCCACTCCTAAGAATTTAAATACTATTATTACAGTACTATTATTTTTTTTTTTTTTTTACAGATATCAAGTATAATGTAATTAGAAACAAGCAAGATGCTGGTGTAGTAAATGGCAAGACAAGTAAGAAAATTCCCACAAAAACATTTTTTGTTAAAATTAAGCTGTCCCTCCATTCATGTAAAAATAAGAGTTCTCATTAATGTAGTGTTTAGTCTTTGCCCAGCAATCACATAATAAGGATGTTGGTTTGGGTGGTTGGGGGTGGGTTCTATGCAGAAAGCTGCAGACAAGCCTACATGACTCTTGCCTAATGATGAGCATTTCGGTTTTTGTAAAAGTTTGCCAAAATGCATTGGAGTCAACGTGAAGGCATTTTTAGTTCTACAATACAGTATACATTGCCCTATCCATTTTCCATTATGCTACAACTGTTCTTCACAGACAAAATGGGCTGCCAATTTCTTCTAAACACATCTCCCATGTAGTTTCTTAGATAAACAGTGAGCTCTGATCCCAGCAGAAGGAAAGTGGTTGACAATAATGATGTCTCCCTTTTTTCATTTGCAGCAGACCTCATGGGGATATTCTATCACAAATTTATGAAAAATGTCCCAGCTGGGGAAATTGCGAGTTTTGCCACAAAACTGTAAGGGACAAAAAAGTGTGTTCATCTCTTCTCTTAGTCAATTGGATTACCCCTACCTTTATTTTGAAAAGAGCCTGAGCAGATATCACTTGGGAAAGGTGATCATTTGGTCTATAGACAGATCAGTGCCTACTAATTCAGTCAAATACCTGTTTTCACCTAAAGTAAAACCAACAATTATATATGTCATATGTCACCATTTTGATATCAACCAAAGTGATTTTCTGCTGTTGGTCACCAAGTAGGGTTGGACTGGAGCCTTGGGGGCTGCAAATGAAGGGTCCTCCTGGCAGTCCCTGGGGCCCCCTCCTGACCTCCAATTCTCAGCCCGCTGTGCCCACTGTTTTTTTTTCCTGGTGTCCCACCAGCCCAGTCTGACACCCATTCACAAAGTATGCATCAGCTGTAATATACCAAACCTTATAACTACAAAAAAGATTAATCTCACTGAATAATGAACTACTTTAAATAAGTGTATTGGCATTGTCCAAATAAATATAAACGGTTTGAATAAATGCTAATCCTTTCTTTTTAGCTTTTCTTTCAAAATCTCCAGTGGCTATTATATAGTCTTACTATTATTATTGTATGAATCAAATCCTCTGAACACACAGAATTTTCGTGTTACAAAAATATTAGTTAATCTATTACTTTCTTCCCCACCCACCAAAGATTACTCATAACTATGTTTACCACTTCCTGCAAGTCCAAAGGTGCATATTTAGGAATAATTGGATTGTTTTCAAGTGCAAAGGTAAAATAAAAGTTTTCTGCTATTGTATTTTCTTTCTATTGGGTATTTCTATTGGAGAAATTAGAACGCTATATCTTGACAAGAAACTTTTGAATGTTAGTACAGGATCCTTTATACAGAAACCAGTTATATTACAGGAAGGTCATCTATTATAGAGTGCATTTTTAGCAAATAATTCCAAGTTTTACACTGAATTCCTCTTTCTGATAATAGAATATTACCTTGTACTTAATAATAGATCCTATACCTACATAATGGCCCTATATTGTATATAATTAATTTTAAATGTCCATAATACCATCTGATGGTTGAACCATCCTTTGAGATAGCTAGCCGCTCATTGGTTTGGTTGGTTGATGTTCATAAACATATTCCTTTGCCTCCTTTTTTAGTGATCCATTCTTTTCAAATACATTTTTTTTTTTAAAACAGGAATCTTTAATTAAAAGTTATAGGGTTATACAAAAAGCCACCATACCCTTATCAAGGTAGACCTCATATGATGGTCCTAACTATCTACTCCTGGTATTTTGAATAGACTAACACTGCCCTGCTTCACCCATTAGCCTGGGAAAAGGTCTTCTAACAATTTATTAGTTTTTACAGGCAGATTCCCCTCACTGTTATTTTCTTATTAGCTATTTTGCAGGAAGGCAGGCCAAGTTTGTGTGTGCTTTTAGCACCCAAATGAAAAGCAGTTTGGTTGAGGAAATACCCTTCTCATTTTTATGCACCCTCAAGCCAAACCATAACCTAAATGAGATCTTATGCCTTTGTGGGTGCTGGTTTCCAAGATACACCAAGGTACACTTACATTTTTGTACTTAATGTTTTTTTTTAGTGTGTTGTCATTTTGTGTTACAACCAGCATGTAAAGATTGTTAGATATGATTGTTTATCTAAAAGATGGTCAGCCTCAAAAGGAAAGGTCAGGAAGAAAATAGCACAGGAGAATATCATTGGTAAGTATCTCTGTCTCAATGTCAATGTTTGCTGTCCTATGAATGAATCCCTTGAGAGCAATTCACAAGTGAAGTCACAAGAAGTATGACTGTTTTAAGCTTTAACCTGGATGTTGGAAGCCAGTATTCTCCATGACCTTATCACAATTCACACTTTGAAAAAGGTCTACCTATCAACCTAATATTGGGCAGATTGTAGAAAAGCCTACATAGAATTCTTCATCACATCATCTCACATACAATCTAAAAACAGCACATAAGCTTTCATCCTGTAGTTTTGAAATGTTTATAGTTAAACAATTTCAATAGCTTTGCAATAGCCGTGCAATAGCCGTGCAATAGCATTGCTGATGCTTTTTCATGCAAACCCAATTCATTCTCTTATGGTACCCCCCTCACATTGTCAATTAATGGTACAGTGAAATTAAAGGGGAATTATTGTTGATATAAAAATGGTGCCAAATTATAGTGGATGCCTAATCACTCTTTTTCACAATTTGCATTTTTTGTTTGTGACATATATATTTTGTATTAGAGTTCTACTTACACATAACAACTGTGATGTTCACCAATACATTGCAAAGTACTAAAAAGTTACTGGAATCAACCAGTCAGACTGTGTGAAATCCATCAGTGACTCACAGTGCAGTGTTTGTTGCAGCCAATAGAAAAATGTTACCTTGAGCAACTCACAAATACATTATTAAATATTAGTAATATATAACAGCTAGAAGAAAAATTATAATAATGATTGTTTATGGAACATGGTTACTGAACAAACACTGCAGTTTGGAGCAACTAGAAAATATTGTGTTTAAAGGAGAAGGAAAGTAATTTAAACTTGGGGGTGCCAAAAGTTAGGTACTCCCACGTGGATGTATTTATTTACCTGAGACCCCGGGCCAGTGCTCCTATCGGCAGAAAACTGCACTGGTCTGGTGTTCTTCCAGTGAGCACCAGAGAGCGATCATCTTCTTCACTTCTTTGCTTTTCAAATTTCCCAGGGCAAACACTTGTGCAGTAGAACCATTTAACTAACTTATAGAAGAAGCAGGAAGAGGATCGCTACATGGTGCTCGCTGGAAGAACACATAATTTGGGTATAAAAACACTATCTCCTTTAATGCCCCAAGTTGCCCTGTGTGCCCTTACCCCATGATAGTGGTTCCAACCTATTAGAACTGGTAGACACGCATGTAAGCCAGTGTCATAACCAGGGGTGGATTGATGCACAGGCTCCCCTAGGCTATAGCTTAGGGTCCCAGTGTGATCAGGGGGCCATCTAGCTTTTCTCAATTATATATTTACATTTTATTTTAATATTTATTTGCATTTGTGCTGCTGGATCCCGTAGGGCACACCTGCTGGGAGAATACAGGCATGTGTGGTGTGTGCATGTCCAGTGATGTTGAACTGGAACCACTGTTGAGAGCTCAGGTGCAGCGTGTAGTAGGCCTGTGCCTGTGGGGGGGCCTGTGCGGATGTAACCTAGGGACCCCAAATGTCATTAATCCGCCACTGGGTGTAACAACCACACACCAGGCCCCCTTAAAAGAGAACTAATGGTGATAAGTCCCCACTGGTCCCACTCTGCTGGCCCCCCTCAGCGGAGCTCACGGGCGATATCGTCTTCTCTTCGGTGATCTTCATGTCTTCCTCCACCCCTTATGTAATTTCCTTCTCTTTTGACGCATGCACAGTTGTCGCGAACTGGAACTTCGCTCCAATTGTGCATGTGCCAATATGCTGCTCACTTCACAAAGATTACTAAAGAGAAGAAGATGGCGCCCGTGAGCTCTACTGTGCTCACTCTGCATGTGCGGTCACTATTTCTAGAGGGGACAGAATTCAGGAGCAAGACTGTACAGGGGGAGGCAGGGAGGGGGGCCAACAGAGGGGGTTTACTTCTCTTTTAAAAAACTTTGAAGGGACCGGAGCGCACAGCTGCTCAGGCTGGTAAAGGTAAAAGTTTATTTTGAGGGGAATTTCTGATAACTGTAGAGGAAACAGATTCCATGGACCTAGCCCCCCTGTCCTCCAGGATCCCTCGCAACCATGGGGTCTGCTTCTTGTATAGTTATGCCACTGATGGAAGCCTATAAATTAATTAGGGGTGATCACTGGGATGAACACTGATTTACGCTCCTAGAAATTCTTGAAACTCTGACTTAATGGCTGATACAATAGTTATCTTTGATATGAGAGGGGTCAAGACCAAATAGTTGACCTCAAAGGGTGACTTAAATTAAAAAAGTTCAAAAAGCATTGTTGTAAGCAGGTATGTTTAATCTTTGTCCAGTTTTTCCACTCAGGATATGGGTGTCAGGAATCCCTCTTACCTGGCTCCTCGGCTCCGGTCCTCCCAAGATGGCGACTCCCACGAGGATGGTCGCGCCGGAAGTGCGCGCCGGAATAGCCGCCCGCGTCAGAAGCGACGCGCCCGCGTCAGAAGCGACGCGCCCGCGTCAGAATCGACGCGCTGCGTCAGAAGCGACGCGCTCGCGCCGGAAATGACGCGCTGATGCAGGAAACTGGCGCCTACTGATGACATCTCCTTTTTGGCGCCAATTACAGCCTATTTAAGGAACTTTTGGACACTTGATCCTTGCCCAATTATAGGTTTTAGCTTGCTATTCCTGGGTGTGATTCTACTGACTTCCTGATTAATTGTGTACCGACCTCTTGCCTGGATTTCCTGATTTTGAACCTCTTCTGCCTGGACTGATCTTGTTGCCTGTTTGACCATTCTTCTGCCTTATCCCTAATTGTACTGCGAACTTGGACTTTTGCTACCTCCTCCCTCGGTCCTTACTACCTCTGAGGCCTTTTGGCCTTACAATGGGTTAAATAAAAACCATTTGACCCAAAATCACATTATAACAGAGGCATGCAGATCTGTTGTGCAACAGAATATTCAGACCAGCCAGAATATTTGTCAGGCAGGCCCTTGGTTTAGTTTCATACCATTATGCTGCCAGCTTGGTTTGGAGAGGCCAAAGTGACAGCTTATGTTTGCTTATGTATGGTCTTTTTAAAGTAGTAAAACATAAAAAACATTTTATCCATGTTAACATTTTCAACATATTATTATAGGATGACAATATCAATATTTAAAATTGGAACTTGGTTTCTAAGAAAAGCAGCCCAGCTCTGTAAATGCCAGTGATGTAATCATTAGTCACAAAGAGTCAAGCTCGTTGAAAAGTGACTTCTGAATGGAAGATTAGAATGATTAAAGCGTAATTACATTTTGTTTTTGAAAAATCAGACGTGTGGGCAAAATATTCAGCAGGAAACTTTCGGCAAATGCGTGATACATGTTGTCATCATTAAAAGATAAAAGTTTCATACTGTCTTTATCTGTTGATTTGGAAGGAATCCAGCATTTGCAGTTATGTCGGAAAAAGAAAAACAAAAATAAAAATGAAATGCAGGAGTAATTATTAAAACTGTGTGATTTGTTATCTCTACTACTGTCTTTTAGAATGGTAAAATGATATCAGCAGCTACAGATGGTGGCTGGTTTTCTCTATTAGTAAACAAGTGCTTCGGAGACCCGTATGAGCCACTTTAAGCCCACTACTCCCCGAAGTGCTGTCAGGCTTAAATTCTAATCCACTGTATTTTAGAGCACTGGAAATTCATCTTTATAAAACCTAAACAAAAAGTGAAAAAAGCCTGGAGGGCAGGAGCTCCCTCTGGTGAGACAAATGACATGTTCATTTATTAATGAAACAATATCCCTGGAATGAGGATCAAAGAACATTCTATCCTCACTTTACAATCCCTAATTTTCTCAGGCCAAACCATTTAATTGAGCCATGACAATAGAATATTAAATTGTTAAAGTTAGAGATGATAGTGTGATAATGATTTCTGTTTGAGTGTTCAATTGAGAACATTTCAAAACAAGATTCTTACATTTCTTATAAAGTAAACATCACGTTTAGGGGTTCTCTAGTTGTTTAAGGTTCTCCAAAAGTTATTGTTGTAGGTTTTTCTTAGAAGAAGCATTAATATTCTTTTGGCTTGGAAAACCACTCACCAACTCACATCTATGG
This sequence comes from Xenopus borealis, assembly GCA_024363595.1. Lineage (NCBI taxonomy): Eukaryota > Metazoa > Chordata > Amphibia > Anura > Pipidae > Xenopus > Xenopus borealis. The sequence goes on along the minus strand of CM044446.1, from coordinate 79,357,074 downwards.
TTTTATGAAGATTTTAAATGGTACTTGGAACCATGCATGGTGTTTGCCATCCTGCTTCTGAAAAGGGAAGGTGATTGCACTTGGTGATACCTTGTAATGTTATTGCTCTTTTTGCGGGACAGTCTTACCAGCAAATTAAAATGATCTGGAAGCATTTCTGCTTCATCTTTACCTATTGTGCATGTTTGAAATAGGTTCTAACATTTTTAGAAAGCACAATATGTTTGAAAATATCTTTTAGTTGGAAGGTAGTTTTCTGGGGAGCTCATTCATTTGTATTATTTAAGTATTCATACGGGGTTGTTAAGATGGCAGACAGACACAGGCCCGAATTGTAGGCTGAGGCGCCCCTAGGCCGCTGTGTCCTGGCGCCCTGTTGGCGTGCTTGAGCACCACCCCCTTCACGCATGTGCGCATATGTTGAATCGCTGGAGATTACAGAAGTACACATCCCCAGGGCTCTGTAGGCTGCGGCTGGGTGGCATGCCGCCCCTAAAATCTTGCTGCCCTATGCCCGGGCCTTTGTGGCCTCACCACAAATACAGGCCTGCACAGACAAGGTGATGGCAAACAAAATACTGTAAATATTTTCCTTTTTTAGCCCTTTAAAGAAACAAAGTAATGTTATCTTTTAGTTTTCAGTCTACATTAAAAGAATAGCATATTACAACAATCAAAACAAAAATAAAATATTTTGCATCCCTAACACACATATGTACGCACACACACACACACACACACACATATATATATATATATATATATATATATATATATATATAAAGACACACTTGTAGGTTTTAACTCTGCTCTACTCCAGAAAAGGAACCAACTACATAAATATTTCCATTTAGGGGTTTGACCACGCTGCCAAATAAGAGGGAGATCAAAAAATTAGTTTATACGACTGTAGTGGAACCTCTAACTGTGTTTTGAAACTGTGTATTTAGGTTTTTATCTTTGTCGATATATATGAGTGAATTAATAAATATGATAAATATCTTTATACACGTTAGAGACATTACACATCATGCACACATCAGCCCCTGCCCCTAACAGAGAGCTTGCAATCTAAGGTCCCTATCACATTCCCACTAGGGTCCGTTTCATCAGAAGCCAATTAAAGTGATACTGACACTAAAAAAAAAGGTCAAATGTTTCTGGTTTTCAAAAAAATATTTTAAAAAAGCAGCGTTTGCACTATTTTGTCGCAATTTTTCCCAAATGTGTTTTTTGTTTTCAAATCTTTTAGTAAATTAAGGCTATTCATGATTGGGAGTTTGGTTAAATTTAAATATAAATGAGTAAAAAGACATCTCAAAGTTGCCTATGGGTCATATTGATTTTGAGGATAGGGTTGATTTTGTAATTGTTTTCTTGATGTTCCTAAACCTGACTGTCACTTCTCAACCTGTCAGTTAATGTTTCTAATTCCAAAGCACTACTGTACTGATGCACAAATATATAAGATCAATAAATTAGAGGAAACATTAAATTATTGTTTGCTGTTCTACAATGTTATTTACAAAACAGGCACAGGAGCTCTTTATGATTATTGGAGATTAAGGACTAATTGTGCAGTGACTGATAACCAAACAAATGGCTCTCATATTTGGAGTATGAAGTCATTCCTCAGGAAATAAAAAAATGCCAGACGCCATTCTAAAAATACTTTAAACACAGGGAAAGTGAAGAACACAAACATTCAAGTCAAATTAAACTCAAATGCACCTCAGTGCTTGCAAGTACACAAAACACAGAATATTTGAAACAGCTTTACCACTTTAAAGTGACACCATCCCCTAATAATTATAGACTAGTCCTTCTATTCTTCTAGTCCTTCTAAGGTTTTCAGGAGCCTCTGATGCAGCATAGCTACACAGCAAGCTCCCTATCCAGTTTGTCTGGTTCTTTGGGTCACAGATAAGCTCAGTAAATTAAGAGGGACATTACAGGGAAAGCTCTACAATATGAGGTATGTTTGTCTCATATACATGCAGGGGACCATGCTATATAAATACATTTTAACTGTATATATAGAGATATGATAGACTTCATCTTCTCCATTAGAATTATTACAAACAAGTTCTGTTCAAGGAACACCTTAGTGAAACAAGAATAATCAGATAATAAGTAAAGGAAATTGCAGCAATATGCACATTAAACTAGAAAAGAAAATACCCGATTTATATCCTTTTATTCTTTTATCTGCCAACTCTGGATATTGACACCTTTGGGGAAAAGAATTAACATTTTTAGTTTTTAGTGACTTTTATGCACACTTGCTCTACAGCTCAAGTTTCTTCACATTAAGGAGACATAATTCTTGCTCCCTTCACTGCCCACTGAAGAGTTATGATGACGGGGGGGGGGGGCAATAATTGTATTTTGCCAATATTCAATACATGGAAAAACTGTGATATTGAACATAACTGAGGGGCTCACAGAATTATAACAGTTTGACAGTATAGAACAGGTTTAATGAATGGACACATTTATCAGTGAAATGCATCTGTTGACTGTCATGGGAAAACATGTTTTTTTCAAAACACATCAGTTAATAGTGCTGCTCCAGCAGAATTCTGCACTGAAATCCATTTCTCAAAATATTGTCAGTTTCCCAGCTGTCCCCAGCCATGTGACTTGTGCTCTGATAAACTTCAGTCACTCTTTACTACTGTACTGCAAGTTGGAGTGATACCTAACACAATATAACAGCTGCCTGGTAGATCTAAGAACAACACTCAATAGTAAAAAGCCAAGTCCCACTGAGACACATTCAGTCACAATGAGTTGGAGAAACAACAGCCTGCCAGAAAGTAGTTCAAGCCTAAAGTGCTGGCTCTTTCTGAAATCACATGACCTGGCAAAATGACCTGAGATGCCTGCCTACACACCAGTATTATAAATAAAACAAAATACACTTGCTTGTTCAGCATTGACATTTTACATGGTAGAGTGAATTATTTGCAGTGTAAACAGTTTAATTTAGAGATAAAAAAAACAACACCATAAAAATCATCACAGAATCCTATCATTGATAGAATAAGGAAATTCCTCCATAACATTTTTGGTTTATTATAGCCCAGCAATAAAGACACCACACCACACCCATCTATGGGGAAGATTCACTAAAGGGCGAAGTGGCTAATGCTAGGGACATTTTGCTCATGTGTACGGCATTAGATAATCTATTTTGTCTTTATTAAGGTTCCTTGGACATTTGTAATAAAAAGTGGACACTTCAAGCATTTGCAGCAACATCTCCAATAAAGACATCTATACGACTTTAATGTACCTGCCCTATTCAAAATGACCTACAGTAAGCTTAGAGGACTAATGACATTTCGCTAGACAAAAGCGATGGCTAGAGGGGCTGCTGTGCAATGCCATAGAAAGTCACACCTTAGTGGGCTGGTGGGGGCTGTTTGGACCTCTTTGTGGGCTGTTTGGGCCTCTGTGAACCTGAAATGGCAGGGCCTACTTTGAGACCTACTTTGGCCTACTTACAAGTCCAGAGCTGGTAATGCTAGTGAAAAGTCGCCAGCGTTTTTTTCACCCAGGATGCAACTTCACATTTTAGGGAATTAGCATAGTGGTAACTAATTTTCATATGGTGAAGCATTCGCTGGCAACAATTCGTCCTTTTGTGAATTTGCCTCTATGAGGGTAGGTTTTTTCTGCTTGTCTTGTAATGTATTTTTTTGGCTCCACAGTACAACAAGCTGGGAATATATCATTAGTCCTAATTAACATGTCCCATAAATACAATGAATACAATGAGCAGCTGATAACATGCATATGTTCTATATAAGGGGCATTAAAGACACCATGAAGAGCAATATGAACGTTGTAAAATTGTCAAATTCAAATATTTGTAATTTCTGTCTCAAAAGAGATTACACATCCACTTTACTATTATTCAAAGCATACTGAGAAGACTGAGGTTCAGATTAGATACAGCATGAAGACAAGCCTGGGCTTCTCCAATGCAGAGAGATTTCTTCCAAACAAAGAACACTGCACTATGCACACAAATGACCAGGGATGCCAGAAGTTGACATACATGCTATAAATTATAATTCTAGAAAGAGTCCATTCCGAAACAAAAAGAGGTCTAATGACTTTGAAACCTTTTCAATGTGTGTGTAGCTCATTTCTATATGTAAGATGTAATATATATGTGTGTGTGTGTGTATATATATATATATATATATATATATACTTTCAGCTGGGACAGCACCTTCTCCGCATCAGCTACTTCTTAGCTGCCCATGTGCAAGTAACAAGTGATATACATCAAATAGAAAAAAATACAGCACCATGGGTCTTACTGTGAAAAAGTTTCTTGTATTGTGTTACAGCATAGTATATCCATATATATATATCTAGTGATGGGCAAATTTATTCGCCAGGGGCGAATTCGCGGCGAACTCCCGCGATTCGCCGCTGGCGAATAAATTCGCGAAATGGCAGGAAAAATTCGGCGCCAAAAATGAGTTGCGCGTCGTTTTTGACGCGACGCGCCGAAAACGACGCGACGCGTGCCGAAAACGTCAAAAAGCGTGAATTTTTCGGCGAAGCGAAACGCGCCCGTTTCGCCCATCACTATATATATCTATATATATATATATATATCCATGAATTTCAAAACTGGCACACCCATGTAAAAATCGACATTTCTCTCTCTTTTGGAGTTATAAGAGTTTGTTGCCCCCCTTTGTGTGTGTGTGTGGGGGGGCAACAAACTCTTACAACTCCAAAAGAGAGAGAAATTTTGGACACACACATTACAGACATTACAGCCTAGGGGGCTCAATCTGGAATATGATTTGTATGTTTTCAGTTGAATTAGTGTAATCGGTGAGTTCTTTGTGGGGTAGAATTGTGAAAATCTAAAACATAACACACCCTTTAAGATATTGCTTATAAAATATTGTTTTAATTACAAGATATGGCTTCTAATATGCATCCTTATTATTGAAAGACATATGATGATATTTATCAATATGATGTAGGTGAACTACATGTGGTAATATTGTGCATAATGCAATTTATACCATACAGTAGGTTCTAACTATCTCTGGGAGGATCTTTGGTAGCTTCTGGAATGATCATTTGTGTGCAGAGTGCAGTGTTCTTTGGTTTTCTGGAAGCCTTAATTTGTAACAAAATCTCTCTGCATTGGAGAAGCCCAGGCTTGTCTTCATGCTGTATCTAATCTGAACTTCAGTCTTCTCAATATGCTTTGAATAATAGTAAAGTGGGTATATTTATATGTATATTAAAAAACATACTAACATAGTAAGTTAGGTTGAAAAAAGACATGCGTCCATCAAGTTTTAACTCTATTTTAACATACCTAACTGCTAGTTGATCCAGAGGAAGGCAAAACCCACTTTGCCTCAAAGGGTGGAAAAAAATCCTTCCTGACACCAAGATGGAAATCGGACTAGTCCCTCCTAGGTCAACTTGTACTAAGATCTATCATATATACATATATATCTAACAGTACAGGTATGGGATCCATTATCCAGAAATCCATACCCAGAAAGCTCCAAACTACAGGAAGGCCATCATACGCTCCATTTTATCCAAATAATTACAATTTAAAAAAATGATTTCCTTTTTCTCTGTAATAATAAAACAGTACCTTGCACTTGATCCAATCTAAGGTATAATTAATCCAGTTGTAAGCAAAACAAGTCTGTTGGGTTTATTTAATATTTAAATCATTTTTTAGTTGACCTAGGGCAAATTTGCACCTGGTTAGTTACCCATGGCAACCAATGATTGCTTTCACTGTTCCACCTGCAGGTGACTGAAAAAATCTCATCACTGATTGGCTGCTATTGCATACTGCCCAGGTGCAAATTTGCCCAGTGTTTATAAATGAGTCCCAAGGTATGAAGATCCAAATAGCAAAAAATCAGTATTCTGGATAACAGGTAACATACCTGTACACACAGAAATAGCTAATTTTGCATAGACATAAGTAAGGACACCATTACAGTTTCATCTGCTTTCTAATTCATAGAGAAATGTGCGGTCTCTATAGGAACTTGACAGCTTCAGAAAACAGTAAAGTCAATTCACCAATCTTTTGATACAATGCCAAGAGACATTAAAGATTAGGCAGTGATATTTACAGTTTACTGCACCTTATGCCTTTTCTAAAGACCCTACAATGTCATTTGCCTTCAGTGTATTATTTCACTTAACACCAAAATTGTTTCACAAAATCCTGAAATGTATTATTTTTTTTTAAATTACTTTTCAAATAAATGTAAAAACATCTTGGTCTAAAGACAGGTCACTGATATTTAAAACCCAATGAATGCAAGGACAACATTCAGGGCATTCACTGAGCCTCAGGTGTATATTGATTACAATATAATATTCATAGTGTACAATGGACATTTATTTGATCTTCATTTTCTCACATAATATGCTGTGGAGTAACCTTCAGCTTGACATTCTACACTCCACAAAATCCATTTTCCTTTATCATTTTACATTAGTGCTGGTTTGAAAAGGCTGCTTTACTTGGCTCATTTAGCACGTTCCTCTTGTTCAGCAGAACTTGTCTGTAATTGATGATTTTTTTTTCATCCTTTGCAATTAACCAAATATTGCCATTTTTGGAACAAAGAATCAAGAACTTCCTTAAACAGCAAAGCCAAACCACATGTGAGAAAAATGGCATAACTATATGTTGTTGAACCAACTGAAATTGAATATCAGTCATGGCCCCAATGGGACTGTTACACTCTGGCTTCTAGCAGTCATCGTTTGTGCTTCTCATTTTACTGTTACATCCTATCTGAAAAGTAAAATAGTTGCTCCATGGGGCTCATTTACTAAAGTATTTTTCATTTTTGTAAAAGTATTTTCTGTTTCAGAGGTACACCCTCCTTTCTCAAGTGTTGAGTACCTTCAAAACGCTGTGTGTGGATCTCAAAAAACTGCAAGTTTTTTGCACATTTGCCAGAGTGTATGACATCTGATTTTCTACTACATATGTATTAATAAAACCAAGGTTTGCAGATTGAGCACCACCCGAATAGACGCAGTGGTTTGCATTACCACTGATTGAACATTAAGTAGGAGAAATAACTGTCTGCCAGAAAGTAGTTCCATCCTAAATTGCAGGCACAACACACATGACTGGGGGCAGCTGGGAAACTGACTGAGAATTGGATTTCAGTGCAGAAATCTGCTGGAGCAACACTATTAACAGATGCATTTTGAAAAAAACATGTTTTCCCATGATAGTATAACTTTAAAGTGAATGGGCGTTTTTTCTTGAGGTGACATTTTTGTCTTGCTGACTTTTTTCCCAGATGAAGTAAAATCAACGGGTGTTTTCTCTCAAGTTATTTCTTACTGAAAATGCATTATAATCAATGGGCAATTTTTCTTGTGACAGCATTTTTTCAAGATTAATTTTTGTCACGGTTTTAAAGAAAAAGTCACTGATGGCGAAAATGCAGAATTTCGCCGCAAATTCATGCCTGCCGAAAGAAATTTGCTCATCACGAAATATGCAACACCTTACTATATATTAATTGGTCATTTTCAAAGAGTGCACTGATGTTAAAGGCCTACTTGATTTTCTAAGGTAAATTCTGCAGAGAACTAGAGGTTATTGACCATGAAAGAGCAGATAAAACATTTTCAGTAGTCACAAGATACAAGTACAAGAGGGGCAGGACTAGCAACAATTATTGGAAGTGAGGTAACCCTGTAATGCATCTGAAGTGGTTTCTAGTGATGGGAGAATTGATTCGCCAGGCGCGAATTTGCAGTGAATTCCCACAAAATGCCAGAGAAAATTCACCTGTTGAAAATTAGCTGGCGTAAAAAACAAAAAACGTGACGCGACTAGTTTCGCCCATCACTAGTGGTTTCCCTATGGAGTTTGAAAGGGCTGAATTCAGGAATGAAGGTGCAGTTTCCCATAATCTGGTCTTAGGAACAGCTACAACTGTTGTTGCAAATTTGGGTTAGGACTCCTGCACACACACACACACACACACACACACACATATATATATATATATACTCCATCCAGTCCCTTTGTAAAACATCATCCTTTCTAAAGTATGACTATCCAGAACCTTCCTAGCATTGACCATGCTACACACTAGACCATCCCTATGCCACCTATCCACGAGGATCGACACAACCTATTACAGTGGGTGACACTTTTCACTGCCACTACATACTAGATAAAAACAAAGGCAAATACTAGCCTCACAAAAGGTATATATATAATATGCAGTATAGCAGGTCCTACTATGACTGATATGATATATAAGTAATCCCCAACCAGTGGCAGGTTGGTGTTGCCCACCAACTCCTTGGATGTTACGCCCAGTGACCTCAAGTCCAGGTTTGGAGGCAAGTTTTAGGTGTACTGCCAAACTGAGTCTTCTGTAGGCTGCCAGTCCACATAGGATCTACCTAACAGCACTTATGCTGCACCACCCTGGATAATTTTCATACAAAGCAAGAAGACATTCCCTACATAGGTTGTCAGTAATAGCCACCTCAACCTTATGCTTATAATACATCAGATATTACCTTGACACTAATATAGTTTCTACAAGTCTTTCACCAAGACAGTGTGAACTTGTCATTCAAGTTTGATTTCTGCTCCTTTCCAAACCAACAGTCAAGTAGGAATGAAAGTTAAATATAAACAGCACTGGACACAATAAAAGAAAATTATATAAACAGTACATAAATAAAGATAAATAACATTAGTAATTCAATGACATTCTAAAATATTCACCTCCTATTATTCTGAAAGATGGGAAATTCTCAATTCCACCAGCTATGAACAGATGGGCAAAATTTCATCATCATCCTTGAATAATGAAGGATTCACAAGTGAAAATACGACACCATGGAATTCCAAATAAAATAGAGCATTATTTGATCGTGGCAGCAATTAAAATGTTTTTAATACACGAGAAAAATAATTCAAATCAGCATTTTCTTGAATGGATATTAGTAATTAGCCTGTTTACAAATACAAGGAACTTTTGCCTCTTGTCAGGTTACTGTAGACAGTTCTGTAAAGGACAGAGGCGTTTTAATTATATGACAATGAATGCATAATTATTATGTTTGTTAGGAACGAATCAATAGACAACAGACTTGATATTGCTGCTTTAGTTAGTGCATTTTAATTACTTTTTCATTTATTTTGCATATAAAAGCTATTTGCTAATTGTCTCTGCTGAAAGTATGCAAAATATAATTAAGCATACATAATTTTGTATGTGTTATCTAACTGTATGTTTGTTACTTGCAACCGTATATAAAAGTTTCAATACTTCACGGGCGGCTTTCTAAAACGTGTCGCTCAAACTTTCATTGTTTATAGATTAGCGATTATAGTAAAAAGAATAAACTATTGCTCAGTTTTCTCATGAAAGAGCTGTTAAAGGAATTTAAATATGGAAAATTCCATTTTTCATGTTTTTATGTGCAGTGTGGGCAAATTCTCACTGCATTAAGTGTGCATTAAAGTGGGAAAGGGCGCTAATGCAGAGAAGATAATCTTCTAAAAGACAACAAGCAAAATCAGAAGGAAAATAAACAGCATAACTGGAATTGCCATTTCATTTTTATCTATACATCTTGGATATTACTAATCAAAGCTTTACAGAGACTGTTCATCTGCGGCAGTAAAACCAGTTACTTCAGGAACCAATTAATCTCTCAGTATCTCCTGGAGTGTGGTAGAAAGGCAAAACACCACAAGGAAACCTCAACAGACTTGTGTTCTTTATTTCAAGTTTAGTGAATTTAAAATTTCCCCTTCTGGAGCAGGTAATAAAACAAAGTGTTGTTCTTCTTAGTATGAAAGTCTCAGTTTGGCTGATTTCTACATTACTACCTTCATACAACACACGTTCCCTCTTGATGTGTAGTTTGGGTTGCAGCTTCTTCTTCTTATTTGAAAATTATTTTGCCCAAACGTGCTAAAAAGCAAGATGGTGAATACTGTAAAACACATCAAATTCCCATAGTCCCTTAACACTCCCACTTCCAGCCAGATCTACAAAAATTAGGTATACAAAGTGAGACACTTTAATAAGGACACAAGATCTATGTTCTGGAGACAGCAGCTGACCTTAGTCATATTTCATGCAGGGACATCTCAATTAGCTCTTTTTGATTCAGTTGATTCAGAGAAACACATTCCAACCCTACAAAAAACATTTGCTTTGGTATTGTTGTCATGGCAAATAAATCCCATTGCTTAAGGAACTAGACTTCTTACATTGTTGGGGGTCCTCTCTAACCATGCCAATGGAGGACCTATTCATCTTGTATTCATATTGTCCCTGTGTATATACGGTATGTAGGCATAAACAAGCCTCATTACTCTGCACCCAGTGACAAGGGATAAAAACGGAAGACATATTTGCATCTTTCTGTCAGGTAGGACCATAGGGAATCACCTAGCGGGTAAAAGCCTCTGTGCTGTATAACCTGGACAGTGCATGTAATTGATATGATGGAAGGTAGCAGTCATGTGGCAATGAAGAAAATAAGATTTAATGAAAGACAAGAATACAGCAGAGTCGGAGCAAGTGTAAAGAAATAAACAAGTCCTTATACCAGTCCAATGGCCAGATGCAGGCAGCTAGCAATGACAGGTCCATAACACAGGCAGAGGGTTTGGACAGGTGGCAAAGAAGGAATATCCGGTAGACAGGCCAAGGTCTGGGGCAGGCTATAGACAATAAAAAGCAGAGATCAATACAAGGGAATCATACAAGAATCAGGCAGAAAACTGGAAAATGGCACTGGAACAAACGTTGAGGACTCAGAAATAAGCAGGAATTTAGAATCACAAGCCGGGGGGCTTAATGATCAAGCAACTGGGAGATGCAGGGAGTAGGCTTATAAAGGCCCCTGATTGCTTTATCAGTGACAGATGCTGTTAACAAGTCGAGAGGAAGGCACTGTGTGGAAGGCAATATTAGAGCCCAGTTATGGAAACTAGTCAGAATAAGAGCTAGATGCTTCCATTGGCTCACTGGGGTAATGCAGGAGTAGACAATCACAGAGACTAGCGTTTGATTATTGGCAGATCCTAGTGTTCTAGTGCCATATTTAAATGCTATATATATCCAAAATCTGAACATTGGCACAGTAGTATCAGCTGTACTAATACACCCTTACATTTTCAATGACTACCATTACCGTTTTAGTTAGATACAGATAGACCTGTTCTGGTCAACTTTTTAACTGGTCTTCATCTTTTATTTTCTAAGCTTTTGGCCTTGTTTCCTCTCAATGAAGGGTTGGCAGTCACACAGCTGAGAGGCTGTGACTACATTTTTACTGTCATTGTTACTACTTATCTGTAAATTCGGATCTTCTTTTATTTACCCTTTAATATGACATCCAGGCAACTGTTTTGTTGGTCGTGTAAGGTAAGATCTTCATCATATTAAAAGTTGCTAAATGTTTATTTAGCTTTATGTCACTATTCTAGAACTACAGCTCCTGGTGCACCATCTACAGTTTTCCAATGAAAAAATAGATACATTTTCGATAAAACTATTGCTTAGTGGTGCAGACAATTCTGTAACAACCACCTCTAAATCCCATCAATTGTCATAAATTGTTTCCAAATGGTTCTCAGAAAATGTCATCTTTTCACAATACCTATGCATGTCACATTCTTAATTTTTTTCATTAAGAACATTGGGTTTAGTATTTGGTTACTGCTAATCCTGTGTCATGACATTCCCATTATCCTCTGATTCTGAGCTCATGGCAGCTTCTACTGAAGATAAAGCTATAAAAAGCCCTTATTTTCATCAAAAAAGAATAACCTGCACCAGACTGTCATATTTAAATAGAAACACTCTCCTGCTCTCTTCACCATCTAAACACTCTGCATAATTGTCCTAATAATGATAAAGTCAAATATTAAGTCTATTGATAAGACATTTCATATTTGCCTTTTAGTTGGAGTAATCCTATGTTGCAAATGTCCTTAGAACAGCAAATAACAACAAAGATGAAGAATGTAGAGAATTAAAATACAATTTAGAAACAAGCTTTTTATTCACATATATATTCAGTTTTGCTACAGTTTCGTAGGCAATAGTAGGAAATAATTCTTAAAAAAAATTATTTATAATAATGTATTGAACAAAGTGGTCACAGAGGATGTCCTTATGTACCTTGCAGAAGCTGATCTCAAGTAAATTAATTTACATTACAGTTGAAACATTGGGAAACGCAACCAAGTGCAAGTCTTTTTGTTGCATGGCCAGAAAATGTTAGCATTGGCATTACTACAAGTCCATAGCTTACTGTGTTAAACATGGAGTCCAGATGCACCATCCCATGACCTTCAGCTAAGAGAGAAGCTAATCCGAATTTCAAAGAAGAGGTTGGCACTCATGCACATCACACTGAGGCCAGTAAAATTAAAGGAAACTCAGTGCCCCATCATCTATTTATAGAGCACCAGCAAGATATGCAGTGTAAGGCTAAGTGCATGAAATGCGTGAGACTGTATCATCAATGTTTTTCCAAAATGTGGTCAAAACATCGAGCTGATGAGTTTAAACATTTTAAACATTGCCACCAACTCATGAATGGTATGCTAAGGAGAACTAAAGTGGAACTAATAATTAGAAAAGGAATGTTAAAGCCCTTTAACAGTGAAAAGCTGTTCCTCAATATGACCCTAATAACTCCATATCTTCTTTTCAGCTCATTTACAGCATATGCTCTGGGCAGCTTTCAGCTACTGGAGCTTAGGGGACCAACCTCCAATATGCTGTGTATGTAAAATACAAAGTTAGCATAAAACCTGTCCACTCTGCATTAAGATTTCTTAATAACCAGCCTTGTATCATCATCTATTTCTGTTAATGTGTCGATGATTTCCAAGGAATCATAAGCCTAGCTTCTCAATGCCTCATTAAGTGGCAAGTTTATCAAAGTGTAAAAATTAAAACTCTCCACAGAAAGACTTGCCCACTTTTTTTGCATGCTTATGGAGTTTAACTGTCACCAGATGATAACTATGCTTCTAAAAAAAATTCTGTTGGCTCTTTTGAGAAATGGATTCCAGTGCAGAATTCTGCTGGAGCAGCACTATTTACTGATGTGTTTTGAAATAAAAAATGTTTCCCATGACAGTATCCCTTTAAGGCAAACATCTGTCTTGTTGCATTTAATAAGTAAATGTTTATTTTTCATCTTACATACATTACAACCTACAGACCCTATATTGTACGTAACCAGTGGACTTGTCTGTAGTCAATTAAGTTCAACGTCTCCAAATCACCTCCATTACTGAGATTCATTCAGAAGGCCCCTAGTAATTTTTGAACCCTAGAGGACATTAGTGCCAACATACCTCTATCCACATGGCAGGAAATATAGTTGATTTTTCATGTATTTTATGTATGTAACTTGTCAAGATTTACCCTACTGTGACCATTCACCTGGAAGGTCTTTCTATTGTATGTCATTTTGGTGCCAGCTCTTGCCAATGGAAGAGTAAACAGTTCATTTCTTTTCTGGGATGCACTTAATATTGCAATGTAGTTTTTGTTGAATTATTTGGTGGATTCTTGGTTTGAACATTAATGTAAACATGGAACTGACTGCGGGAACTTTTCCTAATTATGTGCATTTTGTTGGAAATGATGCTTTTTTCTAATGTAATGTTGAAAAGGAAAATGCAATGGCAATAGTTGTGAGATCCCATCACTTTTAAAGCATTTCAATACCTTTGATATAATCATCAACAAACAAGATGCAGCCTATTAATTTTGCAGCCTGAGCTGGACAAATATACTCTGCTCATTTAGTGATATTGACAAACGAGCTGATCTCTCCCCGATATGCCCACATTGAGGTGGGCGATATCGGGCTGATCATAATCGAGGCAAAAAGGGGCGGTCAGATCACGAGACTGCATACACGCAGCGATGCGCCCGCGATCCGACTGGGTTTTTAACCTGCCCAATCGAGATCTGGCCGACTTTTCGCATTCTTTCTTAGAGTGATTTCCGCTGGAAGCAATGTAAAATAACAGCAGCAAATCTAACATTCGCATCACACACCATGAGATACTTTACACAGCTTTTTACACTGTTTTGTTCAGTGAATCTCATTTTAAATAGCATAATAAATATGCCCCCTAGTATAGGGGTATTTAAAGGAGGTATAGTGTAAAGATATAAAGTTCTTGGCAACTTCCTAGTGAAGCTGATGTAAACATATAAAATAAGAACTAACATTCAATTCTGTATCAAATCTATCAAAGCTATCTCCATGCTGATACCTTCTCTTTAAAGGAACAATTCAGAAGTAAAACCTGTATGTTGAAATCACAACTGATACTAACACAAACACAGGGGGATGGAAAATAGGAAAATTAACTTCATTCCATCAATCCTATAATTGTTATGAATTGTTTAGTTTCCCTAATGTCCCCTGAAACAGACACAAAGCATAGTTAAGGGAATTATTTGCAAATTGCTTTTTACCATAAATAAGAAAGTACAACAATGGCATTCATATTAGTCTTCTGTGAATCTTTCAGGAGACACCTGATTGATCAAACACTGCAGTGTTACCAGGTTATTTTAGGCACCTCATTTACTGTTGCTTTACCTTCCAATTTTACTTATAGAGGGAAAATAACGGTTGCAGTGAATGATTGCATCCAACCCCCAGCTGTGATTGTAAAAATATAACCTGTGAGATCACATGCAGACAACAACTTCCTATAGACACAGTGTTTGCTGTGGAATTAACTACCATAGCACGTTCAATTATTAAAAGGAATTGTATGTCCTTGCAAATCGTGTTTGACTAGATATATTTTTTGATCAATCATTCCTTTGTGGACAGTGCATGTATTTACATACATCATTTTTGGGCAGTCTGTTGTGGAACAGCATCCCAGTAAATCCTGGGTTCATAGAACTATTTACAGAAGCTCATAGCACTGGAGCTCCTGTAAGACTGGGCATGCTATGTTTATGTTTGTAAGAATCGATAGAGGAATAAACAAAAACCTGTAGACATTTGCTGCCCATGTGTCAGTTTGGTTGGAATGCTTCAGTCAGGAGGGGAACCACAAGTGAACCAAGCAATCTCTCACAAAACATCTGCAACCATCTGACCCTGGACG
>CM044446.1:79309313-79335346 GCA_024363595.1 Xenopus borealis | reverse complement strand
TATATATATATATATATATATATATATATATATACATGCATTTTATGCCCTGATTGCCAACAAGTCTTCTCCATAATGATGGTGGTTACCCAATATTTCTTATTTGTAGGGCAAGCTGATCTCTCTTACACAAAAATTTTTCATAATTCAAATGCAATACAAGTATAGGATATGTTATACAGAATGCCTGAGACCTGGGTTTTCCAAATAAGGAATCTTTCCATACTTTTGATTAGGTCTACTAAAAAATTTTAAACATTAAGGGGCAAATTTTTTCCTCAATATTTGATTTCTCGATTAAATCATACGATTGGTCCGATCGTCCGATTTCACAAAAAAATCATACTTTTTCCTTCGAACGCTCAAAAAATTTGTACGATTCGAACGATCGAGGCAATCATACGAATGGTATTTGAGCAGGTGTTTGTAAAAGAAGCCTATGGGGGCTTCCCATAGGCTTCTATTGCTATTCGGTAGGTTCAATCTGGCGAAGTAGGCAGTCGAATAAATGTTAAAGTTCAAGTCCTTCGATCATCGAATGGTCGAATGATCAAATATCCGATCATTCTATCTATTCAATCATTCGAATTTTCGGTATTCGATGATTGAAGTGGCCAAATTTGCATATTTGATCCTCCAAAAAAATTGTACGATCTCTTCACGTGAATTTTGTAAATTTGCCCCTAAGTTTGGATAGTATTGTTTTATCAATTGAATTGATTCATGCAGTTTAATTAGCATCAAGTGCAAGCTAAAGACAAAAAATGTTAAACGCTGAAACAAATTAAAATTGGATTCTATGGGAGAAGGTCATCCAAAATTTGATCTGTACTATTTTACTACTGAAAGGCTTTAGGCAAAAACAAAGTATCTTTACATATACTTTTCAAATTTATGCCAACAATAAAATAAATTAAATAAACTTAAATAATATATGTCTTCGTCATGTCTGTTAAACACGAATGAATATTGTTTTTGGACATATTAGGTGGGTATTAGGGTGAATTATATGCCACGGGGCACAAGATTGCACAAGGGCAAATCATGTAAAAACTGTGAACATGACATCAACAAAAATAGAAACCTGTATAATATTTAAATCTAAAAATGGCCAGATGCATTAAGATTTTCTTGAGAAATCAAAGAAATATAACATGCAAGCAAATCAATTAATCTATTCAGTCACTTGCATACTGTGACAATCAGTTAATCTGATATTTAAAGGACTTAGCGCTGTACAGGTGGGAATTTACCTATTTTGTCTTGTATAGTGCCTTTTTTACTGAAGCTATAAGTGGCTTTTAAAGCTTAGGCAAAGTCCAGTTAGATTGTTATGCTTCATAAGTAAACTGGAGCTTTGACAGGAATTACTATTTGTGGATTGGTTAGGTGGATTTAGTTCAGGAACTAATTTAGAAAGTACAAGTTATGTTGTCATCTGTGCATTCAGTAGTGTTTCGTCGCAAGACTGGTAAAAACCATGGGGTGTCTTTTGTACCTGTCTAACACTGAACAGTGGGTTATGTTATTCTCAATTGATGGCAGGCAAAGGAATTCAGCCACAGAACAAAAATGATGCTCCAGTAAGCTTGTCAGAAATTTGCAGCTACTACATATATACCATATTTAAGGCAATTCCAAACGTCCACAGTAGGAACCATTATGTGATAACTCCACAAGAAAATAATTCACAGTTACATAGTTATATAGTTAAGTCGGGTTGGAAAAAGACCTAAGGCCATCCAGTTCAACCCATCCAAATGATATCCAGTGCATATACCTACACACACTCACACTGACCCCTCCATACACTCACAAAAACTATATATACCAGCATACCAATATCTACAATAATTGTAGATTTTAGTATCATAATAGCCCTGGATATAATGCTTGTCCAAGAAATCAAGGAAAAACTTAAACCATTAATTATACCTGTGGAATATCTGAAACATGTTTTGAGGAACGAAAAAAAGACTACCCTTGGCTACCAATCCAAGTATCCAATGTGTGACGACCATTCTTGTGCCAGTTTGGGGTTTGTGTCTTGCTGTTTGACCCCATCTGACCATATTCATCTAAGGCAGTGGTCCCCAACCAGTGGCCTGTGCTTTCCCAGCTTGCCTATAGTGTTCCTGCCAGTGCCTGGAGGGGAAGTTAGGATAGATATCTGGGGTGGAGGAGACTAACGTTTCAATAGTGATATCTAAAGGGAACTTGGGGGGGGGGTTGATGCTAGGATAGTAAACGTGCTGCAAGTTGTGCATGAAAGTGAATGTGCCAAGAGTTGGGAATTATTATGAAGGAGGCAGGGATGACATTGGTCAGATGGAATGGGTAGAGGGAAGCAGTGTGAGCAATGAAATGTGTAAAGAAGCAGGAGAAAGGAGACCTGTGACTGGTGGTATGACTTGTGAGAAATACAGAAGGGTATATATATAACTCAAACATATTTTTTTTGCCATAAATTAAAACTTGTATGTTATAAAATATATTATCCCCTCTACTAAAATGCGAAAGACTACAAAACATTATTTCAGTGTTCCATATTCTTTATGGACACCATCAAAAATTCCCATAGAAAGCACTGGCTGCGAGAGTATATAAATATAACTTGGACATTCCACGTTAATCAGAAATCCACTGAACTCTACTGGTAGATAACTGTACATAAGTTATCTTCTAAAGGAGTTTAGCATTATGCCCTGTACACAAAACATTTAGTATTATATCTAGTTAAATGTATTTAAATTGAATGACCAAAGCTATACAGGTTGTTGAAATACTAGTGCTTTTATAATTGCTTTCCTAACAGGTCCCTGTTAAGCTCTGGGGCCCAGGCATATGCCCTCTCTGCTCTAAAACCTGCCCTTTTTGCAGTGATTTTTAAGGGCACTCAAGTTATGGGGTGGTGGTCTGTTGGGCACTGCATTAGCCATGTTGTGTGCAGTGATGCTGATTTCTTGCAGGAAGAAGAGCTTAAAGGCTGCAGCCCATTTTTTGTACATGAAATAAATGCAGGTCACGCACAAATAGTCTGACACTTTTGACACAAGTTCATGCAGCTACTTAACTCACTGATGCAACCAAAATAGACTCTGATTATTATTGTACATTTTTCCCAAGACTTGCTGTTTATGCAATGTAAATGACATGTATTAACATTCATATCTTTTTGTTTTTGTTTTCACACGTTTCCTAATCAATGTGAAGTACTTTGTAAAATTGCCTTTTCTTTACAGAAGTTATTTTGACCCAGTCAAGTGTTGACCTATCACATAATCCAATCTTGTGATTCAATTTTCATTTCATACATCATAAAAATGTGGAAATGTCTCTTGTCGGTAGGAAAAACGGAAAACTAAGATGTGGCGAGGGAATGTTCCTATCAAACATCAAGGGGCAAATTCATTAACAAATTACTTTTTACTGCAGGGATTCAGTTAAATATATAATTTATTTCCCTAAATTCTGAAAATGTTTCGAATCTATGGAAAGTTACATTTGGAACAAAATAATAATTATATACTATTTTATGAACTCAAATTGTCTTGCTATTTGCTGAACTATTTTTGGGATGTTAAGCTTTTATGATCTAAAAGGATTGTGTATGACATTCTAACATACAGTATACAGGCAGGGTCGAATTAGAATTAGATAAAATTGAATAGTTTTAGGCCACTTTTCGAGCGTTATTCGATTTCTCAATCAATTTGTATGATCGAACGGCATTTCTCGAAAGATTTCACGAAAAAATTGGGAAATTTCGTTCGATCATATGAAAATGCTATTCGACCAGGTAACAGAAAAAAAAGCCTATGGGGGGATTTCCATAACCTTCTATTGCAATTCGGTAGGTTAAATCTTGCGAAGTAGGCAGTCGAATAAAATTTTAAAGGGGAAGTACTTCGATCATTGAATGGTCGAATGATCGAATATTTGATCATTTGATACAATCGAATTTTGCATATTTAATGACTGACGAGGCCAAATTTGCATACATTCGAATATTTGATAAAATCATACGATCGGAATTTGATCTAATTCAATCGGATTTCAAATCCTTCACACGTATTTAGTAAATGGGCCCCTTTGTGTTTGTTTAAGAAACTACTTTCACTGATATCTGATGTAGTATATCTGATTGTATTCAGTTTTTTAAATACATTTTATAATAGCACGATACAATGTAGGAAAAATAATTCATGTGCATCTCTCATGATTTGTATATTTCCATTTGCAATGCTTTGATCTGAGTGTGTATAGATACAAGAATAGATATATGCGTGTATACTATGCAACCAAAATTCCAATGTCTAACAGTAAAAATTATCTTTTCTGTTCTTTCTGTAAAATAAAACAGCTGGCAGCAGAAGTGTGGAGGTTATGAGTTACAATAAAAATGGGACCTGAATGCCATTAGAAAATGTGGCAAATTCAACAGGATTCAGCAAAGGTTGCTCTGTAGCTGCTGGCATTTTTCTCTCACTAGAAACCATGTTTACTCTGTTTTACTAAATAAACGTTTTACATTTAAAATGAAATGAGCTGCCAAGGCTGGCAAGAAATTGGTACATTTTCATTTACCTTTTAACAAATAAAAGACTGGGGCTCCCCCCCCCCTTATTTAAATCTATACAGCCAGATAAAACTGTATAAAATCGACTGGTTTGGAATGAATAAATGGTTTTGGCTAAAATGTTGACAGTCAAAAGTAGCTTGGAGCTAGGCAATTGCATTCGTAGTTCTTTAATTTACTCCTCTGTCAAGTCAGTTTCAGGTTTGGAATATATTATATGGAATGCCTGGGGTTTTACTAAGACTGTATCCTTCCGTTATTTGGAGCACCATGCCATAAGGCTATAAAACATTTCATAATAAAAAAAAAATCAAGAGAAATATTTTGCCATTACTATGGATTTATACTTGCTTATATCAACTACAAGTTACTGCATTACAATTCAAGAGGAAAACATATCAGTCCAAAATAAAAACTTGTTTACATAGTACTAGTGATAAGCAAATATTTTGCCAGACACGGATTCTCTGCAAAATACAGCATTTTGGCATCTGCAAATTTTTTTCACAAAACTGCAGCAGAAATGTGCCTCAAAAATTCATTGCTACAGAAAAAAAGCCAAGACAAACTTGTCACCGAGACAAAAAGGTGTCATAAGAAAAAATGCCCATCGACTGTAATGCATTTGGACAAAAAAGTTGCTGAGACAAAAAAGTTGCCACAAGAAAAACTCCTGTTCACTTTAATGCATTTAGAGTGGAAAAAAGTGTCACATGCGCGGCAGGGGGGCAACGCGGCCAGCCTGGCCCTGACTGTATTTCTGGATAACAGACCTAATTCTTGTATTCTTTACGTAAGCAAGAAACTTTGTCATTATATCTTTTGCACTACATTTGGACCATGACCAAAGACAGGTCCAAACAGAAATATTGACATATATTAATAAAAAATAAGACCAACGAGTATGGTTCTATGGGGTGTGTTTACAAAGGGTAAAAGTTAAGCTTTGGAGTATTTTCAAAACATTTAAAATGAGATTTTTTTGGCAGATTAACTTTGCACTGGTGACCAGTCTCTTTTCTCTGGGTGAAACTGTGAAGATTTTTAAATGAAATCTGAAAATTATCAAATTAGTTTTTTGCCAAAAGAAATGTGTCCATGTTCAGGTTGGCAAACTACTATTCTACAGATAGTAAAACCACTTTTGCATTTCATTACCAACATAATTTCCTCTGTGCTAATATTCCGCATAACTCATTTCTTTGTAACATAAATTTTATTTCTTTCTTTTACATAGTTACATAGTTAAATCAGATTGAAAGAAAAACACACAGTCCAAGTTCAACCCCTCCAAATGAAACCCAGGATCCATACATACACACACTGACCCCTCAATACAATTAAATATAGTTTTTCTGCCTCCCCTGGTAACCTGCGGGCTGCTTCCACCTGAGGTGAATTTCTGAACCTGCCTACTTGTTGTACTGGTGTAACAGGTGTAACATTTGGGGTCCCTGTGCCATACAGAAGAACTATATATTGGTCTCAGCAATAGCTACAATCATTCTCATTTTCATTAACAAACACATACAGGCTAAAATACACAATGATAGTGATTACCATACAATCTGTGATGCCAATTAATGAGGACACGGTCACTTTGTTGGTTCTTCTATAGAATATTTTTTTTTTTAAACCCTTGATCTGTTGAAAGAATGCAAAAAGCTGTGTTTTTATGATTTCCATCCTAGTGTTCCTTGCATTACTGTTTTTGACATAGTGGCTTCTACTAAATGCTTAAAAATAAAAGACAATTCTTTTACAGCAGCATGAGGTCCTTGTTCCTCAACTAACTTATTCTTTATTCTAATTTGCCAGATATATTTCTGTTTCTAATGGATTTGAACAAGCCACTTTGAATGCACATCACATCAAATCTTTTTGCATGGTTAAAGTTGATTAAATAGGATGAGAAGTGAAAATTAAAAAATAGCAGCCGACAAACTATTAGATCCCATGAGCATTTTGGAGTGTTGGAGAAATGCTATCAAAAACTGTGCAAGATTAAGGCTACATCACCCAAATTAGAAAGATATCTTCTCTTTACATTGGCTCAGCATACATAGAGTCGTTGAATATTAATTTTAAAAAGATACATTGAGCTGTGTATAGTTGCACAGAATTTATCTTGTTTCCATTATCACAGCACCAAAGCATTTATAATTATAATGACAATACATTCAGATGTTTTTACCAAACTGGACTTATGCCCACATATCAAATACCAGCAAGCCAAGTAAAGGATAATGTAGCTGTTAATCCAGTTGTTCAGCCATCATGGTAAATAATCAGATTACACATGACTGCCCAACATTATGCAAGCCTCTTACTAGACTCAGGAGTCCCAATTAATAAACACTGGACATACTTGTTCCTGGGCAGTAACTCAAAGCAACCAATCAATGATCAGCATTTGTAGCCAGTAGCAGGTAGTGCAATGAAAGCAAACATCTGATTGGTTGCCATGAGTTACTGCCCTGGAGCAAATATGCCCAGTGTTATAAATAACCCTGGCCATTGTTTTACACCCATTTACTCAAAAAGCAAGATAGACTGGTGTCTTTATGGGAGCAAAAACTGTTTAAAGGACAAGGAAATTCAAAATCCATTTACCTGATACCGAGGTTCTTCTCAGTAAGCACCACGGAGTGATCCCGATCTTGCACTTTTTCTTTCTTCAGAATCCCAGGGCCAGTGTAGTAGAGTGTATTGTAGTACGGTGAAAAATCTGTTTTTTTTGTTACAAGTTTGGCTTTCACTCAACTGCACTTGCGCACATGTGTGAAGAAAGGAAAGGCAAGAAGAGGATCACTATGTGGTGCTTGCCCCCAAAAAAACAGGGCCAGGGCAGTTTTCTGCTGAAAGGAGCACTGGTCTGGGGTATTAGATAAGTGACTACATTCACTGGGGGGGTACCCAACTTACGGGACCCCCCCACCCCCAGGGATTCCTGTCTTTCCTTCTCTTTTATGGGGCAGCTGCATGTCTCTGGGTTCCAAAATGGATTATGAAATGCATTGCAATAAAAAGCTTGCGGGCAGATTGAAAGTGGAATTATTTGCAGGGCCGGATTTTGAGATGATGTGCCCCTAGGCCGGTGAAGGTTGCACTCACCAAACTCGTCATGACTGTACTCCCTTGTCCCCACCCCTGTGACCCTGCCCACTTCTCCCCTCGCCCCATTCACTTTCCATCATTGACCCAGCTTACTTCCCTCCCACTAACCATGCTAACTCCCTCCACTTCTCTCATCACCTATCCTGCCTGAAATCACCATCCATGCTTCTAAGAATAAAAAATGGAGCTGCACTGTGAACTAGGTGGGGGGACAATTCAAACAACAGATGAATCTGCTGTCCATACAGCATGGCTCCATTCTTTATTCAATCTGTACTAGCAGGCAACGGAGGAGCATGCAGCCCCTATAACCTTTCCACAAATCCAGGCTTGTCCATTTAAATGGCAGAACTTGGAAGATCCAAAAGAAAAACCACCAGCACACCCTGGCCTCTCATAGAAAATTGGTCCGGTGCTCATTACTAAGGGTTGGCACCCTCAAATTGTCAATTGTAAAAAAGAAAATTACCAGCACTCAGGACTCCATGCCCGCTTGCTTGGAGTCCTGAGTGACGGTAATTTTATTTTTTACAACTTGGAAGATAACATACAATACTTTATGTTGTAGCTGCAGAAACACACCAGAGAGTAAAAGCAGCTGACCATTTCCTGGAAACATAATGCAAAAAAAGTTAACAGGCATCAGATTTTAGCATTTTTGGGAAACCAATTGAATTGAGTGAATTAATTTGTCTATTCACAAAAGCATTAAAGGTTTGAAGTGGTTGCCAATTTTTAAAGATTTAACGAACAATGACATCAGCAGTTATCAGAATGAAAAACACTCTGCTGATTTATTTTTAAATTCCCCTGGCTGTAGAATTCACAGGAAGTGCTCGGAACAAGTGCCTCAATAATCACCTGCTCAAACAATTAACCTGAATGTCATGGCTGCATATACTTCATGCAGCAACGCTTTCAGGTTTTCAGTACAAGACGGTAACAGATGTAATATTCTCTTGTGTAATCAAAATAAAATATCTTGTCAGACATCTATCCAAGAGATTCCAAATGGCTGCGATTCCAGAGCTGCTGCTCACACCACATATTATCATTAGAGTGGAAGTCTTAGTTCCTCTGATTGGGCAGACTCTGAACATGGGACGATGTGCAGATGGAAAACTTAAATAACACTTTTTATGAGCTAATGACCGTACCATCTTATTCCTCAGTCTGTGCAATCTACAATTTTTTTTTTCATCAAACTTACAGGGATTCTGTCATAAACTTTATAATGTATTTTTTATATCTACATTATATTGTTTACACTGCAAATAATTCCCTCTACAATAAAAAAAAGAATAATTCCTGATGGCTGTGTAGGCAGCCGCCATCTCAGGTCATTTTGCCTGGTCATGTGCTTTCAGAAAGAGCCAGCACTTTTGGATGGAACTGTTTTCTTGCAGGCTGTTGTTTCTCCTGCTCAATGTAACTGAATATGTTGCAGTGGGACATGGATTTTATTATTGAGTGGTGTTCTTAGATCTACCAGGCAGCTGTTTTCTTGTGTTAGGGAGCTGCTATCTGGTTACCTTCCCATTGTTCTGTTGTTCAGCTGCTGGGGGGCGGGGGAAGGGAGGAGGTGATATCACTCCAAATTGAAGTACAGTAGTAAAGAGTGACTGAAGTTTATGAGAGCACAAGTCACATGACTGGGGGCACCTGCGAAACTGACAATATGTCTACCCCCATGTCAGATTTCAAAATTAAATATAAAAAAATCAGTTCACTCTTTTGACTGAAATGGATTTCAGTACAAAATTCAGCTGGAGCAGCCAGGTTTGGGCCACACCAGCACCATAGGCAAGCCAGGCGGCAGCGGCGCCGGCTCAGCGCTCCAGTGCATGTGCGAACTTGTGTTCACGCGCATGTGCAGAAGCAAAAAACGACACGACGCGCGTCAAAGTTGATGCGACGAGCATCAAAAGCGTCCCGCGACTCGTTTCGTGAATTTTTCGCCGATTCGCGAATTTCTCAAGAAATTCGCAAATTTTTCGGCGAAGCGAATCGCGGGAGATTCGCCCATCACTACTATTAACTGATGTGTTTTGAAAAAAATTATTTTTCCAATGACAGTATTCCTTTAAGGCCATCATTCAAATCTTCTCTCACGCCAGTTAATTCACTCAGCAGAGAATAGGGATTTATATCAAGCATTCAATACTCAGATTTTGTGAGAAAAGTAACACAGAAGAAGATAAAATATAAATAAATAAATCGGAGGTCACAATAAAAATAAATTAAAGTTGGGAAGGCCAATTTTAAAACTGAAAAAAATGTTTATCGATGCAAATACCTTCAAACCTCTAAAAATTCAAGTGTTTTGGACAATTACCAGTGGAAAAAAAATCCAAAAACCTCTAAAAGTCAATTTGAGCATCAGAATTTTCCATGTTTGCTACACTTAGGGGCCGGTTTTCGAAATTCACGTGAAATGATCGAACTTCGATCGAATTCGATCGAATAACGTACAAATTTTTTGTGAAATCAGATATGCAAATCTGGCCTCTTCGATCATCGAATACCAAATGATCAAATAGATCGAATGATCGTAAATTCGATAATTCGATCATTTGATGATTGAAGGATTCAAAATTTTAAAGTTATTCGACTGCCTACTTCGCCAGATTGAACCTACCGAATTGCAATAGAAGCCTATGGGAAGCTATGGAATAGTCCAAGAGTTCGATCGTTCGAATCGTACAAATTTTTCGGAGGCTCTAAGGAAATTTCATGATTTTTTTCGTGAAATCGAACGATCGGTATCCGATCGTACGAATTCATCAAGAAATCGAATATCGAGCAAAATGATAGCCTAAAACAATTCGATAAGCATTCGATGGTTGAATGCTTATCGAATTTCGAATTTGATCGAGCTAGTTTTGGGGAATAATAGTAAATTTTAGTAAATTAGTTTATTTATTTAAAATAGTAAATTTAGTAAATTTAAATTTTAGTTTTAGAGAAATTTTAGAAATAGGCATTCAAATGTCTTAAAATGAGAAAATAGGCATTCAAATGTTTTGAAATGAAAGGAAATTTGATTCCTCCATTGTTATGCCCATTTAATTCTTTTTTAATTATTTTCTGCCATTTCCAACATAAAAATGCTTTCTGCTTGTTGGGGTCACTGACCCCAGACAAACAAACTACAGAACAGTATCAGTTTATACAATATTCTTGCTTTTTCTCTCTTATCTTTTTGTTCACACCCTATCCTACACACATTTTATTCTGCCTTCAATCTGCTAAAGTAACGAAACCATAAAACTAGATAGTAATTGAAAATGTTATGTGCTGCAGATCATAGAATTCTGAGCATTCAGTCTCTAACACCCCATGTAAAAGATTTGATTTTGTCTGCTTAGAGTAATCAGATCAGTTATGAAGGCCATAGAAGAATTATGGAATGCTGCACTCTGCAGACAGAAGTATCAGGAGGTGCAGGTGAATAGTGATGGGCGAATTTATTAGCCTGGGGCAATAAATTCGCGAATCGCCAGCGAAATTTCGCTTTGCGAAAATTCGACAGAAAAACGAGTCGAACGTCGTTTTTGACGTGACGCGCCGAAAACGACGCAACACGCACTGAAAATTACGCGACGCAAAGTTGACGCGACACACGTCAAAAGCGTCCCGTGACTCGTTTCGCAAATTTTTCGCCAATTCGCTAATTTCTCTGGAAATTCGCAAATTTCTCGGCGAAGCGAATCTCGGGAGATTCGCCCATCACTACAGGTGAACCCTGTCCTTACTACCTGTCAGGCAATAACATCAAATAGTAACTCACCAAGTAATGGAGGAGGCCCACGTTCACTCCTCTGAGCCTTCAGCAAGGGAAATGGTCCAAACCAGAAATTTGTAGAGCACTCAAAAAAATTATATGAATATGATGTTTCCTGTTACTTCTAAGAAGGATCCTTTTTTATCTGCATTCTCTCTGACAACAAAGCAATGTTTGTGTATTTCGTCTTTTGTGATATGTAAATAAAGTTTTTCTTTCTTTGATTATGGTTCAAGGTAAAGATGGCATCCACTACCACTACTACTTAAACTGTTTGTAGTTAGCCTATGCCTAAATGTATGTAACACGAAACGCATTAGGATATATTTTTTTGACATAATAAATATTTACTTATTTTATTGCCTGGTGGAAGATTGCCTTTCTGAGTGACTGCTTTCATTTCAGGTTTGGACTGTCGACAAGAAGCAATCTTTTCTGGAATGTCCATGTCCTTAAGTTTAATAGTGCATATTTTACTACCTAGCATTCTAATGTTTTTGTATAATGATTATTACTATTGTGAGGATAGTGCCTAAGTTGGTGTTGAATTCAGGACAACAGCTCTTTTGTGTGACAAGTGCACCTTCCACCATCCTAAACTACCACTTATTTGTTAATTATTGTTTTTTTACATGTGATTTGTAATTTGTATATCAGGCCTACAGAGACACATGATAATGATAATAGCATATGTTTATCAGTAAATTTGCATTTACATTTTAAAATGTGCACTGCATTTCCATTCTGTAGTCCCAGATAAACTTAAAATTAGTTAAATCTAGCTTTCTCCAATTTATCAGTCCTCCTTTCTCTTCCACTATCAGTCAGCTGAAATGGTTTGATATGCCCTTTCTAACATAAATCCCTGCTGCATTGCAAACACTAAGATGTGGCCAATACTTTAATTATATAACAACAGAAATAAACCTGTATAGGTTCACCCATCTCTGACGCTATCTAGATTCCCTTGCACTTTTAATTAATGAATTCACTTCATTCAGTTATCCTCCAATTTACATATTATTAACATATGTATTGAAGTAGATGTTTACCTTTTCTTGAATAATGTAACAGACAGCTCAGAATCTGAATGGATTCTGCACAATCCCCTACTGTTTTGAAGAACCCAGAAGGTATTGTTGGGGAACAATGCCCCTTATGCAAATGAAATACAAATCGCAGTTATCTCTGTTTGGGCCAATTTTCTTACTTTCAGCAAGGCTCAATCTGTTAGTCCAAGTGTTTAGGGCCATTAACAGCTAAAGTCACAAAGTCCACATCCCAGACTGCTAACAGTAAACAAGTAGTTTGTGGAATGGTCTGTAAACAATGACTTAAGCTGCAAATCATTCTGTAATCAGATGCTGTGAATGTGTTCACATCAGTTGTGTTCCTCCCCCAATTACATTAATTCTGTTGGGAGGACATCCCTCTTCCCCACCAATTTGTTTTGCTACACCACATTTTTATTTGCCTTTACAGAGATACACAACTATTTGATTATACAGGTGTTAATAACAAACAGACCATCAGTGTTATATGTACAATAGGTGCTAGTAGCCCCAATTACCTATGACTGCAACTGATTATAAGGGTCAGTCCACACGAGCAGATTCAGGGAGATTAGTTGCCCCATTGACAAATCGCCTCTTCTTCGTGGCAACAATCTCCCCGAACTGTCTTCTCCCTGCCCTCCACCCTCTAAAATGAAAATCGACTGCGGCAAGTCACACGTGGTGCTTCGTTTCCAAAGCCGTGTGAAGTTTCCTCACAATGAAACGTCAGGTGACTTCGGAAAACTAATGGCCGCGTGTGAATTGCCACAGATGATTTTCATTTTAGCGAAAGGAGGGCAGGGAGAAGGCAGTTTGGGGAGATTGTCGCACCAAAGAAGAGGCAATTTGTTGCAGGGGCTACTAATCTCCCAGAATCTGCTCTTGTGGACTGAGCCTAATACAATTTAACAGAAACACATCACAAGGGGTTATATAAACAAGAAAAATAACATTATTTTGGTATTTGCTGGAAACTCAAAATCTATAGCCTTTCCTCTATGGTGCCATGTACATATCTAGGCCCATAAGTTATAAAGATCTATAAACAAGTAGCACATGTAGTCCTGTTAGTCTAGTTAACTTGCTTAGAAGCTGGCATAGCTAAAAAATGCATGTGTAAGTTCTAATGCAATTGTACTAGTTATGCCTGTTTACTAAACTTGTGCAGTATTGTTCCAAAGCCAAAAACTTCATATAAGGAATTTTATTCCAATCAGTGACTAGTTTAAATGCTTCAATTTAAACATATTCTGTCACATATAATAAAATACACAGTTTTTTAAAGGGGACTTATCTGTTAGTATGATGTAGGGAGTACTATTCTGAGACAATTTGCAATTGGTCTTCTTTTTATGTTTGTAGTTGTTTAATTATTTCACTTTTTTGTTCATAAACTTTTCGGTTGCTAGGCTCCAAATTACTTTAACATCCATGGAGTGGTTGATATCAGACACCGATATATAGTTGAGGAACTAATTAGAAAAAAATGTTATAAAACATAGCAATAACAATAAAATTGTAGCTTCCCAGAGCAATTTTTTTTTTTTGGAGGCTGGGGTCAGTGACCCCCATTTGAATGTTGGAAAGAGTCAAAAGAAGAAGGCAAATAATAAAAAAAAAACACGAATGCCCATTGCAAATCTGATTAAGATTGGCCATTCTATAACATACTAAAAGTTAACTGAAAGGTGAACCCCCTGCTATATGTATCCTTGTGTGTTGATTATTATTATTTATTTCATAGTGTTTCCATGTTAAATATGTCATATATAAATGAAAGGGAACAGTATGCATGCAAAATATTCACAAGGTCCACAGTAAAATGGGACATTAATATAAAAAGATGCTAAAGATGCAGTTTGATTTGCATTCATTCCATTTGTTACAGAATCAGAAAAGAAAGTCTGTGTATAGGATAAATGGTGATGACCATCACCTCTGCCTAACAACCCTATAATGTAAAACGTATAAAGTCCATAGGCCAATCCATCAAATATGTGCTATATTGTCATTAGCTGCCATTGAATTTTGTAAATTACCAAGTGTTCAGGCAGTGGTGTAACTAGAAATTTCTTGGTCCCACAGCAAATTGTTTTTCAGGCCCCCAAAATACCTAGAGATTGACCTGTTTTACAAATATTTATTGAAATTGTACATGAATTAGGCCCCCTGCAGCCAAAGGGTCTGCATCCTCTATAGTTATGCCCCTGTGTTCAGGCCATGACCTCAAATTCCAAAAGCCATAGCCATACAGTATGTCCAGTGTTAGATGTAGTGCATTTGTTGTAGTGCATTTGGAATGGGGTACATATTTCAATGACTGCGTGGTTTACTGCACATCTGCAAAATTTGAAGAAACTTTGAAGCCTTAAAAAGGGACATTGCATTGCTTCAATTTAAATGTGGAAAAACTACATGAATAACCCTACGGTCTTCATTTTCTATTAACTACCTCATCTGTAAATATGTATATAGGGAGAAAAAGGAAAAGGGAGCACCCTCCATTAATGAAAAGGCCTTCCCATATGGTGTGCAAGGTCAGTCTATTAGATCATCTGAATGAGCATTGCTGTAGAAAAATCAAAAAACCTGCTGCTGTTCTATCTAGCTTGTGCCTCAGGCACCGTTGCTAACTACCTAGATAAGCGCTGCCTCGTGCCTCAGGCACTGATAGAAAACATGGCAGAAACGGACCGTTCAACAAGGACCAGAAACCACCCGCCAACTCTCTATTCTCCCCTTGAGAGGGTACCCATGTGAATAGTGTGGCGGTGGAACACTCTTACTGTATTAATGTGGTGCTTGGAATGACGCCACTGTTATAATAGAATTTTGGACCTATACCATTGATCCCAGGCCGACAATTTCCATAGTACGGTCCCCTGTCTGACCCATATTTTTAACTTAAATAACACAACACTGGATCAATTTTAATGTAATTGATAATGTATTTAATTTTATATAATTTTAATGTAATTTATTAAAAGTTATGTTTTAATGCCGTTTTAATGCCGTTTTAATGCTGTATATACATCACTGGCAAGCTGTGTCAAATACAGATGGGATGGTGCAGACATTTTTTCCCTTTCTTCTGTTTTTCTCATCTGTAAATAGATGTTGCCAAACTTTGCAATAATCTTATAAAATGTGTCCTTTCTGTATAAAAGCCTCACTCTTGCACTATATATAGAATTAGTTTTGCCTCTTAAACCCCACCATCTTAAATATAACATTGATACAGATACATTTTCACAAATAAGTGCAGCTGTGAATGTATGAGTGCATGGAATTGTTGCACCCTTTGCTGTAAATAAGTAGAAAATAAGCCTTTATGCCAGAGTTATGCTAATTATTATATATGGAGAGAGCAAGGTATAAGCAGAGCAGGACAGATTTTAAGGAGACAAATTGAATATAAAGAATAATTGCTGCCACTCTGCAGAGTGATTTGTCTAAGTTGGTAAATGCAAGGATATGCACTTTGGCAAAAATAATATAAATGCAAGTTATACACTAAATGGCAGTGTGTTGGGAGTTTCCTTAAGTGAGAAGGATCTTGGGGTTTTTATAGATAACAAGTTGTCTAATTCTGGGCAGTGTCATTCTGTAGCTACTAAAGCAAATAAAGTTAGGTCTTGCATAAAAAAGGGCATAAACGCAAGGGATGAAAACATAATTATACCTCTTTATAGATCCCTAGTAAGGCCTCATCTGGAGTATGCAGTGCAGTTTTGGACTCCAGTCCTTAGGAGGGATGTAAATGAGCTGGAGAGCGTGCAGAGACTAAGTGCAACTAAACTGGTTAGAGGGAAGGAAGAATTGAATTATGAGGGGAGATTGTCCAGGTTGGGGTTGTTTTCTCTGGAAAAAAGGTGCTTACAAGGGGACATGATTACACTTTACAAATACATTAGAGGACATTATAGACAAATATCAGGGGACCTTTTTACCCATATAGAGGATCACCGCACCAGAGGCCTCCCCTTCAGACTAGAAGAAAAGGACTTTCATTTGAAGCAGCGTAGATAGTTCTTCACAGTGAGGACGGTGAGGTTGTGGAATGCACTGCCGGGTGATGTTGTGATGGCTCATTCTGTTGATGCTTTGGGGTTTGGATGATTTTTTGGAGAGACATAATATCAAAGGTTATTTTGATAATAAACTCTGCAGTAAATATAGCTATGGGCAAATACAGTTTGTGTGAAAGAGTGGAGGGTTGTGTGTGTATGCTGAGTTTTAATTTGGAGGGGTTGAACTTGATGAACTTTGTCTTTTTTCAACCCAATTTAACTATGTAAATATGTAATACTAATACAGCTGTGGCAAGAAAAGCACGAGAATTCAATATTCTATGTGAGATTAGCAGCTATACAAAATATCAGCATGTCATCCTAATTTAGTGGAGTACAGCCTTCAACCTATATCCTTGACATTATTTTCATGCATTTTATCATTATCAATATCTGTGACACCCTTCTGCCTAACTAATTACACCTTTTTCCAGTAGCTTGCATGCCAATTACCATTTCATTAAGGGTAGTTCCACTTCCATAGAATTTAAAATTACACAATGGTATGAAAAACAGTGATGTTACTAGATTTTATTTGGCCCCACAGCAAATGAATTCTTGGGCCCCCAACATATCCAGAGATTGTCCTGTTTCACCAACATATATTGAAATTCCTCATTAATTAGGGCCTCATGGGACCCCCTATACTTCCTGGGCCTCCCTGCAGTTGCAGGGTTTGCTTCTTCTGTAGTTACACCCCTGTAGGAAAACATGGGTGTAGCACAGAATCAACCAAGTATACACTGATCTACAAAACTTAAAAAAATTAACATTAGGGAACACACCCATTAAAACAAATGGCTAATTATCAGATGGTGCCAGAGAGGGAAATACACATTTGCAGTCAACAACAAAAACATTTGCAATTAGTACAACTATTTCCAATTACCAGTCTGAATTAGCACTGAGCCCCCTTCTCCCTACATACCGAGCACTCCACACACACACTGCTAAACACATTATCACATTCTTTCTTCAGCCACACCCAACATAATTGCACTAAGGTTATCTCCTTGCCAACAAGCATTTACCCTAATTGGATGGTCCTATTAAACATGCACCTAGTTCTTGTCTAGATAAGATACAGAGACGTCCTTTTACTTTTTGATTTGGGAAGTTTCAGGATTCAAAGCCTATGTAGAAACATTATTAGTTAATTAAGCCAATCAAGAGATAAGGTTATCAATTTAGATAAAGTCATGATACCAATAATGGGTTTCCTCTATGGTAACTATTGTGCTTGAGATTTTATAATGAAATTTTTTGAATATATCAAGAAAGTAGTGTTTTTCCAACCACTGGCACATTTGGCTTTTATGGACTAAAAAAAACTCGTGGCTTGATAGAGCTGTACTCTTTTATAGTAAACATCTTTATTATCATTATTGCTTATTCAATGTAGGAGCAATACATTCTGCAGTGAGACTATATGGGCTCCTACACACGGGCGTTTTTGACCTGCGCTCCCCTGCGTTGCGTTTGGCTGCGTTCAGCCGCAGGGGAGCGCAGGTCTAGACGCACCTCATTTTGTTCAATGAGGTTGTACCCACGAGACGCGTGTAAGCGCCGAACGCAGATTCAGACGCAACATGCTGCATTTTTCCTGCGTTCGGCGCTTACATGCGTTCGTGTGAGTACAGCCCCATTGAAAATAATTGAGTGCGTCTATACCTGCGCTCCCCTGCGTTTGAACGCAGCAAAACGCAACGCAGGGGAGCGCAGGTAAAAACGCCCGTGTGTAGGAACCCTAAATCTTTCACTTCAGTCCTTGCCCCAGTGGAGCTTCCAATCTACAGTAATTATAATACATATGTTCATTGTAGTCTGTTTTATCAGGAGCCACTTCAATTTACTACATGTTTTTATTTTAACATTTTGGAGTACTGTACAGGAGGATATTGGAGTCCAGAGGAAACCTAAGCAGGAATTTACCAAAATGAAATACATAGAGTTATATTGGAGAAATATAATTGTCGTTAAATTGGTGTTGAAAAAATGTAGAAGTTCAGAAAGCCTTTCTCCTTTTAATAGTTATGGTAGTATTGTATGCTTTGTCATTGTCACTAGAGATGCCATTTTGATAAGTTTTGAGAACCAAATTGCCAATGACATGACTTTGCATAACTTTTTGCTGTTAGAAAATAATTGGGATAGGGTGGAGAAAATTGTAAGAAATTGGAATTTAGACAATTGTGAATTTGTCATTTAATGATTTTTTGCATAAAATAATATTGTACTCCAATGTAACACCAAATTGATCTCAATGCCACTTATTCCTCCGTATTCCTCTCCTAATGTTGCTGGTCAGATATATATTACATAACTAGCCAGAAAATACAACTTTACAATGTTTAACAGAATATAAAGGGTGAAGGAACCTTTGTCTTACTCAACTGGGAGAATGAACTTCAACTTCAACTTGAATTGTATATCATATACATATATTCACACTGGACTCTAATTGTTTAAACTTTGGAAATCAGTAAAATTAATTGTCATTATTACAGTCTAATATTTGGGTCCTAGTTTGTCAGTAATAATAATAAACAGTTGACTTTCTGGCTTATATAAGCATTCTTTCTATACTGAAACAATCTAATAAGTATTACACTATGGGACTGATTAACTAAATCGATCAATACCCATCAATCCCTAATGATGAATACAGGTATTGACCTGTTATCCAAAATGCTCAGTATCTGGGATTTTCAGTATAATGGATCTTTTCGTAATTTGGATCATCATACCTTCATCAAGTCTACTACAAAATCATGTAAACATTAAATAAACCCAGTAGGCTGGTTTTCCTTCCAATAAGGACTGATCATATCTTAATTTGGATCAGGTACAAGGTATTGTTTTATTACAGAGAAAAAGGAAATCATTTACAAAAATTTGGATTATTTGGATAAAATAGAGTCTGTGGGAAACAGCCTTTCCAAAATTCTGAACTTTTTAGGATTACAGATCCCATACCTGTAGTAATTATCAATGAAATGATTGACCCGTAATGAGCCAGATTGATTCAGTACAGATCGATCTGAGTTTATTGAACTTTGAGTGATCTTTCTGGAAAACATCTTCATATTTACGGGTAGTCCATTTTATTGACATTGTATCAATATTTATCTAATGTACTGTAACAAAAAAAAAAACTTAATGCTGATAGCAATCAATCCAGTTAGAATATCATCCAAACCAAGTTATCATCATCATCATTTATTTATTTAGCGCCGACAAGATACGTAGTGCTTTACCTTCGTTATAACAAACAGGAAATACATGGTGGATAACAATCAAGGGTTTACAGAGTACAACAGGATTGGAGGGCCATACAAATTAGAGTTTACAAACTAAATGTTACTGTACAATTGAGACTTGAGGATTTTAGACACTATGGGGCAAATTCACTAAAGCGCAAGCGTCTAACGCTAGCGCAAATTCGTCAGCGTGATGTCAAATCGTAACTTCGCAAATTCACTAACACCGGCTTTGGCGAATTTACGATAGCGAAATAGATAGACTTGCGCAACTTCACACCCTTACGCCAGGCGAATTTGCGCACTGATGAAGGATTGTAATTACGCAAATTCACTAAGATCAACTTTTTGCTGAACGTTACCACTTACGCTAGACTTCACTTCACAGACCAAGCTAAGTTCAATAGAAAAGATAGGAGTTGGAAAAAAATTTTTTTTAATTTTTCTAAGTCCCAAAAAAACGCTGTGGCATGTTTTAACATTGTGGATGATAGTCTGAAAAAGATAATTTTTTTTGGGGGGGGGCTACCCTCCTTCACCCCTACATTTTCTAACATATGGCAACACAACTATATAGGGGGCACATGTAAGGCAATAGGACAACTTTATTTTTTTTTATTAAAGGTTTCCTCGGCTTGTGTAGTGCAATGTAGTGGCTGTAACATACACTTCTATTATATTTTGAAAATTGCGCCGTATGCAAATTAGGCTTCACTAGCGTAATTGCGCTATGTCTAGCGAAGTAACACTTGCGCAAATACGCTACCGTTCGCCGACCTGAGCGTAAATTCGCACTTTAGTGAATTTGCGTAGCGCTGGCGAAAATTCGCCTAGCAAAGTGCGGCGAACGCTAGCGAAGCCTGCGCTGGAAATTTTTCGGATCTTAGTAAATTTGCCACTAGAGATTTATGATACAGCAGTGATTGATTAATTAAGGTACATTGAAATAGCCTCTTTAAACAGGTGGGTTTTTAGGGAGCATTTGAAAGTTTGGAAAGAAGGAGAAAGTCTGACAGCTCAAGGCAGAGAGTTCCAGAGAAAAGCTTAAGCCCGAAAGAAGTGGTTAGTGATTTGAATTTGATTCTAGAGGAGATTGGGGTCCTGAGAAGGGACATGCATATTGGAGCAGCTGATGTTGAGCGGTGAGATAGATTAGTAGATTAGTAGATTAGTCTAGCAGCCACATTTAGAACAGATTGGAGTTTTGAAAGGTGACTAGTTGGAATACCTGCAAGGAGTAGGTTGCAGTAATCAAGGTGTGAGATGATAAGACACTGAATAAGTGTTTTGGTTGATTCTGAACTGAGATATAGTCGTATCCGGGCAATGTTGTGTAGTTGAACTTGACAAGATTTTGCAAGTGTTTGACTGTGTGGTGAATAAGATGTGAGTCTAGTAAAACTTCTAGGCAGCATGACTGTGTGGTGGAATGAAAGGTA
The DNA here is from genome assembly GCA_024363595.1 of Xenopus borealis. Classification (NCBI taxonomy): domain Eukaryota; kingdom Metazoa; phylum Chordata; class Amphibia; order Anura; family Pipidae; genus Xenopus; species Xenopus borealis. The sequence goes on along the minus strand of CM044446.1, from coordinate 79,314,042 downwards.
GTATTGTTTACTGTGAGTGATATCTGAGTGACAGGGGAAGATCTTGGAGGAAATGCAACAAGCTCTAGTATAGCATGAGAACAGCATAGGGCCTAGAACAGAGCCTTGAGGAACTCCGAAAGAGAGACGGAACATTGTAGAAGTAGAGTTAGAGAAGGCAACTTAAAAGGAATGGTCAGACAGATAAGATTTAAACCATGAAAGAGCAGTGTCACGAATGCCAGCAGTTGGGTTTAATGTGCTTCGCTACTTGGTACAGTGCAGTTCCTGAAATAGAAATATATTTTTATATTATTCCAAGCTTTATTAATACTAAAGCAAAGCTCAATTTAAACAAATGAAATATTCAGAGCAGAATAGGCAGCTTAATGTATAAAAAGAAAAAAAAAACTGGTGGAAGAAAATTATTTCAGCGAATGGTCAATTTCTGCGATTTGTAAATCATTTGTATGCATAGAGATAATGAAATATAAATTGAGAAAATATACAATTCCATATGGTTCATATTTGCTCCATGCTGCTAAATTACCACATTAACAGCACAATAGACACCGGATAAAAGAACAAAGCACTTCCATCCCTACATAACACTTTCTGTTTGTGGACTCTGCAATCTGAATGCACTTCATTTAATTTCCCCTAATGTTTTCTTGTTCTTTTTAAAGGAAACTTAAATTGTTTTTTTTTACTTTCCTGTTACTGGAGTTCCATACAAGGGATAAATATTTGTTTACCCAATTAACAGCTGATTCTGCTGAAAGACCTGCACAATTTCCCCTTCAAATTTACTGCACTACCTTCTAATAACTCTCAGCCCTATTATAATGTGTCCTCCAAACTGAAATTGTGGGTAATAAATTAAACCTACTGCTAAATTGAAGATTTTAGCTGATTACTTTTCTCCCCATATTCCAAGAATTGTTGCATTCCATGCTCTGCTACTATATGAATGTAAACCATGTAGGCCTGGCTTTACAAGTGTCAAAGTTTTTAATCAATATTTCATTATACAAGGATGTATTTTTTATGTATTGTTTCACATATACACAGTTCTGTACATTTAATTTGGTTTGTAGGGTTGGTCTACAAACAGAGCACTAGATTGGATGCAGAACTTAATGCACTTTAATAATATTCACTAAGGTTCTTGTACCCATACATTCTCCTAGAAACTTGCAGCCGGTACCAATGTGCCCCATTAGCCTATTCAATGGCACACAACTGTGTACATGTATACCAGGGAACCCTGGAAATTCTGCCTAGATGATGGCCCAAAAAACTGGCTACTAATTTGCACTTATACTGCCAAATTTGGCAAGTTGCAATGGACAATACTTAGGGGCATATTTATTATGCTGTGTAAAACTTAATATGCTAAAATGGTGTAAAAACTGTGTAGAATATCACATGGTGTGTTTAATTTGTGCCATGCGAACGCCAGATACTGATATTTTACATTGTTATACATTTGTAAAGGAGCTCCATCCTCTATTTTTCTTATTGTGCTTGCTTTGTTCCATTGTAATGCTTGTTATGATATCATTAATAAGTTTTTTTGCCCCAATTCTAACTAGTTTGCAGGGCCCGATAACCAGGAAGCCTGGGTAGGTAGTTGGCTAATAATCAGGCCCGGATTTGTAGAAAGGCCACCAAGGCACAGGCCTAGGGTGGCAGGATTTTAGGGGGCAGCATGCTGCCCAGCCACACCCACATTGGTCCAGAAACACTGGGATACACAAGAGATACTATAGTATTTTACATTTCATGCACCAATCCCCATTGCTCTGGTCTTGATTATGAACATTTTTGGCAGAGTATGGGGGCACCAAACAGCAGTGGGCCTAGGGGCTCCTGCAATGCAAATCCGGCCCTGCTAATAATGGTAATTGTACTGTAGTATATTTTATATAGTTTCATTATGCAGCATAGTTCATTGTAGTGTTGTTGATCCAGAAAATACTTCTATGTGGTTTAAGCGGGTAGTGAAAATTGTTAGTAAGGCTAGAAGGCATCATCTTTTATATGGCCTAGGGCACCACATGCATCTAACCCTAGCATTTGTAATGTTTCTCACACCAACATTCAGAAAGAAAATGAAGACAGAAAAGTCAATTTCTGTTATATTTTAACTTGAAATACAGGTCTGTTGTGTAATTCCTCTCAGGGTGTGAACAGGTGAAACCCATTTTAGACTATGATCCTACAGTCTTTCCGATTTGCTAATCATTAGAAATCACTGTAAACAAAACAATGAGACTTCCTGCCACTGATCCTGGATGCTCATTGTTATAAACTTATAATTGGGCATTTTAGAATGACTGCATGGCTAGTGTCTTATTATTAATTTACAGCCAAAATGTGTATATCTCTCTAATTTGCCAAAAAAATTACCAAGATTTAGGCATAAGTATGCTACAACTAAGATTCTTCTTAATGGTAGTGAAATATAAATGTATGAAATCTTTGACATTGACTAACAGATTTCATTGTTATCAAAGTTACAATAAAAACAAACAGTTTAAGGGCAGAGACATACACAAAGATTTAGGGGAATTTAGTCGCCTCTTCTTCAGGTGACTAATCACCCCGAAAAGCCTTCCTGCCGGCTAGAATCTAAATCGCCGTCGGGATGGCACTTGGAGTGCTTCGTTTTCCAAAGTCACCCAAAGTTGTCTCACGAGGAAACTTCCGAAAATGAAGTGATCCGTGGGCCATCCCGAAATTTCGATTCTAGCCGGAGGGAAGGTGCTTAGGGGAGATTAGTCACCAGAAGAAGAAGCGATTTGTTGCCGGGTGACTATATCTCCCAGAATCTCTGCCCTTAAAAGGAGTCTAGAAAGATTTGGAATATGTATCATCCTAAAGAAGGTAGATTAGCGGTGTTCAGAATAGATATGTAGATGTTACATGACTGTCAGCCTTTAAAATCCTTTATGCACTGTATACTTGTCCAGGCAGCTCAGTTTGCATTGTGTTTTTCTTGTGCCAAATGAATTAGAGTTATTGCGTGTTTTTTTTTTTTCCATAAGCAAAATGCATTAGCGTCAAGAAGTGTTTTTTATTCTCACTCCAAATGCATTGTAGTCAATGGGCATTTTTTTGCAAGTCAGATGCTTTGGACTAATCTCTGGTTTTTGTAAGGACATTCCCCCCATGTGCAATGATAGAAAATGATGGAATAGAGAAAAGTATTTTCTATAAGAGAACATGAGCAACAAATACAAATCCATCATACACTATATGTTAAAGCAGAAAACCGATTGTCCCCAGGAATTTTAGGCAACAGACAAAGAAATAGGTTTGCTTTCTTCTGTGTAGTATGATCTGGATTGACCTTTTTGGTACCTCACAGGAGGTACAGGTATGAGACCTGTTATCCAAATTGTTCAGGACCTGGTTATTTCCAGAAAAGGGAATTTTCTGTCATTTGAATCACAGAGCTTTGTCTACTGAATAAAATAATTTAAATGTTAAATAAATCCAATAGGATTGTTTTGACACCAATAAAAAATATTTAGGAAATGGTACACAGTACTATTTTCTTAATACAGAGAATTTTTTTTTTTTATTAAAATGGAGTTTATGGGAGATGTCCTTCCCGTTATTTGTAGCTTTCTAGATAACGTGTTTCTGCATAACAGACCCTATACCTGTAATATCGTTTACATTATATTAATGAGGAAGATTTTGGGCCAAAAGTAACCTTTGTTTGTTTGGGCTGGGTGATCCCCAAATAAAAACACAGATATTTGTAAATGTTGCCAACACTCAAGGCTCCGTTAAATTAGATCTGTTTGATAAATACAAATACATTAAATAACTCTTATTATCAGTAAGTGATGAATTACCCCTGTTTTTTGCATAGCCATAAACGTCAAAGTTAGTGATGGGCGAATTTATTAGCCTGCTGCAAATTTGCAGTGAATTTCCCACGAAATTCATGAAACAGCGAAAAATTCGTGACACCCACAAAAATTAGATGCCAGTGACAAAAAAGTTTGATGCTAGCGCCGGCATCCATTCTGACACTGGTGACCATTTTGACGCCGCTGAAAATTTACTGCGCGCCCATTGACTGAAGTGCACTAAATTACCAGCATCAAAATGGTCACTGGCCTCAAACGTTTGACACTGGTGAATTGTCGTCAGTGTCAAAAGTCTTGTTGCACGAATTTGTCGTCGTTTTGCGAATTTCGCTGGATATTTGTGAAATATACTCGGTGAAGTGAAACTGGACAAATTCGCCCATCGCTGGTGAAAGTATGTTACAATCTTGTCATCATTTATTGATAGCCTATTCAAGGGTTTAGTAAAAGATGAGTTTACTAACCTTTTTATTCTCAATAGCTATTTGGTATTAATTAAAGTATTAATATCGGGGGGCGTGGCTTAGCACGCTGCAAGATGGACGCATAGCCTGAGAGCTCCGTATCAGTCTCCTTAATTGAACAGCCAAGCCCGGTTTAAACAGAGAACCAAAAAGAGGAAAGGCAAGAGACGGGCTCAAATACCAATAGAGAAATGGGCAAAGTAAAAAAAAACCGTTCTACACTGAAATTAACTGCACTTAAATTCACCTCACAGGGAAAACATACAGAGCCTACACAGGATGGCGTCCAAGCACCTGTTGCTTCAGCATTTACCTCACAGGCTGGTGTGGTGTTCCCATACATAACGGAGCAAAGTGGAGACGCTAACCAGCCAGTCACAGAAGGTAAACTAAAAGAAT
>CM044446.1:79257403-79294759 GCA_024363595.1 Xenopus borealis | reverse complement strand
ATATATATAGTTCACAGCAAGTGACAACACTCCAAGGAATTTCACAATACAGCAGCAAATCAAAGCAGTGGTGGAGGTTTATTGAAATCCTATGTTTTGGTTCCCAACTGGAACCTTCATCAGGGAAACAAACCTGTCAAAGGTTCCAGCTGGGAACCGAAACGTAGGATTTCAATAAACATCCACCACTGCTTTGATTTGCTGCTGTATTGTGCCGTCACTTGCTGTGAACTCTGATTTTATTTAGACTGCCAGGTTTTCTTTGGATTTGAGGTGTGCGTCCTTCATTTTTATGAAGTTATATATAGTTATAGAGTTTCATGATGCAAGTAATAGGACTTACCCCTTCCAAGGTTAACCCCCACCAAAAAGATGCCATTTCATGCATGTAAGGATCATATATTCAAATGTCCATGTAAGGTGGATACCAGTGAGGTTTATAATGATATTCTTTATTCAGCTACAAAGATTACATAAAATTATAGTTCAAAAATGCACTGTAGTTCAAATGGTTCAGCAGTAGTACCCTAATAATTCAATACATATGGTTTGATGTAATACCACAACACCTTATACTGTATATTCTACCAAGTAGAATAAAGATGGCCAGATGTCAATAGGACGGACTAAAAATCCCATTGGATAGCATCTGCATCTGTTCATTGATGCAGTCCCGCGATCCAACCATCCATTCCCCTCTGTTATGAGCCGACCGTTGGGCCCCAATGCCCGTGATCGGATCAGTCGATATCGCCTACCACAAGGTGGGCATATCGTCGAGAGATCCGCTCATTTGGCGATGTTGTGAAACGAGCAGATCTCTCTGTGTATGGCCACCTTAACTCATCTACCTACACATGAACATTATTGAATACTAAAGCTAAACTCATCTTCAGTGGTGTTTTTGTCTAGCCAGCATATGTAAGACAGATGGAAACCACACCTCAGTGTTTGCTTATAAGGTCATAGAAGTGAGAGCAGTGACTGGATGCTGATCTTATTAAAACTGGGCTTTTTTAGTTCCGTTAAGTTTTCTTGTCTTTGTTACCCACACAAAATACATTTTGAAAGCTTGATAATCATATTACTTTTTGGAAAGTTCAGTAACAATCTGCAATGAATCTTTATACTCTCAAGGCTCATATTTTTCCAGCTAAAGGTGTTAAGACTTTATTATTATTTAATAAAGTCTTTTAAAGGCTTTTAAAGGGGATAACACATTTTTTTTGTAGAGAAAAAGAAACTCAAAATGTTCATGATTTATTAAACCCCAATGGTGTTAAAAGTCTAAATAAACTCAGACCTGCCGAGTTTATGTAGAAGTCAATGGCAGATGTCCTGTTTACAACTGGAAGATATACTGATCTGTGCTAGGTTTCATTCAATAATCCGAAGATTTTGTGGTTTTCTGGAGATAATCTGAAAAAGTCGCAGTCGCAGTCTGATGATACTATAGCACCCCCAATATTCATTGCAAAGTGTGGACCAGTAGTTAGGGGGCGAATCTCCTGAGATTCGCTTCGCCGAAAAATTCGCGAATTTCTCTCGAAACGAGTCGCGGCACGCTTTTGACGCGCGTCGCATCAACTTTGGCGTGTCCGTCGTTTCCGACGCGCGTCGCGTCGTTTTCCGGCGCGTCGCATCGTTTTTGTCGCGTCTCGTCGTTTTCGACGTGTCGCGTCAAAAACAACGCGCGACTCGTTTTTCCGGCGAAATTTCGCTGGTGATTTGCGAATCACGGGAATTCGCAGCGAATTTGCCCCGGCGAATAAATTCGCCCATCACTATGGAGCAGTAGTAGTAGGGGCTCAACCTGAGCACTGTTAAGGAGGTCTGCCAATAATCATACATCTGAAACATCAGCTACAAGGTCAGTTAGGATGAGATTTGGAGTTAAACACTTGCGCCGCTAGATATTTCTGAACTTACTGATTATTGGCTGATAACACCGATCTTTGTTCAATAAGTGTAATGTTGATAATAACTAAGGAGGTTCCTGAATAAGGGCAGAGACACACAAGCAGAATCGGGGAGATTACCTGGGGCAAATCTCCTCTTCAGGGTGACAAAATGCCTCTTCTTCAGGGACACTAATCTCCCTGAACTGCCTTTCCTTGCCTTCCCCCCACCAGCTAAAATGTAAATCGCCGGCGGGATGGCACTTGGAGCATTTCATTTTCTAAAGTTGCCTCACAAGGAAACGTTGGGTGACTTCGGAAAACAAACATTTTACCCGGCAAGAAGGCAGGGGAAGGCAGATCGGGGAGATTAGTCACCCGGAAGAATAGGCGATTTGTCACTGGGTGACCAATCTCCCCGAATCTGCTCATGTATTTCTGTCCTACAGGTTAGTCTTATTAGCTAGTCTTCTGATGTGTATTTTGAATATCACAAGAATTATCCTTTGGTTAACATTTTTTTCTTAAGATTAAAAGGCATTTTACCAAAAGAAACACTGGGAGCAAGGTGAAACACACAGGCACAAACTGTTTTTCCACACCTTTAACTCACCATCAGTGACATTACTAACTTTGGAGATGTCAAAAGTAGATTGGATGCATCTCCAATCTCCTTCGGACATGAAGGTGTGCATGAAGGTGTGCAAACTTCTTTGCAGAATATTTTGTATTTTGGCAACCTCCACAAGTATGTTGTGGTTAAACTGAAACATGGGTTTTCCAGGGATAGTAATATCTATTCTTGCAAATTATTATGAATTAAAAGTTCATAAATATATGAGGTTTATAAACATTTATGAGATAAAAATGTTGCAAATAAATCAAAATACAATAGGAATGTTTTTACATTGACATTAATAAAAATTGCAGCGTTTGAAAGGTCAGACATTTCTGTGCTGCCATGATATGAAGAATATCATGCAAAGCTGAAGAGGGTTGTCTGTTCCTATAACACAGGGCCCACAAAGGTAGAGGGCGCCACCAAGAGGCTTTCATTTCAACGCCTGTCATGTCAATTGCAGTGGGTTAAAGATCACAGAGCAGCAGTGATCTCTTCTGAAGAGACTTCAGACAGTGAATCAGTAAAGGGTAATCCATTTATTTTTGCTGGAGTTTTCCACTCCGAGATTATACACACAGCACATCATAGAAACACATGCAAGCATGAAATTAAATTTGACAAAAAGGTTTCCTGAGCATATATGCATTAACCTAACATGCTACATTTACACACTTTAATAAACCCTAATCCAGATTTATCTTTTTTTTTTCAAGAAAAAGACACAAACACACATACATACACACGCACACACACACACATATATACATATATACATAGTAACATAGTAAGTTAGGCTGAAAAAAGACTCGCGTCCATCAAGTTCAACCTTTTTTTTTTTTTTTTTTTTAATTTTAACTGCCTAACTGCTAGTTGATCCAGAGGAAGGCAAAAACCCCATCCTAAACCTCTCCAATTTGCCTCAGATTTGCCTCAGATTCCTGACTCCAAAAAGGCAATCGGACTAGTCCCTGGATCAACTTGTATAATGAGCTATCTTCCATAACTGTCACGGTCGGCACCCAAATGCCAGAACAAGTGCCAAGCACCCTGATCTCGGCTCGTGCTTCACCAGTATTGTGATCGCCTTTGGCTTCGGGAGGAGCCCTCAGCTTACTCAGATGCCACCTGGACTTATACGAGAGGTGCAGAGCAGGAGTTCTGGCTAGCAATGGGGCATGACTGTAGTCAGAGTCTGGAAAGGCTGAAGGTCACGGAACAGGCAGGAATAGGCAGGTACGTGGTCAGACAGGCCGGGTCAAGGTGGGCGGATATCAACGGAACGTCAGGCAGGCAAAGGGTCAAACCAGGATCAAGCAGAAAAGGATGAGACAGGATCAGTGTCAATATCAGGCAAGAGTCAAACCAGGGAGACGAACGAAGGGTTAATCAGGATCACAGTCGGGTACAGGCAAGGGTCAGGTTCCAGAAGTCAGAATAGTCCAAATAGCCAGGCAGGGTCAAACACGGAAAGTCAGGTACAAAAGGCTATAATACACAGCAAGGCACCAGGAAAATATACCTGTAACGGGCCGCGCATAACAGAGCAAAAATCCTTTAAATACTTTTGAATTTGGCGCCATTGCGCGCTGACGTCATCACGTCAACGTGCCTGCGCCTTCAAATAAATGCGGACGTGCGCCGCGCGCGCCTAGAGGAAGCCGGCGCCAGAGGGGAAAAGATGCGGCGGGCGTCCCCGCCGAGGGGGCGGCAGGCGTCCCTGCCGTCCCCCCACTAGACCACCAGGGTAAGTCCTTACAATAACCCTGTATTCCCTCACTTGCTAAAAAGCCATCCAACCCCTTCTTAAAGCATCAGCCAGTACAACAGTTTCAGGGAGAGAATTCCACATCTTCACAGCTCTCACTGTAAAAAACCCTTTCCGAATATTTAGGCGGAACTTCTTTTCTTCCAAACGGAATGGGTGACCTCGTGTCATCTGGAAAGACCTACTTGTGAATAAAACATTAGAGAGATTATTATATGACCCCCTTATATATTTATACATATTTATCATATCACCCCTTAAGCACCTCTTCTCCAGCTTGAACATCCCCAATTTGGCCAGTCTTTCCTCATAGCTAAGATTTTCCATACCTTTTACCAGCTTAGTTGCCCTTCTCTGTACCCTCTCTAATACAATAATGTCCTGTTTGAGTGAGGGAGACCAAAACTGTACGGCATATTCTAGATGTGGCCTTACAAGTGCTCTATAAAGTGGAAGAATGACCCCCTCCTCCCGTGACTCTATGCCCCTTTTAATACAGCTCAAGACCTTATTGGCCCTTGATGCTGCTGACTGGCATTGCTTGCTACAGCCAAGTTTATCATCTACAAGGACTCCAAGGTCCTTTTCCATAATGGATTTGCCTAGTGCAGTCCTATTAAGGGTATAAGTGGCTTGGATATTTTTACATCCCAGGTGCATGACTTTACATTTATCAATATTGAATCTCATTTGCCACTTAGCTGCCCAGATTGCCAGTAATACTGAAAGAAAAGAAAGCCATAGACAGGAAATACCTCATTTATATCCCTATACTAAATCCCACATTTTGTCTACATGCAATTCAGGCAGTAATGTACAATCCATTAGATTGCATTTCTTACTAAATTGAATTGTAAAGTAAACTGGGAGAGGTGTGACAGATGAGAAACTGGGGTTGGTGGAGGAAGTGTTGAGATACAATTAAAAGCCAAAACAACCCCTCGCTCAGAAATGAGGGATATAAGGGAAACATGGCTGTCTCTAAACCAGATATTGATCTCAACCAAGGCAGTGTGGTGGCTCCAACTTTATCCCCACACTCATAATATATACAGATTAGACAGCTACTGATTCAATTGACCCTGTTAATTGTAAGCTTTACTGGGGCACACGAATGAACAATCTCTGCATAAATGTGCCAGCACAATATAAATATAGGTATTCAAGTCCCAACCACTCTACTAATGGCAGTGAGTTACACTGCACTTCATTGAACTGAAACAAGAAATGTTTTTGTCCAAACAAAAGGTTGGAGGATGAAAACCCTAATGACTGCTCACTAAAATGGGGATTCCTCCTGAGAGCCCATAGTAATTAGGAATTGTGTTGTGGACACTTGTTAGGATTGACAATTTTGGACTTGTCAAAATGATTGTAAGTTAAACCACTATGGTCCTTACAGGGAGACTGCTGAATACTATTTTAGCTGTTCTTCATCTAAATTACTGATGAGGATGCAGAATAATCTAAGTCACATACCAAAAGTTTTGGGCTGCAGAGAACTGGGCTATAGGGCAATCATGGAGAAGGCATACGTTGAGTCCACCTTCTCTCACCAGGCTGAGCCTGGGTCACTCAAGAAACATTTTTGCTGACAAAGCTTTAGACTTGTCCTCAGTCCAGTTCTCTGGTCATAAAAACTTGCCTTTTAATTATTTTTAAAACGTCTTCTGTGACATCTAGGTAGAGCCACAGACACATTCAGATTAGAGAGAAGATGCTGCCCTAATTGACATGTCTGAACCCACAGGGAAATATCATAATAAAGATAAATTATAATTTAGCTATTTTCCAGTTGTGTCAGATCTCTTAGTCTCAAAAATAAGTTAGCCCCACTGTTACTAGCAAATCAAGATGTCAAAAGATGAAAGCCATGTTCATATAAATGAACAGTGCCCAGCAGGTCTTGGAATTGGTTCAAATATATTTCATTAAAACATTTGAACCTCTTCCAAGACACATGAAGTGTGGTACTTTAACTTTTACCTTGTATCTTGCATGCACTAAAGAGTTCATCTTTTTTACATAATACTATCTAAGCACTAAATAAAATGTATTTAGAGACGCCATAAAGAATGCCATGCAATCCCTGTAGAAAGTGCAGTTTGTACTTAAGAGGCAACTGCAAAAAAATAAAGAAGAACACAGTGATAGGACTTGTGGTTTCATTCTTGGAGCATGCCCATTCATTTTCTAGATTTATTTCAAACCTGCGTTCATTTTCCTTTGTCCACAAATGTGCTTCTGTTTTAGCTTCTGATGATATCGACCCCATTGTATGTGAGTATGATCGGCCCCTTACATAGTGAGCATTGCATTTGAGCAACAAAATGAAGGTGAAGAGACAATCTTGAAAGGACTGTAATGAACCTAGTAGCATACTTAAATACCAAAAAGGAAAAAGAAACATCACTTTTAGGGGTAGATTCATCAAAGAGTGAAGTTAAGAGTGAAGTTCCGCCACAATAGGGAAATTCCACAGCTCTCAATTCATTTCTATGGGATTTTTAAAGGCGTATTCACCAAAGGGTGAACTTTCACTTCACTCATTGATGAATACGCCTTGCAAAATCCCATAGAAATGAATTGAGAGCTGTGGAATTTCCCTCTAGTGGCGGAACTTCACTCTTTGATTAATCTACCCCTTAGCCTTTTATTCTAATATCGCCACATTCAATCCAGAGAAAAGGAGTTGAAGATCTTTAGTCTGTCCCCATTTGGATAACACCAAGACAGACCTCCAGCTGTGAAGGTTAAACAAGGATATTTATGGCACAATAATAATACATGTATTAACATACTATGGACAATTCTAACATGACTTGTATTATTGTATTGACTTTATGATTTTTATGTTTATGTGTAATGTTGTAGTTATCCTTCTGCTGCTATATAAAAATACAGTGAATCCTGAATTTTATAAATTGTAGATATATAAATATATTCATGATATAATAATGTTTTTACATTCACTGCACTTATATAACACATATAACATTCACATTTTTTTCTTCCACTAATAGACAAACTTGCTAAATAATTTCTAGGTTCAAAAATGCTAAATTAAATTTGTGCAGTGAAAAGTTTTCATTTAGAGGCACCATTTTTTTCTGGTAAAAATAAATATTTTTTTAAGACTTTTATTACTTTCCAGCCTGGTATTAGAGAAATGCATTGGGTCAGGTACCTACAAAGAGGTCAGGTTTTAGGCAAAAAGTCAGTGGTTCTGTAGGTACCAGTGCAGCTGTGACCCCACCCACCGCTTATGATAAAGCTATTTTGCCCCTTACTGAGTAACATCACTTCTGTGGTAATGGCACATCCAATTTTGTGGGTTCCCGGGTCCATAGGTCTCTTATTCATATTCCCATATTTTATGCAAATTGATGCATGGTTTCTAGGTTAATTGGACCCTAGCAATATTCTACTAAAAGTTAATTTAAAGGTGAAAAACAGTGATGGGCGAATCTCCCGAGTTTCGCTTCGCCGAAAAATTCACGAAACGAGTCGCGTCGTTTTTTCGCCGAAATTTTGCTGGAGTTTCGCAAATTTATTAACCAGTGCTGAATCACGGGAATTAGCCGCAAATTCGCCCATCACTAGTGAAAAACCCCTTTAACCCATTGCAAGTAGGGTCAAGTAGCAGGGGTTAGTCCGGGTATAGCTGGGGGGGGTGTGTGTGAACGAATTGAACCTGCACAGGACTCTACCTACCTAAATCTTGTATTATAGTTATAGTAAATATAAGTAGAAAGCATAATTACATTAAGGACCTTACCTCTCAATGCTAGAAATCCCACTGCCAGAGAGGTAATCTGGGAGGGGAGGATGGGTGGACAATATCATCTTGGCCTATTTGCTTTACAATAACACAACTCAATGTAAAGTCTTGAAAAGTACAGGTATGGGACCTTTTATCAAAATGGTCAGGACCTGGGGCTTTCCAGATAATGGATTTTTCCATAATTTTGTTCTTCATACCCTAAGGCAGATTCACTTAAAGGGGAATTCAACCCAGCCAGTGCTAAACCCCTCCCTCCTCCCACCCCGTAAGGGGTAACACTAGCGCAACTTTGCCACTGTTCGGTGCCCTGGATGAAACTTCGCACTTTAGAGAATTAGCGTTGTCTGAGTGAAATTTCTCCTGGCGAAGTGTTGCGATGGCTGCGAAGAGGACCCTGGCGAAGTTGCACTCTTTAATGAATTCGCCCCCTTAAGTCTGCTAGTAAATCACTTAAGGATCAAGTACAAGGTACTGATTTATTATTACAGAGAAAAAGGAAATAATTTCTAAAAAATGTGGATTATTTGGATAAAATGAAGTCTGTGGGAGACGGCCTTTCCATAATTTCAATCTTTCTCTATAATGTGTTTCTGGATAACAGATAACATACCTGTCTATATATTTTAAATTAGATTTCCTTCCTCCAACGCAATGGAATGACATGCATTTCTCATATTCTTCCAATATATGTAAACTGCATCCTTATATCAGTGTAATGTTAGCTGTAATATTTAATTTTACATTAGTGATACTGTTTGCCTTTTTTTGTAGGCTGCAAAAGTATTTAATTTGCTTCATATAGTATGGCTCCCAATAGTGACTAGGCTATAAGGGTCTAGAGCAGGGGTGTCCAAACTTTTGGCATCCCTGGGCCACATTGGAAAAAGAATAATTGTCTGGGGCCACACATGAAATACACAAACAATTTTGATTTGTAAAAGTAAAGAAAATGCACAGAAAAGAACTACAATACCAGCTGGATAACCAGATGGAGCTATACACTGGAATATGGGGCACCTTGTTATATAGACTTATTATTTTAACTATTAACTTTTTTAAGTACTTCCACCATTGAATTTGAAAACATTCGATCGGTTCGAATGTTTCGAATGATTCGAATAAAAATCTATTAGATTATTCAACCTTTCCATGGTCAAAGTACTTGCCCTTTAAAAAAAAAAATTTGATTGCCTAGTTCGCTGGATTAAACCTACCGAATTGCTATTAAACCCTATGGGAAACTCCCATAGGGTTTTTCTACGTTTTTTAGATTGAATAAAAAAAATTCGATTTATTTAATCGTTCAATCAAATTTTTTTTGTATTCGATCGTTCGATTAGTTATTGCGGAAAAATCCTTGAATACGATATTCGAATTTGAAGGATTTCAATTCAACCTAAATTCGATGGTAAAATTCGAGGGTTTTTTAACCCTCGAATTTGACCAATAGTCAATTAGTTTCTGTTGTCATGAAACTCCTTGGTAACTTATAATATCCTTATAATTTACAAGAGGGGGTACTTTATTCACAATATAAAAGTATTTAACATCAGTTTTGATCCTCCAGTTCATCCCTAAGATGCAGACAGGTGTCCCCAGCATTACTGCACATGGGGTAGTCTCCAGTGGATCTTTTCCTTGTGCAAAAGTTTTCCTGTCACACAAATTTTAATGAGACTATCCTAGGATTTAGCTTTTTTTTGTCTCAAATAGGAACAGCACACAACAGGGCTTTATGTCTTGAGGATTATATAATGCTCATCTTGGGTGGTTAGAAGGCTGAAAAGGAAAGTTTTAATTCTTGGAGCATTCCTCTGATGTCAGTCCATTCACCAATCAGATAACCTTTTAATCCAGAGAAGAAGTGTTCCATGAAAAGCATGGCAATATATTTACTCCTATGCTGAACCACTTGCTCAGTTTAGGCAACAACACAATGTCCACTGGAACTTTAAACAAGCTGAGTTAGGAGAGGTGTTCCAAAAGAAAACCTGCATGAAAGTACTATTTTATCTGCAGCTTTCTTTCTAATACAAAGTATGTCCTTAATTGCTTATGGCTCATTCACTAAATGAAAAAAGTTATTTTCCACTGAAATTTGAAGCAGTAAATGAAGGTAATGCTCTGTGTCTGCAATTAAGAGTTTAGTCTTGGCACACTTTAATGAATGGTCATGTTGTATTTGCTGTGTCTATGACATGATGCCAAATAATTAGGGGGAAAAAATAAATCCTGTGTATTGGGGAACAATCAGCAAACCTATGTTTTTCCCCCTCCTTTCTCAAGTCTAATTGGCCCATTGTTCCCACCAACTATAAACCATAGGGTTGATGGCAGTGTTAAGGTTTACCTCTGTAAAGGAAGATTAACATATTCTAGAACTTTACCCTAATCCTTGTTTTGAGTTAACTGAAGCAGATCGGATTAGTAATTCCTACCTACCACCCACTACAGAACTGGACTCCGCAGACAGTCAATTGTATTTTATATTTTTCTCATGCATATATTCTAGCCGTAGCAAACATTCTGAGCAATGAAACTATATGAACCAAATAGGAAACTGTTCTTTATTGAGGAAGGCGTGCCCTGGATATTTTGGTGCCTGATTCAGTGAAATTATTGGATAATTATTGTTTGTTTTTCGCAAACCGCAGCAAAGCCGTAATGCATAACACAACTTATGTGTATCTTTGTTTCTTAACCCTGGGAGTAAATGGACACTTTCCAGGTGCACTACTGCATATAACTGCAAAGTAAAACAAGGAGCCAAATCCTCATACAAGATAAGCAAAACCTCAAGTGAACAAAGCTTACACATGCCTTACTTGGACATAGCTTAGTGCTGTACTTTCCTTTTGTTTATAGGATCATTTCATTACCTACACTGCTCATAGAGATGCTGAATATTACCATTTAATCATTTTAATACATATAGAGTCTGCAGGAGATTTCCATATATGAGATAAATACTTTCTGGGGCAAATCATATTTTTTCACCAATGGCAGTGGGGAGACATTTACTTTACAAAAATACAAGAGAGACCTATTTTTAGGTCTTTGTTAAAAGTTATATTTCTATTTAAAAGGTATTGTCAGATTATACAGCACTACACAGCATGTGAATTTTTATCAAAAACTAAGGATGCATTCCCAAATCAAATATTTTATTTTTATTTGCAATTAATAGCAATTTGTACTCATTGTTAGGCTTTCTGCATGCAGATACTTGACTGTTGCAGCGTCAAGCTGTCCAGTCCTTTTACCCCTATCCTTACACCTCACCAAGCCCGGACTGGCAATCTGTGGGTTCGGGCAAATGCCCGATGGGCCGTTTGCTTTGAAATGTAAATGAGCTGCTCACCTAAAAAATGCAAATGAGGTCTGTCTTTAATATGTAAATGAATCACTTTAGAATCACCCACAGCTAATCCGATGCGTGTATTTGTTTGTACACATGCCAGTACTGGAATATGGAATATGGGAAGAACCAGGAATTCTGACCAACTTCATTTAGTAATATTAGAGTTGTTTACTATATACCCAATTCCTTATGCTTATGATAGGTATGTTGGCAACAGGAGGATCCATGCTCAGAACAGTCACTTCAGCCTGTATATGGAAAACTGTGATATGTAGCATTAATTGCATGAGACAGCCTAGTCTTATCAAGTATGCCACACTTTGGCCCTGTGATACACATCGGAATTAAAGTTCTCTTATCAGATGCATGGTCTAGCTGGGGGTAACACAAAGGAAAATTTAGATATACTAGGGGCAGATATTTGTTGCAAGGACCAGTTCCAGCACATAGGGTGTATAATATTGCTGGGCATTATATGATAATGGATTCTTAAAATATCCATTAATAAACATTGCTGCTTTGATACTTTTGCCAGGGCTGCTTTTTCCTCCCAGTCCGGCCCTGCACCTCACCTTCTACTAAGCCCCTAAAAGAACACAGGAACCACTCAGGACTGGGATGAAAAGGCCACAGCTTTTATTAAGAAGTGAACAAGACTATATAAACAAAACATTAGGAATGCACCAAATTCAGGAATGCTTTCCCAACTCACCTGCCGTGTCAGCCATTAATGGGAATGTAGGGCAGGCAACCAGAAACCGTCTCTCCTCCCTTTCTACTTAGGCCAAATGTTGCCTTTGGCAAGAATTCTACATCTGCCCTAGTAGCTGTGACATGCCAACATAGCTGCTTGACTATTACAAACTGCAAGGATTTGGCTGGTGGGATGCTGCTCCTCTGTGTCATGCAGCAGACATGATACTGCATTGCACTGACTTCCCTCCTTGTAGGACCCCCCTGCTTCCTTGCCCCATAAAGGCTCCTCTCCCTAAATCCCAGGATTATAGGTTCTGATCCCCCCCCCCCCATCCATTTGGTTGCAACACCTTAGGGATGACAATAGGCTTACAGCAACAGGATAAAATTCAACATGACATTAAATTTTTATGGTCTTCAATAAAGATGCAAGACCACTTTATTCTTGAGCTACGTAAAAAGGACAAACTACCTAATAGGAATAAGAAAGGCAAATCTTTGATAATGGTGGAGATGTGTGGAGCTTGGCTGTTTTTGACGTAGACATTTGTCCAGAGAGAGCGCCACCAATAAGTTTAGGAGCAGTGTCGAACTGGGACACCAGGGGCCCACCCAAAAACCTTAGACCAGGGGCCCACCATAAAACCTTAGACCAGGGGCCCACTCTCAGTACTGATATTATTCATCTCCTCAATCAACCTCTATTCTCCTAGTTTGTTTTCTTTACATACTATAATCAATTATTCCATCTATTTAGCCTCTTTGTTCTCAAAGAAATAGGGAATGGCCATGAAATAGGCCAAAAGTTTAGCAGCATGAGGGCCCACTGACACCTTGGCCCACCGGGAGTTTTCCTGGAATTCTGGTGGGCCAGCCCGACACTGTTTAGGAGCTTTATACTGTGGCCAGTGTTCTCATTTAACCAATTCTACATGAGTAATACAGAAGACATTTCACTTCTATTGATACAAGTAGACTTATGTTTTTTTCAACAGAGGATACTGACTAAAGGCTAAAGCTTCTCTAGCACCATATCCTGACAATTTTTAAATAAAAAATTCAGTGCAGTCATGCATCAGAGACATCATGGTGGCACAAAACAACCCACCATTTTAAAATGTTATTAAGTTCAGCTTTCCATAAAAGTAGCCCAGTGGGGCTCTTCATCAGATTGATTGTAACCTTTACCCCAAATGCATAATTATATCATTCAAAAATTGTTTTAAAGCCACCATCAGCAGTTACAACAAAATAGTTAACAAATAAAAACGTACAACGGCAGAAACCGTTATTATTGCTGCCTAAATCCTAACAGTGTCTCTGCGGCGGCTGAAGCAGATGGTCCATTTATAATGAGCGAATACAATTACATTAATTACTCTCTCACTAATATTAAACAATGATTGCTTTAAACTCAGAACTATAATTAATAAAGGAATATTCTGTTTTTGGGATTACATCAGAATAGACTATTTTTTAAAGTTTGTTTAGCAATATTCTACATATTAATTGCTTATTTAGAATATATTTTGTCCCGAAAACAACTTTATTTATGAACAGTGGCTTTTTGTGAGCTTGCTGGTACAAGAAATAATGTTGTTGTTATGCGCAATGGTGCCTTAATTGGGAGCTCTCTTTGTTATGAATACCAGAAGGGACACTTTGTATTAACTAGAGGCTGCAATCAATTTTAGAAGATAATGCTTTTTTAGGCAGCTACATTGTAGAATTTTGCTTTATCTTAGAAACATGTGACTTAGCAATTGTACATGGCTTATATAATGGAAACTAAACACTAAATGGAGACGGGGTGCCATAATTGCATCATATTAAAGTCACTCTTTCTTGACAACAAAATCTGAAGTGCCTGTGTTTGCATTGGTGTATGGATGCGCCAAAAGAGCAGCAGTTTTTCTCAGTTCAGATGCATATGCATGTCTATATGAAGAATCACTTTGAATATTTCACTGTTTAGTTCCCAATCTAATGGGTCACATAATCCCAGGCTTGAACAAAGTATTTCAACCTTCAGATTTCTTAGCTGCTTTTCTTAGAAGGAGTGTTACTATTTCCCATGCACAGTAGTCCGGTGGAGCCACCTCTATCAAGGAATTGACTTCATGATTCCTTGTTGCCGGGAGTCCTTTGGTCTTCAATCCAGAATTCACCACCTCCTTTGCTTTAAATGGGTGGAACGATTACTCCTCCTTTATTTATTTGCCTGAGAATTGCAACAGTTTTTTGATAGATGTGTAGTACAAATGGAAGCAATAAAGTCTGTGTTCTAATCTGAAATGTGTTATGACTATGAAGATTCTCATTCATCCAGGTCATGGTATATCTAACACAAGAAACTCAAAACAACTGGACTTGCTGAGAAATTTTAATGAAGACGTTTCACTGCTCATCCGAGCAGCTTCTTCAGTTCAACTGACTGGTGTAGGGGAGTTCTCGGCATATAGATTCTTCCACCAATCCAACCACAATGCAAAATTGTAACTCTTCTGAGAGGTGACATCTGAAATTCACAGTGGTGTTGATTCTGTGTAGTTACAGTGATAGGATTATCAATGTGTAATGCAACTCCTAGACACAGGTGTTACTTGTGAGAGTTGCATGAATGGATGTGTGAAGGGTTCTGAAATGTGCTGCTTTCACAGTTTCAATTTAGGACCTATTTACTGTCTAAAGTGTTTACTATCTATAGCATTTACTGTATTTAAGTCTCTCATATCAATAATTATCATTTATATAGCACCATTGCCTACCACTGGATTTTTAAATAAGGTAGTAAGTAACTACAGAGTTTTTAGGGGTCCCAGGAGTTATAGGGGCCCCACGAGGCCTTAATTCATTTACAGTTTCAAGTAATATTGGTAAACCTTGAGACATTTAGGTGGCCTAAAAAATAATATGTTGTGGGGCCAGGGAATATGTAGTTATGCCACTGGTCAAAGGGGAGTTTTAAGTCATTGTTTGAAAGCCTAGGGGGCAAATGTACTAACGTGCGAATGAAAATTCGCTAGCGACGGCTTTGCAAGCATCACAAAACTTTACCAGGCGAAATTTCTTTCAGACAACGCTACTTCACTGAAGTGTGAAGTTTCTTCCAGGGCATCGAGGACACTGATGAAGTTGCTCTTCAAGCAAAGTGAAGTTGCGCTACTGTTGCCTAATTTGCATAAGGAGTGAAATTAAAGTTCAATGGACGTATATGTTGCAGCAAATACATTACATTACAAAAGCCCAGGAAACCTTAATAAAATAACAGAGTTGTTATATTGCCCTACACATGTGCCCACTGTATAGTTTATGTTCCATATGTTAGCAAATGTAGGAGGGAAGCCGGGTACCCCAAAATAATTTGATGATCTTTTGCAGCCTATCACCCTGTAAAAATGAAAAGACGTTAGCATTTTTTGGGAGGAATTACATTCATTCGCCAGAGTGAACATTCACCTGCCGTTAGAGAGCGAAGCAACGCTAGCGTACATCTCCTTTGCTAACGAAGGGCCGCCTTTGTTTGTTAGCAAATTGGCAAAGTAACTAAATGACGTCACGCTGGCGAATTTTCGCTAGCGTTAGTCACTTTGCCCTTTAGTGAATCTGCCCCTAGATGCTGTGGGGTTTTCAAATGGAATGGGAGGGGGAGTTGCAGAGGGTGGGTGCAGCAGGTTAAAAGTCCTGAATCAGTTCAGAGACTGGCAGAGAGGGGCAGCACTTGTGGAGCATCAACGGACTTAAATGTGTCTGTTTGCTCCACATATACTGTATATATAATCAGACTGTATTTAATTCAGTGTAACAACAGGAATCATTTAACATATTTGTGTGCCAAATGTGCACCATTCTTTCTACCCATTAAAACATCATTACAGCTCTTACATTACTTACAGAATGTGATATTTGTGTTTTGTAGAGATGTCCGTCCATGTTTCCCACTCTCCCAAGAGAACATTGTACAGTCAATACGTCTTAATATCCTTAGGTTTTCTCATCCTACATGGTTTTGTTTCTGTTTTTTTCCCTCATTTGGATTTTTTTCTTTATAATAATTAACTAACACCCCCATATGCACAAATTGTGCAGCTATTTGTCTTTATTTCATTGACACCCCCTTTCACTTTTTTTTTTATTTAACGCTATCTAAATGGAAATTAACATGACATCTCTCATTACCCTGTACAGCTTTATATAATGACGGGCATAGTGTGGAGTGGTATTTAAATTACAATAGCACAGCATGTATGAAATTATATATGCAGAATATATTTGTACATTACCAATAAAGGATTATATTCTGCAGCTCCTTTATTGTTTTACATAGTTACATATCTTACACCATTGCTGAAAACAGAATATAAGGGTTTATGCAACTTATTTCACAAAATGCTTGCAGGCAGAAATCAATTATCAACTGAATTACTATATATTTATAAACACACTGCTTTGCTAAAGTATTCATACCCATAACCAATTCTCTTATTGTACTTTATGACAAATGTTTTTTTCTAAATTTTAACAGCACAAAAATTGGCTCCTAAATCCTGAGTACCATTACTATTCCATTCTGGATCTGGGAACTGGATTCTCAATATCCTAGGAGGATTGATGAAGAATTAAGCATTCATAGTTATTAAAATACATGTTTGATGGTATATATCTGCATAGCTAAGATGTTTGAATAAATGTCCCATATAAATATTTTCTTACTTGAAGTTGAGGACATTTCTGAGCAAATTTTTTTGCTTGACTCATGGGAAATTTAGCATCTTCACTAATCAGTGCTAGAATTCTGCTGTGCTTTTCTTTGACTTGGGAAAAAGCGTGAGAAAAATCATATACATTTTCAAATAATATGGAATTTGGCCTGAGAAAAAACGCCTAACTCCAATACATTTAGCATAAGGAAAAAATTCTAAAACCTTTAAAGGGTTATTCACCTTTAAATTAACTTTTAGTATGATGTAGAGAGTGATATTCTGAGTAGTGATGGGCGAATTTATTCGCGAAACGCCAGCCAAAATTAGCCTGGCGAAAATTCCCTAAAAAAAAACGAGTCACGCGTAATTTTTGATGCGATGAAAACGACGCGATGCGCGTCAAAAACGACGCGACGCACGTCAAGAACATGCTTTTAGATGGGTTCAGTGATCACCATTCTATAACATACTAAAAGTTAACTGAAAGTTGAACCACCCCTTTAAGGTTCTGTGGTACATTGATAAGGGGGAGTGCAAAGGATAAGCTGTTTGGCTGAAGATGCACACATTGATAAGAGAAGCCAAGGGCAGTGGCATGTAGGGAAGTTGTTTAGTAATAATTATAGCATAGAAACTTACCCTGGTGGTCTAGGGGTATGGGCCGCCACGCCGCTCCTCTTCTTCCGAACTTCCTGATTCCTAGTGCGTGCGAGGCGCACCTCTGCTCTATTTAAAGGGGCAGGCAAACTGACGATCTCATCTCCTGGTTTCACCCTTGTCTGTTATCCAATTCTGATCCTGCCTGTTCCCTCTGCTAGACCTGGCCTGATCTGACTATGCTATCTCCTCTGTCCTGTCCTGTAACCTTCTGCCCAAGACTTTGCATAACCGTCGTGCCCCTTGCTTGCCAGAACCTTTCGCCTTGCACATCTTGTTAAGTCCAAGGGGCATCTGAGTAGCTGAGGGCTCCTTCTGAGGCCAAAGGCGGTCACACTACTGGTGAAGCACGAGCCAAGACCAGGGTGCTTGGCATCTGTTCTGGTTTGGGAGCCGACCGTGACAATAGTGTAAGAAAATGGTCAAGAAATGTTTCTTCTCTCAAATTTGTATTTTCTACATGGGCCTGCTGATTGGTAGTGCCACCCTAAATAAAACATCTAGTGGTGAAGTCATTAGCCAGAAATCCCATCTGCAGGGACATTGCCAGGTGTAGAGGACAATTCGCTAGTGATCATTACTCCGGAAATTCACTAATATGAGAATTTTACCTCTTTCGCCTGAGTTTCCTTTGCCACCTTAGACCTGGCGAAATGATAAGATGAAGCTACAGCCTCCTCAATCTTATGTCAATTACATCATATCCCGGATGCTGAAACTGATCTAAGCGTACCAACGAACAGAAATGAACAAAAAAGCAAAAAAAAAAAGTTCCCCATGAAATGCTCGCACTAACTAATTTACTCTAGAACAACTTCGCCCGTGTTCTTATGCCGAAACACAACTTCACATTTTAGTGAATTAGCCTAGTGGTAACAAATTTACCTAGTGACACAAAGTGCAGCAAAGCCTTCTTAATCGAAAATTAAATTGCCCCATTAACTCACTCTCTCTCACTTTTGTTCTGTTGTTAAATGTGAATACTAGTCATTCTGAAGCTTTACCATAATTCAACTGATTCTGTTTTAAGGCTAAATATTCCCTCAGTAAGAAAACAAGTCCAGTTAAAACCAGTGCTCTATTTTGGCAGGGGGTGACCACGTATTTGAAAAAGAAACGTTGGGTAAGGAAATAAAAGCAACATTTCAGTGTAGCAATGCATTTGGAAGCCAATGAGGGAAAATAAGACGTAGCACATAACTTTCCTGTGAATGTTTCATTTAAAAATGTTAAGCACCATGCGGTGAGAGGAATAAATGTAATGTGTTCTATGCCCTTATATCTATGCAACTATGTCAGTTATTAGGAACGCAGGGGGTAAATGAAAACTGTAAGATGCAAACTAGAATAGAAAAGTGCAATTACATCTGAAAATCCCTACATATATTTTGCAAGCTATGAGAAAAACATATATTGCTTACAATCTACTTAATTTGTTTGACAACCTTCAATTGCTAATTTAAACCTGTTTCACAGAGAACCATATTTATTTCATAATGGGTTCTTTTGTCCTTGGATTCCTTCTGTTTTCTAAGTATTATAATTTTTCAGACTCAATTAGAAAGTACAAAAGGGGAAAAACAGAAGAAAAAAAAAAACTATTGTACAATTGAAAAAAGTAATTCAGAGCTCAAGCAGGCCACTTTTGATTCCGGTAAACAGGAAAAACTCAGCCTTTGCCCCATGATCTAAAAGAACCAAGTGACTACAGTTTAGCTATTTTAACCCTACTTTAGAGTGAATGAATTCACAAGTATAGTTAACAAGAACATTTTAGCAGATCATTATGTTCATTTTTAAACGTACAATATAATTGATCACCTGGCATAGGGGAATGTTACAAAAAATAATGGCAAAACACTGACAATCACTTTCACTTCAGGAAACAAACTGGACCGGTAATATCTAACTCTGCATATAAATATTAGATAAATAGATAAATGGATATAGATGTGCGGATCTGGAGAAAACACAACCTGCACCCAACTCTAACCTGCAATACCTTAACCAGCACCTGACCCTAACCTGCAATACCTAAACCCACACCCCATCCTAACCATCAATACCTTAACCAGTACCCAACCCTAACCTGCAATACCTTAGCCGGCACCTGACCCTTACCTAAACCAAACCCCACCCTAACCATAAATACATTAACGTACCACCTAAACCAGCAATACCTTCACCCGTATCCAACCTTAACCTGCAACATCTTAACATACACCCGACTCTAACCTGCAATACCTTAACCTGCACCCAAATCTAACCTGCAATACCTTAACCCACACCCAACCCTAACTTGCAATACCTTAACCCACACCCAACCCTAACCTGCAATACCTTAACCCCACACTCGACACTAACTCGCAAAATGTTGCTGTTGTAGGACCAACGCCCAACCTGTGTCTGTGTCTTCTCACTCTGTATGCTACTACTTTGTGCACTTCTGGTTCCAAGGCAGGAATCTTCAGGAGCAGAGGAGGCGTGTACTTCCCAATATTACACATACCTAACCCTAACCTTCAATGGCAGTGCAGTTCAGGCCAAACCCGGTCAATCAGTGGTCAACCCACAGGTAACCATATTCAGATCCCTTTCCTAAGGGTAGTGCCTGTAACCCATAGGAATTTTCCCATTGTGTCACACAAGAAAAGCCATCATTATCTTTTTCTTATCTGTGTTGGTCTATATACATTTGTTGATGTAGGCTTTCTTATTTCTCAAATGCTTACATACGTGAGTGTGGAATATAAGCTCTGCAATATTTATCATAGGAAACAATAGCTCTGTCATCTGGTTCCTGCAATAGCTGAACTTCAAGCCGTCATCGGCGGCATCTGCACCAACATTGATATGTTAATCGATGCATGGTTTTCATTAGAATTTTACATTCTACTGAATATCATATTTACTGTTCAGCACTGTACTCTAATATTACCTGTGGACATAACAGTAGCACACTCAACATTTCACTCACTTCGCTTATTATCAATAAATGATCTGCAGTCCAGTCCATGTAAGGACACATGAAAACCAGACTGGCATATAACCACCATTGGTATTGGTACATGCACAGGGTATCAGAAATTGATGGGGCAGCATGTGCACAATAACTAGTCTGGTACCTAGTTGTTTAGATCAGAGCAATTTGCAATCTTGTGTGGTCGGTTAAGTGACATGTTGGATTTAGAAGATTTATCAGTAAAGTGTGGTCTACCTATTTGTCTATAAACAAACCCCAACCAGTCACATTTGCATAATAGGTCCACACTCAAGCCATCATCTTGATTACAAGTCAAGATTCAAATCAACTATTATGTTTTATGATTTGCAAGGTGAATATTTGCCTGTGGATAGTGAACATGCACTACACCATCCTTGAATAACTTGATGAAGTAGAAGACTTGATCCATAGACTACTGCATGGGTGAAAATGGTCCATTCACAAGTATTTACACAGAAAATTTGTATTTTGATGTATTTCAATTTACTGAGACAGGACCTAGAACAGGGATCCCCAACCTTTAGAAACCGTGAGCAACATTCAGAAGTAAAAGGAGTTGGGGAGCAACAATAACATGAAATATGTTCCTGGTGTGCCAAATACGGTCTGTTATTGGCCATTTAGTAGCCCCTGTGTGGACTGGCAGCCTACATTGAGGCTCTGTTTATCAGTACACCTGGTTTTTATTCAACCAAAACTTGCCTCTGAGCCTGGAATTGAAATATAAGCCCCTGCTTTGAGGCCACTGTGAGCAACATTGAAGGGTTTAGAGAGCAACATGTTGCTCACAAGCTACTAGTTGGGGATCACTGACCTAGAATAACATAGTTGATAGCAATTAAAAATGATAATCTGCTTAAAAATATAACTTTATTCAATTCTGTGTATCATTTATATTTCTGGCAAGGTCCTTATATTGGTGAAGTGTTGTCTGCGTAAAATTTGGCTTATCTTATGTTTTGTGATATTTTGCCGGTGTGTTGTCCTGTCACACATTTACCACTTAAAAGCATAGAAAGTATGTACTCTTGTGATGGTAACAGTTAACAGCCTTGGAGTCAAAAGCAAATCAGCAATGGGAGGTCAATTTAGTGGCTTTTACCCACAATTCCCTGAACAATGCAATTATTCAAGAAAGACATTTTGCATTAT
This sequence comes from Xenopus borealis, assembly GCA_024363595.1. Classification (NCBI taxonomy): domain Eukaryota; kingdom Metazoa; phylum Chordata; class Amphibia; order Anura; family Pipidae; genus Xenopus; species Xenopus borealis. The sequence continues at coordinate 79,273,117 of CM044446.1, read as the reverse complement.
TTTTGTTAGAGCTCTGTGTTACCAATTTAACCAAAGTGATTAATTAGGGATTAAAATATTTACTCAGCACATGTTGCCTTGGCACAGCGCAAGAATATTTAAGCATTCCACTAAAAGGGTCAGTCGAGGCATACACAGCATTGTTTGCAATATTTCTCTTCCATTAAAAACAGAAAATATGTGCGTTTTCTTCTTGTCAAGGACAAATCCTAAAATTACTTCCTTCTACAAAGGCTGAAATGCTGGACATTAAGAGGTACAACCAAGGTCGTATAATATGGCAAAGCATCAAAAACATTTTTTAATTATTATGAAAAACATATAGAGAGGTACATTTACTCCTGATAAAATATAAAACTGACCATTGTGTGTGTGCTTATACCAGGGTTCTTATATTGCCTCTGATATAGGGTCGGACATGAATGTATAATCTGTAAAGTGTTGTGGTTTATGTCAGAGCTCTAAAAGATAATAACTTAATACATAGTCATGTGAGTACACTTATCGAAAATACTCAGGACCAGGGGTTCTCTGTAACTTTTCCTTTAAGTCTTTTAAAAATTATTTTTAACCTCCTATAAGGATTCATTATATATTAGTTGCAATCAAGTGCAAGCTACTGTTTTATTACTATAGAGAAAAAGGGAAACATTTAAAACTGGAAATAGCCTATGGGAGGTAGCTTTTTCTTTAATTCAGAACTTTCTGGATAATGGGTTTCTGGATAACATATCCCATACCTGTATTATGGGATTTACATAATCTTTATTATGCAATATTGTATTGTATCTAACTTGAGTCAGGAGTTCTTTAATTTAAAAGCACTAACTATTACAGTATGCCGGATGAGGGGAAGAAATTCTTCCTGACCCCTTCATAGTAATCAGGTAAATATCTGGAACTTGTCTTCCTTACATACCTGCACATGTTCTTAGCAAGTTCTCTGTGTTTTTGAGCTTTTCTGTTCATCCAGCTTGGCTGTGATCACCGATAACATAATGATGCATCCTGCGAACTTGCCATATGGACATGCTGGTTTTATAAGGCAGATGTTCCAGGACTAGTACCTACAGCTTGTCAACTATTTCTACATAAGCTGTGTTTTGCCATTTAACCCTGTCTACTGCCCGAGCTGACCCAGCCTGACATCAGATCTCTGTCCTGCCTGTTGAAGCGCTGACATTTGTAAACTTCAGTTTTTGTTTTTTCTTTTTTGCCACGTGTTGAACTGCTCCCTGGATTTGACCTTTGGCCTAAATCATCCAAATGCTGGTAGCCCCAATCTTGGACTCTTCCTTTGACTTTGAGATATGGGAATTATCCCTAAAAGTTTGAAGGACAAGAACCTGTGCAACAAATGACAGCTTGTGTCTCTTAGTATAGGTATGGGACCTGTCATCCAGAATTCTTGGGCGCTGGGGTTTTCTAGATAAGTGATTTTTATCTTATTTGGACCTTCCTAGCTTACATCTATTAGAACACCATTTAAACATTAAAACAAATCATATCTTAGTTGGGATCAAATACAAGGCAATTTTACAGAGCAAAAGGAAATCATGTTTTTAAAATATGAATTATTTGTTTAACATGGAGTCAATGGGAGATGCCTTCCCTTAAAGTGGACCCGTCACCCAGACACAAAAATCTGTATAATAAAAGTCCTTTTCAAATTAAACATGAAATCCAATTTCAATTTGTTATTAAAGCATTCATAGGTGTTTTAAGCTCATTTAAAAATCTCAGCTGTCAATCAAATATTGTCTGCCACTCCTCTATGCCTTAGTCATAGAGGCGGGGCAGATAATTACTTTCACTTTCCATTCAGCACTTCCTAGATGCCACTGCTCCCCACACATTCCCCCAGTTCTCTTAACCATTTAATTGTGTAGCCAGGACATGGGGATAGACATCGGGTCCCCCATTCTGGTGCACAAACAAGATTCTGAGACGATACAAGGCTTGTCTTAATAACAGTGTCCACAAAATGGCTCCTGCCTGCTTGCTAGAATTATGAATTCCCAGACTGAAGAAAACAAGAATCAAATCATTTATATAGTGTAATTAATTTTGCTTGACTAATGTGATAAAATATGATTTTTAATATTTGTTTGGGGTGACGGGTCCACTTTAAATTGGAACTTTCTGCATAACAGATTTCCATATTTTCAATATCATGCCTGTATATATATATATATATATATTCTTAATATATTAATTCATTATTAATGTATATAGCACAAACGTATACCACAGCAAAGGGATTATACATCATTCACATCAGTCCCTTCCCCAGTAGAGCTTACAATCTGAGGTCCCTATCCCATTCACCATGGCCAATGTTATCAGGAACTAAGTAACCTTCCTGTATGTTTTTGGAGCGTGGGAGGAAAACAGATTCCCTGCAGAAAGTTCCAAGGCTGGTACAACTTATTAGCGAGACAACGGTGGGAGTGAGTTAACAAACGGAACTATGATTATTCCCTCATGGGACATATCGGAGTCCAATAAAGTATTGACACTCAAGCATTGATAATATGTTAGCCCCGGTACACCCATGTTTGTTATAAAACAAATAGGTTCTCAGTTTGTGAACATGAATTATCACATGTCTACACTTAAAATGTTCTTGATCTAATGCTAAAATGATCACACACAAAATAGCACATTATTAAGCATATATGTATTTTGTTAGAAAGTATAAGCTTGAAATGTGACTCTAAGAGTAGAGCAGCAGCAGTATTTTTTAACCTTTTTTTTTTAATATCTGAGCGAATAGCCTCTGGTGCTTTAAACTTATATAGCATTTTAGAGCTCAGATATGTGTGTTGCAGCTACAGTTTTGCCAAGCTGAAAACAGGATTTGCATTTCAAACCAGAAAGTCATTGCTGTAAGCACCAATTTCAGCAGTTATTCTGTAAGCACTACTAATAGATGTCTAACCCATTAGCCGTCTGGGGCAAGATGCCTTGAGGAATAATAAGGCACCTTTTCCTGTCATTCTAATTTATTTAATCTTTTTAAGTCTGGCCAGAGCTGTAAAAATGTCAATCATGTTTAAAGTGTTGTCACCTTGAACCCAATCAACTCCCCAAATATGATGTTATTTTTCGAAGAGCTTGTGAGATACTTAAAAGGATTCCATTACATTTCAAGATCATTGTAAAAACATCTTAATGAACTCCTAGAACAGGCTGAGATATATCTAGTGGTAAGGAAACCAGAAGATATTGAATGTCTTTATTGAAAAGCCAATGGCATGAGAACAAGGGGAGGTTTACATTCTTGCACTGCGAAATAGGGTCAACTTCTAATTGAATTCCAATGATGGTAATTGACATGTGTGTTTAAGATACTATTTCCTTTAAATCCAGGCGTATTAAATCAATATCTGGAATGATTTAATAGAAATTAGATGCATCCTTCAGACTGCAAACATTTCTAAGTAGATTTGTAAAATGAATTAAGCAAGCCAGCATGCAATATGCAATTTTATATATACAGGTATTTGATCCATTATCTGGAAACCCATTATCCAGAAAGGTTCCAATTACTGAAAGGCCATCTCCCATAGACTCCATTTTATTCAATAATCCAAATTTTTTTTAAACTATTTGCCTTTTCTCTGTAATAATAAAGCAGTAGCTTGTACTTGATCCAAACTAAGATATAATTAATCCTTATCAAAAACAAAACCAGCCTATTGGGTTTATTTAATGTTTATAAGATTTTCTAGTAGACTTAAGGTATGAGGATCCACATTATGGAAAGATCCTTTATCCAGGAAAAATCCAGGACCCGAGTATTCTGGGTAATAGATTCCATACCTGTATAGCTTTGGGACACACTATTATCCAGAAAGATCCAAACTATAGAAAGACTATATCTTTTAGACTCCATTTCATTAAATAATTACACAGTTTGAAAGTTATTTCCATTTTCTCGGTTACATGAACCAGTACATTGTAATTGATTCTAATAATACATATCCTATACCTGGAACAGAAAGCATCAACTCCAAGACATTTTGCATTTCGTATAAAATAATGAGACTGTAGTAAAGCATCTTCAGACTTAGAAGTTCAGCAGTTCTATTTGTTATCTATCATTTTGGAGCTATGCTTGGTGATATCACCATTTAGTGTAACACATGTATGGAACATCTGATGAACACAGACTTGGCAAAATCTTTAAAAAAAAAAAATCAGATGGAGAAAAATATTTGCGATCCATTAATATGACATGGCAGGGAACCTTCTTTTGTTGTTTACTGTATTTCTTCCTGTAATAATTAGTGATGGGCAAATGAATTTGCCAGGCGCTAATTTGTGACAAATTTCCGCTTTTCACTGCCAGTGAAAATGTGGCGAAAATCTGCCGTCAAAAAATCCGCCACGTCAGAAAAATTTTGGCATGTGTCAGAATAGTCACACAAATAAAAATTATTGTGTGTCAAAATTATTCGGATGCCTATTGACTTCAATGCATTTGGTCAAAATAGGCGGGCATCGAAACTGACGCATGACTTCAATGTGTTTCATGAATTTTGCGGGAATTCGCAAATCAGTGTAATAAGTAAAATATTATGTCCCATCAGCATGACCTTACATGTTACACTTATATAGACCCCCAACCGCAGGCCCCCTCCACTGGCTTTCCAGTTGCCCACACCACCTATTACTGTACACTTGCCCTTATCTTTGTATCTTTAATAAAAATGCAGAGATGAGCAGCCAGGTTGGCAGGTGGCATCTTGCTCCTCTTTGGATCCTCCGATCTCAGATCACTGACAATGAGCCTACAGGAGCATTCACATTTGATTTCAATTCTGACTTCAGGCCCACTGCACATGCTCTAGCTGGCAAGATCTTAAAGAAGAGAAATGGAAGATGGCACCTGCTGTATTTTTACAGCGGGTAAAAATATAAGGACATGTAGCGGTGGTGCGGGAAGGGGACGTGAGAGGAGTGTGAAGGGAGTCTGAGAATGAGGGCAAAGTTTAATGTTCTTCATTAAGTTATTATTGCCCAAGATAAAGTTATATACCAGCAAATTGCAACTTCTGAGGGCCCTTGGTGGGCACTGGGAGATTAAACTATAGGTCAAACAAGGAACTAAATGTGACCATTCTTCGAAACTTCAAACATCTGTTTAATTTCATACTTCATGGTATACCATCAGCAAATTGTTCAATTTTACAAGCTTTATGTTTTTTAAGAGTCATGATTGCTCTTATGAGGTAACCTCATGAAAACTAAATCAGTGTCCCTTGCTGGCAAAATGTTCATAAAAAATGACAGAATGCTGCTGTGCTTTACAAATGATAAACTTTATATAGCAATAACAACTCAACCTGAAAAGCTCTAAACATGTTGTTTTCCAAATCCAGTGGTCATTATAATGCCCATTTACTAGCCTTGTAAGAGCCTCATAGTGCATAGCTTTTATGACTAAACTATGTCACATAATAGAATGCATGCAAGAGCACGCTGTGTGGGATATAGTGCAAACATTTTATTCTCAGTTGTGTTTAACACTTTCAAGGAATTCTATATTTTAAAATCTAGCAATAATGTTTCAGTCCTGTTTATACTTTTCCTATATTCATGCCTATATAAAATTCTGAAGGGAAAAATGTTGTTTCCACTGGAGAAGTGCAACTTTCATAGATAAAACTCTGGGAATGAGGAAGAAAGTATTTGTGTAAAGTAACTCTATTGTCCTAAGAAGGAAAGTTTAAACACAAAGTTTACAAATGGCCTTTGAAGGATGACTGTTGGGCCTTTGACCTGCAGCTGTAGGTAACCTTAAAATAAGTGTTGCATTTGGATACTAATCCTAGCCTAAAGAATCTAAAAGTGGAACAGATAGACTTGTCCACTGAAACACAAAAGCCTAATTGCTGAAGAGAAAGCCTGTGAGATAACATTAGCCCCAAACTACAAAGCTTGTCATAGATGCATTGAGCAGAACATATATTTGCTTTCTTTGACTTCTAAGTCAACACTCAAAATCTCTGGTAACATAAATGAAGTATATGAATAGAATGCTTTGTAATTTGTTCCCAGATATCCATGGTTGGTGTTGGTCTAGTTGTATTAGTATTTAGGCATGCGTATTATCCACGCTCTTACATTGTTTTGTTTGTTTTCCCCTTCTAATTGGATCTTCTTCTTATGGCCTGGATTTAAAAAGAATGGAAAACTGGATTTTTTTTTTCTTGTTTTTCAAACTTTGTTGTTTAAGTTCCCATTGTAACCACTGCTATATAAGTTTCTTGTTATGGTGCAAGACAACAAATTCATGAAATCATATAACAAAATGTAAGCAATCTTAATTATGAACTGGTACAATTTATGGTGAACAAGACCAGGACATGATGATCTTACACACATAATGATTTCTATGTTCTCAATTGCATCTGTCTGGAACAGTGGCTGCAAAAAAAGCTAAGATAGTGCAGGGTATCAGGAAACCATAGATAATACCAGGTGCTAGGTTATACCATTGAATTTGTTGGGTATGATATACTAGTATCTGTAAGAAAGTAGAGCATATGACCAGTAAATATTCTGGACTGGTTTTATCTCCGTATTGCTGCCTCACAGTGCTAGGTTTATCTTACTTTGATTTCAACCAGGAGACTCTGTGTGGGTAGATTAGCTGACTTTTGGTAAAAGTGCCTGTAGTAGGAAGATTAATTAGCTGTGTCAGTGCAGCAGGTTTAATAAAAATGTTTGGACTAGTAAAGTGCTGCTAAAGAAATCGTCACTAAAGAACTAAAGAATAATAAAATTGATGTCATCCTTGACTGTGTAGATCTTTTGGAAAAGGCACTAACATTTCTTGGATAAGGTTCAGAAATGTGTTCTTACCGTACTAGTACAAAAGTAATTTTCAGGCCCAAAGGCATTTAAGTACTGTAGCAGGGTAAGGGCTATGAATGGAGCACTTCTCTGGAATATTTGTCTCTCTTCAAAGGGATCTGGAAAATGTTTAATCTATGTTGATAAGTTGCAAGTTAAGTAAATTTTATTAGCACACTGTAGTAGAGCATTTAATGAAATATTAACATTTTAAAGGTAACTTACAACCCACAACTGCTATGCAAGTACTGTTTATGAATGGAATTTTTTGAACAACAGCAGCTAGCTTAGCAAACCACAACTACTGAGAGAAAATTTTGTGTCTTTACAAATCCTTACTAAGACTTCAGCGTCCAGAGAGACAAGCAGATACATTATTTAGAGGTTTGGAGGATCTTACTTATGGAAATAAGCTGATTTTTCTTATTACAAATAGTATTATGTGATTACAGTCCACGTTCAAATATGAGTCGATACCATAACTTTCTGCTGATCTTTTTAACAGCTAAAATTCTCAAGGAAGAAGTTAGATGAAGAAGAAGTTACTCAAAGTAAGGTGTTTTCATCTTCATATCTACAAAGGAGTTTTCATAGAAAAAGCAGTAATGATGTAGAATCCTCTACTAAAAAGGTGTGTATGTGCCGTAAGAAAGACACAATTACGGTATACAGCACCAAGGTATATACAAGGTTATCCTAGATATTATACTGTAATCAGTGGTAATATAGAAATGATAGGAAAAAAGAACAAACAATAGTTTCTAGACTTCAGGAAGGCATATTAGAGGTTTTGGTGTGTCATCATAGATAAACTATGTAGTACATAGCCGAAAACTTGTTATGAAGAAAGCTCTGAATTACAGGACGGCCATCTCCCATATCTATTTTTTAATAAAATTGTTGAAAAATTTTAAAATTATTTCTCTGTAATAATGAAACATTACCTTGTACAAGATCCCAACTGAGATATAATTGATTCTTATTGGAGGCAAAAAAATCAATTTGTGTTTAGTAAAATGTTTAGATAATTTTTTTAGTAGAGTTAAGGAAAGGAGATCCAAATCCTTATCCAAAAAACCTCAGGTCCCGAGCATTCTGGATAACAGATCCCATACTTTTACTAAAAAATAGAAAGTATGTGTATATTACTCTATCAGGGACCATTTCCCAACTGATATACAAGAGATGGGCTAAGAAACAACCAGACAATCATACTGCTGGAAAATGTTAACAGGCTAGTGTCTCCTTCAGGTTTCCATCCAACCCCATGAAAGGTGAAGGCAAAGACTTATGCAATAGTTTAGGCTTTATTGGTAATCATCGGGGGATGAATTTCATAGCTTAGACATTAGACTTTAATTAAAACATCACTTTGTTCCACCTCATCGAAACATGCTTCTGAATTTGTGCCCAAAAAAATTTAAACACATATTTTTATTTTGATCCTGGAGAGAATGTAGATTAAGTAACACATATTACAAATGTAATCACATTTTCTAAAGCACACTATGAAATTCAGAAATGTTGGCAATGGTTAAAAAAATGCATTGCTTCATATTGAAAATGGTTTTGTTCAATACAAAAGTACTTTACCAGACGTTTATCATACATTTGTTGGCTGGCAGAATATAGACCCCCAGCTTATTGAAATGGATCCAGACAGCTCTACATATCTCTCAATAACAAGGATATGGCTTCCCATAGTAATTGGCAAGCTTAGAACACTCTCTTCTCATCTTAGGTTTTCTTCAGTAACTAACTCAACAGGTGTTGCCACAGATACAGTGCACTTGGCAGTTGAATGACCTAAATAACGATTCCTAGGGTAGATTTTCTAAGTGAGCCATTTCAATATGTTTCTTAGCAACAACCAGACAAATATAGAAACAACCGTCTCAAAAAAGCCATTTATTTGCCTTGTGCTACCAACCAGTGCTGATTAGTAATTTCTGATCATTTTTTTATCACTGTTCTTCATATTTCCTTTAAATATTCATTAAAGCCTCCAACCCAGCTTTTAATATACTGTTTTAAAACCCTTTGGAGGGAAAAACCTTCCCCTTTTCCCTTTGTAATACTGTTATTGGCAGGTAGTTTACAAACTGGGAATTACACGGCCAGGTTAAAAAAGGTTTATTTTTAAGTATTGATGCAAAATTTTAATAATTTGTGATAGATTAATCATAGATATAATGAAAGATCTATTGCAAGTCAACACATTGAGGTAATCTCTTAAGGATCAATTTAATGTTCTTGATTATTTCTCCTTCTGGAAAAGGCAGTCACACTTCCAGGAAAGGTGATTAAATCAATATTGTTATTTTTATTGATACTGATGAAATCCTTTTTCTACTATGGGATTCAAAAATTCAGACCAGTTGGTGTATTTAAATAGCTTTAAAAAGGGGTTGGATGGCTTTTTAGCAAGTGAGGGAATACAAGGTAAATCAATTTGATCAAAATGTGGATGGCCACCCTAAGTTTACTAAACAGCGATGCTCTCCGAAGTCATTGCAATCAATTGCAGTAACTATGTTAATGAACCAGCTTACATTAGCGGTAATTTTAGTGAGTTGCAAAGTTTCTGGAGCAAAATTAAGTTTGTGATTATTTATGCTATATTTATGTTTTATGGCAGTTATTATTGCAATTTTTACTGTGGCATTTATGGCCAGAAGTGCATTTTCATAAATCATAAACTTTATTGACTGATGATTGTTCCATCCAACAACATTATGTCACGAGCGGTACCCTTCTACAGAACCAGTGTCAAGCACCCTGTTCTATACTTACTTCTGCCTATAACAGCCGCCTTTCACCTCGGGAGGAGCCCTCGGCTAATCTGATGTCACCAGGTCTTAAAAAGAGAGGTGCAAAGCTAAAAGTTCTGGACAAGCAGAGGGGCACAAATGTAAAAGCAAAGTCTTTGGGCAGAAGTACAATGCTTCAGGCAAAAGAGTAGTCAGATCAGGCCCGGGTTGGTGCAGTCAGAGTACAAACGTAGTCAGGCAGGCAAGGGTCAAACCAGGAGATCAAACAGAAGGGATGCAGAAAAAACGGAGTCGGTTACCAGGCAAGGGTCAGGATACAGAAGTCAGAATCAGGCAGGGGTCACAACAGGTAGTCAAATCACAGATATTCAGAAGCTCAGAATAGCACAGAAGCACCAGCAAATAGATCCTATCACGGGCAAATGAGAAACACAAAAAGGTCTCTTTAAATAGCTTAAAATTTTGCGCCATTGCGTGCTTATGTCATCATGCTAGGGCGCATGCGCCTATAAATATATAAATGCCGCATGTGCAATAAGAATCCAGTGTTGGGGAGGAAAGATCACGCAGCAGGCGTCCCCACCGCACCGCTAGACCACCAGGGTGAGTTTTTACTACACATTACCAGAGTAACACCAATCAAACATGTATGTATCATATAAACCGATACTTCATCCATCCAGTCACAAACACTTCTGCCAATAGAATCATATGAACAAGAAATCATACCAGTCTCTCTTTGCATCATATAAATGCACAGTTTAATGTAGCCAATCACAATGAAACCAAACCCCCTGCCAAAAGCATTGAAGCTGACAAAACCTTGGACTTTGATGCCCGCTGCCAATAAAACACCTATGAGCTGAAATTACTGCTGTTGCAGCAGACAGAAGCAGACGCCAAAACATCCTGTCAGCAATAGCTACAGCAAAGAATGAAGGGTAAAAAAAAAAGTATTATGGGATATTTCCTGCCCCTTGAGAATTTTCTGGCGAAAAAATACTTTTACGCCACTACATATGTGGTGGTAAAATTTTCCGCATATTCTTCTGTAAATTTTGTCTCACACATTTTTGCTGTTTAGTAAACCAGGCATTAATGTGTACGTAGCATTATTTTCAGTGAATGCAATAACTGCCGACTACCTATTCTTGCGCAAGAAAGTTATAAATACATTTATAAATAAATGTTTAATAGGCAATGTTGTGCTCTCCTGATATCTGTTTTGCAGCTCAGTTATGGGTTCTAAAACATTTATTATAACAGGGTTAGGTCTTCTTTACCTTATCATATTCCCTATTCAAACGATTATTTGCCTGTAGAGCTGTTTTAATGTCAACCTTTGACATTAAATGCATTTTAATTAGTAAGTTAACCCATTAGGTGCTCTTAAGCTGTAGGGTACCATCTTATCTGTATCTCACATGGTTCACTTCACTGATGAGGAAAACATCCATAATGGTATCAGAAGGTGAAGCCGTTTTGTTAACTAGTATCATAGAAAATTATGTGAATTAAATAAGAAAAAGAAATAAAATATGATCATATTAAAATATGTCATGTGACTAGCATTAGTGAAAAATAAATATTGAATAAAGCAGATATGTATATCACAAGCCTTTGTTTAATAATAGAAAGCCAAATGCAAATGCATTTCAATTAACAAAGTAGGATGGTTTACCTGATAAAATGCTCCCTGTGTGAACATAATTACATATTTGTGTCCCACAGAGATTTTTTAATTTCTGTTCGGTTTGTTTGCCTTGAAAGTATTTGTCACTGGAAATCATATTGATGTGTAATTTTATGGAAGTGTGGACACACAGTGTGCTTTGTTTCATTCTAGATCTTTTAGAGGAAATAACTTCTTTGAAGATGAGAAATCGTGAGTACATTAAGATTCCCTGAACAATTGCTTTACCAATAATTCTCCTCTACATAATGGTAACATAAATGCAGAATGATCAGTGTACATGATGCTGCAGTGTCTCTCCACTTAGAAAATTAACAAAAATCACAAAAACATTAACCCCCAGGAGCAGTAACACATGGCAATCAATAAAATTAATCAAAGCATATCAGAAAGTGTTTTATTTTTAGATATACTAAAATGATTGCCATATGTTGTGTTAAGATAGCCATACACTATAACATCTGCTTTTTTATGGTAAGGTCAACAAATCAGAGGAACTTTCCCCCGATATGCCCAGCAAAGGTGAATGATATCGGCCCTTAATAAAATCATTTGTCCTAGGGCCAAACGATCAGATCACAGCGGTGGGAATAAGCAGTTGTGGCAAGGACTGCATCAACAAGCTGATGTAGTCACCAATCTGATGGGTGAGTCAAACCTGCCCAATTGACAAATAGACAGTTGGCCAGATATTGGTTGCATGGGTTTGTCGGTGGTCGCCATTCGTGGCAGGTAAACTGTTTGCCTGTATATGGCCACCTTAAGTCTTTGGATTCTCTTTAATAGCCTATAGTACTGGTTTCATTGCCTGATATTAACTGGACATCGGCTATTCAAAAGCTAACAGTCTATGCTATGCTATACAGTTCTAAACTTAGATTTCTTAGATATATAAGCTAAACGGTTTCACTATTTCTAAACTTTTTTTGTAGGCTTGAAAAGTCTTCTTATTATATATACATTACAGTCTGTTTGTCCTTACTAAAGAATGATGAACTTCATTCAGTTCATTCAGTGATGCCTCTTCCAAACCAATTCTCTCAGATTATCTGTTAAGTGGCATTAATACAAAGGAAGCAGACCCAGTGGCTGCAGGGGGGCCCAGGAAGTATAGGGGCCCCATGAATTTCCTGTGAAATTCGCAATGTGGCAGAAAATAGGCAAAATGGCACCTTTGACTCGTCAAAATGAACGCTGGTAATGATTTTTTGGGCAAAGCAGGACAAAATTAGTTCATCACTGCATATGATATCACTGAGCCAAAATTGAGGAAGAGCTAGCTTCGTTTTAACAGTTCGCCTGGTTTGGGGTGATGAAGTAAACTCTGACGAGAGAGGTAACGTTCTGTAAAATTTGCATCTTAGTGAATTTGCGGAGTTACAACAAGTTTGTCAGAGTGAAAAGCCGGTAAGGTGTGAACGAACACTAGCAAATTTTTCTAGCCATATTAATTTTTAGTGTTTTGTTCTCCTTTAAGAAAATAGATTACTCCTTTGGAAAACAAGCACATGGAATTCTCTATATGCGTTTTTTTTTTTTTTTTAAAATAAATGTCTTCTTTATTATTAGCACCAAAAAGAGACAAACTAAATAGAATGAAACGTGAATAGGGTTACATATAAATTAGAGTAGGTCTACACACGTTCATTGACTTACCCCAATGGTCCAAATAATACAATAATCAGCAAAACATCCTAAAAGTTTACACTATTTTATTCCCCCAAAGCCACTGAAAGATTGAATCACCAGAGAGCTAATCTTGAACCAGCACAGCATTGTTTACAGAAATGCATTATCTATCTATTATGTGTTCACTTGACCCCAATGAATATGTAGTGTATTTGGCTTTCTTCTACACAACCCACCCATTGTTTGTATGTTATGTTTTTGGATTTCACTAGATACATATCTGTAACTCTGAACAAACATCACAAGTCAGCACAGATATACATGTATGGGATCTGTTGTACTGAAGCCTGTTATCCAGAAAGCTTTAAATTTTGGGAAAGCTGTCTCCTATGGACTCAATTTAATCACCTAATTAAAATTTACAAATGATTTCCTTTTTTTTTGAAAAAATAAAAATTACCATTTGCTTGATCCCATCTAAGAAATATAATATATCCTTACTGGAGGCAAAAAAATCCTTTTAGGGTTTAATTAAGGTTTCAATTATGTTTTAGTAGACTTAAAGGGGTTGTTCTCCTTTGAGATAACTTTTAGTATGATATAGAGAGTGATATTCTGAGACAATTTGCAATTGGTTTTCATTTTTTATTTTTCTTGGCTTTTGAGTTATTTAGCTTTTTATTCAGCAACTCTTCAATTTGAATTTCAAGCAATCTGGTAACTAGGGCCCAAATTGCCCTAGCAACCATGCATTGATTTGAATAAGAGATTTGAATATGAATAGGAGAGAGTCTGAATTGAAGGATCAGCAATAAAAAGTAGCAATAACAATACATTTGTAGCCTTACAGAGCATTTGTTTTTTTAGAAGGGGACAGCGACGCTCATTTGAAAGCCGCAAAGAACCAGAAAAAAAAGACAAATAACTACAAAACTATAAATAATAAATAATGAAAACCAATTGAAAAGTTGCTTAGAATTGGCCGTTGTATAACATAATAAAAGTTATCTTTAAGGTATGGAGAAACATCCCTTCTTCAGAATATTCTGAATAACAGGTCTCTTACCTGTATCATAATTTTCTTGAAGAGGAACTGTATTTTTCTGAAAGCGTGAAGTTATTATTTTGTTATGCCAATAAACATACAGTATCAGCTTTTGTTATTGTATGATCTCAATAGTGTCACTCCTAAGATACTGATTGTCTAATATGGATAGAACTCATAAGAACACATAAGTAATGCAGGTCACTAAAATACCTGTAAGGTGGAAATATAATTACAATTGAAATTACCAGTTCCTACGTAAAGTACAGTACTGCCTAAAGTGCCTGCCTCTTTCTCCAGCATGAGTCATGGTCTACTGTACAGAACAATTCCAGGCTAACTGTGTTATTGCTCAACACACAAGATTTTCTGGCTGGTTGAGACCTCTGATGACACACACAATCCCTCAGATGCCTTCGTTTCCAGTGAGATCACTAGACATACAGTATACGCCATATATAGAACATAAATGTTCCTACACAGCAGTAGGCTCACATAAGCTCATGATTGTTCCTGCATTACACTACATTTCAGATCAAAGTATTCAAAGTTTCACCACAACTGGTGTACTTAAAACTAAAGACTAATCATGTTGCTTACACAACAGGCTAGCTTAGGTTTCTTACATGTTGTGATCTCATAAAACTGCATTTAAAGTTGTCATGTGGAGTGAGAAATGTTAATCATACATCTGTGGCTAATTCAATAATACAGGTTAAGAAAGTTAATTTAATTCCAGATTGTATTTTGAGGAAATTCAACTGCCGCTATAAATCCAAATCATGCTAATGCTGTAAACTCCTGGCAAATACTCAAGGGAAATAAGTATATCAAAATACCGACATCAAATAAGATAGCCGTAAACATTTAAAGAACGATAAATACATTTTATTTGCCTATAAACACACAGTGAATATTATGAATAAAATCTGCTATTTATTTGTTGTTGGTAAACAGAAAAGCATATTATGCGTACCTCTAGGACACTGCTAGAGCACATGTTGACAATTGATAGCAATAGCTGAGACAGATCATTCATCTAGCAGTTACATAAGAATTATCATAAATTAAAAAAAAAACATCATAGTCTTTATAAAATATATATGCTGACAATACTGCCAAACCATGCCACTTATTATAAATGTATATGAATTTATTGAAGTAAAACAATTCATTTGTTCACTGTACCCTTAAGTGAATCATCTTGTACTAAGTTAAGACACAGTAACAGTGTTCAAAGTGTTTTGGCTATTGGTAGTGGCCCTGGGAGATTGAATGCAATATGCTTAGGCATCAAGGCTGAATGAAACTGTCCCAGTTTGCCTTGAAACAGCATGTACAGTCGGCAAAACTGTCAGTTTTAGGAACTTCAAGTTACAATTACTTACAACTCAGACCTGTGGATCCATCGAAAACAACTTTATAGGCAACTTGTAGGGGCAAATTTACTATTATTCCCCAAAATTAGCTCGATCAATTTCGAAATTCCATAAGCATTCGACCATCGAATGCTTATCGAATTGTTTTAGGCTATCATTTTGCTCGATATTCGATTTCTCAATTAATTCCTACAATCGGATGCCGATCGTTCGATTTCACGAAAAAAATCATAAATTTCCTTCGAGCATCCGAAAGATTGTTACGATTCGAAGGATCAAACGCTTCGATCGTACGAATGGTATTCGAGCAGGACTTAGTCTCAGAAGCCTATG
>CM044446.1:79191893-79251366 GCA_024363595.1 Xenopus borealis | reverse complement strand
CCAACAGGGATACCATTTATAGCGACCACTGATACAAGTTCTGTAAACCACAGTAAATGCCTATGTTGGAAAGAAACCCGAAATGTTAGCACTGCATGATTTTCCATGTTATGTTTCCCTTTTATTATATGCTTACTGATCCTATGTTCATGCATATTTCTGTATAAACATGCTGAAAACTAATAAAATATAAGTTAAAAAAAAAAAAAAAAAAAAAAAAAAAAAAAAAAAAAAAAAAAAAACATTAAGCCATTTTTTAAACATTTCCCATACAATCAAAATGCAAAAGTTTTTTTTTGTTAATGAAAAGGGTTTAAATGTCAATCAAGAAAACATGCAAAGTAAAGTATGCTTTTTTTCACAAAGGCTGAACCAATTTATCTGCAATATCCACTAAATTATAATGGATATTAATGATGTCCTCTCAGTGACAGTATAGGATTCTGACTGCAACATTGTGCAGCATTTTCATTACAGATTTATGTCATATGCCAGGGGCAAACAACATGAGTCTTGTCTTTAATAAAAAATATATCTTAAAAAAAAGATAATAGTTTCAGAATATCTATTACAAAAATTCTTTGTTTGTGTGCATAAATCATTGTGAGAGCTTAGTGGGCAAGTCACTAAATTATACAGAAGTTAAAATGGGATAAACATTCAAAAAGGATAATCAACCCTTCTCTGCCGAAAACAAATATATTGTTACTCATTAATAGTCAAGTCCAGTTACTTTATTTAAGATGCTGATAGGCCTCTGAAGACAACAAGTGTCAAGCTAAGACACACAACTAGACTCAGACAAATAATGATAAGGGAAAAAGTAATGTTTATAAATATGTAATAAATATATGCAGCTGATAGCTAATACACGGATAACTTTTTAACTAACTTACTGAATAAAGAGATGGGCAGTGGTTACCAAACTTGGGAGGGGGCACTAAGAAATAGTAGGGGGGCTCATATTGAAAGTCGTTTACGCTGAGATCAGGATAAAATGCCTACTAGGTCTTCTATATACACCTGAAATCCCAGTTTGAGGGTTAGATGGGATTATATTTGGGGTCATTCATCTTAATGACTGATACGTTGTTTTACTATATTTTAACCACATGAAAAACTACAGGGAGTCCTGTTCAAAGGTTGAGAGTATTGATTAAAAAGAACTTTAAAAACTGTTTGTTAGGTAAGGCAAATAGAAATATAGAAACCTGTACTTCGTACTCTGTTATCAAAATGAAAGTTGCAGAAAATACGTTTTTTGATTGCAACCTTTTCATTGTTTCCAGTGTTCCTTTCTGTGCAATATAAAAGCCAGCACTTGTTAAATATTCAAAAGGAAGTAAAGATAAAGGCTGTTGTTGCCTTGCCTGTATGGCATCCCGTCCCACTGTTGTATTCTGCCAGAATATCAACAGTGCCACAGGCTGAAGGAGACAAATGGTGGCTGCTACTGCTGCTTTCCTTGCTGTGACCAAAACCAGCTGTGCTGCTGGCCGTGTTCTACAACCTGGAAAGGACATTACAATCTGCTATCATACAGTGAACGCCGACTGGCCAGGAAACAACAGACAACACAAAGAAAAACATTTACTGCAGACAAAACACCAGACTATATAACACAAGATATTGCACATTATTGCTTTTTTTAATATGCATTCAGGAATTGCTTACATCCGAGCTTTTTTATTTTTAAAGGAATTGTTCAGTATAAAAATAAAAACTACTGTAGGTAAAAAGATAGGTTGTGCTAAATAAAAATTGTTTCTAATGTACTTAGTTAGCCAAAATGTAATGTATAAAGGCTGGAGTGACTGGATGTCTAACATAACAGAACACTACTTCCTGCTTTTTAGCAGAGCAGGGCCAAGCAGGCCAGTCGCGGCACCGGCTGAAAGCATGTATGTGTGCAAATTGTAATTCGCATGAATTTATGCTGACGCATATGCATGCAAATTAACGCTTGCGCGAACTACCGCTCAAGCACATGCATGAACTATAGCTCATGCGCATTTGCAAATTGCCACAAGCGTGAATGGACAGAGAGGGGGGGACCAGACTAGGGGTATGTGGTAGAGAAGGTACATGCCTGGTGCTCCCTCAGCTTTGTGTCCTAGGCACGTGCCTAATCTGCCTACCCCTAGTTCCGGCCCTGGCCACATGGGTCATAACTGTTGCTTTTGAATCTGAGCTGAATGGGTGACATCTTCTTCTCTTCAGAAATCTTTGGGAAGTGAGCGGCGTATCGGCGCAAACATCCTGTTCGCGACAACTACACAACTAACTATGTGCAGAAAGTCACAGAGATTGCCGAAGGGAAGGAATAAGACCCAAAGAGCAAGAAGATGGCGCTTGTGAACTCCAATGCCTGAATCTGCATCAAGGGTAAGTAAAAAGTTATGGGCATTTTCCCAGGGTAGGAGCTAGGCTGGGGGGAGGAGGGAGGGGGGTCTATGTAGGGTAGGGGGTTTTTTTCTAAAGGGGTTTAGTTCTCCTTTAAGTTTATAAGTCTACAGGTTTCGTAGTACTGCCTTACATACCATGCATGCTAAGCAAGATTTGCCCTTAGCAATCATTGTCTGGCACTGCTAAAAAACATTTGAACCTTTTTAAAAAATATATCTATTCATTATTAAATATTAGGGATGCACCAAATCCAAGATTTGGTTCAGTATTCGGCCATTTTCAGCAGGATTCAGATTCAGATCCTTGTGCCTGGCCGAATTGAATACCAATCCTTAAAATCATGTGACTTTTCATCACAAAACAAGGAAGTAAAAAAGGGTTTTTGCCATTCCTCTCACTAATTTGCATATGCAAATTAGGGTTTGGATTCGGTTCCGTATTCGGCCGAATCTTTCACAATGAATTTGGGGGTTCGACCAAATCTAAAATAGTGGATTCAGTGCATCGCTATTGAATATGTATTAAAATATTTATTTTGTTGGAAACCCAGTTTTAACTTTAAAACAACCATTTCAGTATTATTATTATAGGGTCAGGGTTTTAACAAGTTACAACTGTGGTTGTGAGTCCATGCTTCATCTTTTAAAACTATAGTCCAATAATAAAATATAGTGGGAGCACTTACCGGATCACCCTCCAGGTCCCATGTGCTGCACGATAAACCGCTATCCCATGCGGCAATCACAATGTGAATATACAAAAATACGGAGCACCAAGGAGCCAGGGTATGAAGTTAAAAATTCAAAAGATATTTATTTTACAAAATCCATAAAAATCAAAGCAGCTCAAAATATAAAACGCATTTTATGGCTTCCTGCCACTTCATCAGAAGCTGGATTTTGTAAAATAAATATCTTTTGAATTTTTTACTTCATACCCTGGCTCCTTGGTGCTCCGTATTTTTGTATATTCATCTTTTAAAAGTTATATTTTATTTCTGTAGAAGAGCAGAATTCAAGTTGTTCAAATTTAAATTCTTTAGAAGACTAAAACAGAAATTCTTCAGTGAAAAAAATACTGTGACGTGAAGAACATTCTTGAATATAAAGTAGCCTTTAATTTAACTTGGACTAATGCTTCCTGCCACGACTTGTTCATTCATACAAAGTAAGTGCCCAAATACTGTCAAGCCAGATAATTATTTTTGTTTTGTATCCATATTGAGCCCAGGTGACTCGACTGTTACATGTAAACTACATGGGGACATAAAGATTTGGGCTTCTCAGAAGGAGACGCCAGCATAAAAGTCTGGAATGTGCTCTGCTGTTCACCCATCTCAGCATGGCTTTAGAAATTTTGGATTTAGAATCGTGCATCCTAAGATATAAAATTAGGACGACAGAAGTCTGGATGGACGCCCTTGTTCCATACGGCTTACTTGTGGTGCGTTGGTAGCCAAAAGTACTTGGAACGGTCGCCTCTCTCCAGATGCTGTCATTCATTTCTGTGGGAACAGCACCATTTACATCTAATTACAGTTTGTGCTCAGATTAATAGGACAGGGATGACAGGAAAACTTCTCCATACTACGGTGAAAAGGTCTTTAGTTCATCCAGCTTATGAAGCACTTGGATTCCAAGTGGAGACTACCAAGTTCCTGCTAGCTTTAACCCAGCCATGTTTCAGGTTTTGCCAGCTTCTCTTAAACCAATAGTGTTTTCCCATGGTTTCCCCTGTTTATTTTAATATTTATGCATTTATAGAGAAACCTCAATTTTACATAACCTGATTTTAAGTTTTCCCTCATTTTACATTGTTTTTTGTGGTCCCACCTAAATATATACATTTACCAGTAATACATTTACCAGTTTATACTTTTTCCTGGATTTTACACCATTTTTTTTCTGGTCCTCTGGGTGTTCTACTGTATACAGGGTTGGACTGGGGGGGGCAGGGGCCCTCCAGGGCTACTGCCCCACGGCCTCCCAGATGCCCTCGGCGTGAGTGTCACATCAGTGCGCATGTGCTAGAGCACCGTGTTGATGCGCATGCACACACGGCGCCATGTCAGTGTGCATGTGTGCGCACTGCAAATTTCTTTTTTGCCGTTACCTCCAGCAGGGCCCACAAGGGTCAGGGGCCCACCGGGTTTTTTCCAAGTGCAATGCCGGCCCAATCCGACCCTGACTGTATATTAACAAGGTTTAAATAGTGCTGTGTTCACTTCTGTTACATAAGAGAGTTTATATTACAAATATTGTACATGGAGGAGAGTGAAACTCAACCCAGATAAAAAAATTTTTAAATGAGCATTAAGGGGTAAGCTTTTTCTCTTGCACTTGTGTCTGGGGTCTCAGTAGAGACTGGGACAGTTCATGAATAACAAACTAATTCAAACTAAAATATGATGGTGTAGCTTTGTTTAGACAAATAAATGACAGGTGAGCACAACAGAGCTAATAAATATATAAATAAATGATGAAATGTGTTCCAGTACAAATATATTATAAGGTATACAAATAATGGTAGTTAAGTTTGAAGGAATTATTTACGTTTGTTGTTTCTTAATGTGTCTCATTCTTTAACGTGTTATTATAGTAAAGACATGGTAGTGGTATTTGTTTCTTATGTAGTTAACACTGGGACCACTAGGGAGCACTCTTTAAGCCTTTGGTGGGCATTTCATGACAACTCTCTTCCATATCCCATACGGTAAACATGCCGATGGGTCTGTTTAACATAATAATTAGATTTCACCATAGGATGAATATGGAGGCCTATTTATTAAAAGTTAAATTTTAGTGGTTTCAGAGGTTTAAAAAACAATGATTTAACTCAAATATTTTTTCTAAAATCATGAATGCCATGAAAGTTATTATTATTTTTTATTAAAAGATCCCAAATTAAAAAATATGTTAAAGAAAAAACAACAAACAATTTGCTAAGAGTTATGAAAACCTTGAAAAGCTCTAAAAATTTGAGTTTTTAGGACCATGACTGGAGGAAAAAAATCAGAAAACATCTACAGATCTGAATTGAATTGCAGCTCCTAATGACTTCCAGAGGACCTACACAGCAGCATTTACCTGATGAATTCAAAGTTTCAGAGGTTTTAAAAACAATGATTTAACTCAAATATTTTTTATAAAATCATGAATGCCATGAAAGTTATTATTATTTATTAAAAGATCCCAAAGTAAAAAGTATGAATAAGAAAAAACACTGGACAATTTCCTAAGAGATACGAAAACCTTGAAAATCTCTAAAACGGTGAGTTTTTAGGACCATGACTGGAGGAATAAAAATCATAAAACCTCTACAGATCTGAATTGATTAAAAGATCATTGCAGCTCTTATTGACTTCTAGAGGACCTAGACAGCAGCATTTACCTGATGAATTTTTATATTAGAGTTTTTACACTTAAAAAAGTTCAACATTTGAGCTGTTAAAGCAAAAGTCACATTTCCATAGTATGGTATGAGAATAATAATGAAAACAGAGCCTGGCAGTACTGCAAAGTTTGTTGTATTAGAGATCTATGGTTTTACCTTCTATTCTCTGACAAGTAGCTGACTAAATTCACTCTGTGTGATAGGAAAGGCCACACTAACCTTTGTCACAATAGCACCTTTGAACCCAAGGAATACAGAACAATTTTTAATTAACTCTTTTAAGCAACTCCTGCAGATGTCACTCTCACAACATTTACTTTAGTCTACACTAATTTAGGATTAATCTATACCCCAAGTCTCAGACTACGTGGATGTTACTCTGCTCCAAAATTCACTTGGCATCTGCTGCTTGTATATTGGGATATCATAACTGTACGAGCGACAACAAGTTGTGCAAACAGAAATATAATTGTTCCTAACAAGCCAATGTTCTTGAATTCCTTACCTTGCTCGGTCAGACTCTAATCTCTAGAAGTCTAAACCTTTGCTGGAAAGAAACTTAAAGGAAAACTATACCCCCCGAACAATGTAGGTCTCTATAAACAGATATTGCATAAAACAACTCATATGTAAACCCTGCTTCATGTAAATAAACCATTTTCATAATAATATACTTTTTAGTAGCATGTGCCATTGGGCAATCATAAATAGAAAATAGCCATTTTAAAAATTAAGGACAGTCTCCTGGGATCCTATGATTCAATGGTGCACACAAACATACCAAACAAACTATAAAGTTAGGTCACAGGAGCCAATTAACAGACCGTTGTGTCTTTTGCTTCCACACTGTCAGGATCGCGCCGCCCGGAGGCTTACCTTAGCTCCGGGCGGCGCGTCCTCTTCCTCCGGCGGCATATCCACAATGGCGGCGCCCATAGCCGCCACGTGGATATGCGGCGCCGGATAGTGACGTCATCGCGTCACGCTTGACGCGATGATGTCACCGCGCTCATTTTGGCGCAAATTTCGAATATTTAGAGGTGTATTGGACGCCATTATGGCGCCCAATTATAGGACCTTATTGCTATAGTTCCTGGGTGTTGTTATTGATCCTGATATTGCCTTTTGACCTTGTTTCCTGTACTTTTGTTCCTGTGTTCCTGTATTTTGCCTTGCCTGGACTTTGTTCTATTTTTGTTCCTGTGAATACATCTTTTTGCCTGGACCTGTCTGATTCCTGTTTGATCCTTGCCTTGCTGTGTTATTGGACCTGTGAACCCCTAAAGCTTCCTCCTTGGTCCACTTCCTCCCCTGGGCGCCTAACGAAGGCCTACCCGTGACACACACTTCTTCCTGTTACAGTTAGAGTTGAAATATTTCTGGTCAGGTGATCTCTGAGGCAACACACAGACCATCATGAAATGGAAGTTCAAAGCAAGAGATGTAAAAGGGCAATATTTACTTAAATATATTTTCCAGTTTGGGAAGAATCTTTAATATGCCACGTAACTTTATATAAACTATCTGTTGCTCAAGTATTCATTTGGGGGTATAGTTTTCCTTTAACAAGGAAAGCTTTTTCGATGTCACTGTTGCACAAGTTCTATTGGATATTTCAAATTATAATTTGGAAACAGTTCTGGAAAAAAACATCACTTACAAGGACCCAAATCTTTGGGGCTATTGAAACTAGACCTGGATAAAAATTATTTTTAAATGTGCATTAAGAGGTGAGCTTTTTATCTTGCACTTGTGTCTGGGGTCTCAGTAGATGCCCCCCATGATATTTTTATGCAAAGATAGCTGTTCATGGAAGGGCTTTCTGGGACAGTTCATGAATACAGTATGTATTTTTTCAAAGCAAGGAAAGCTTATTCAGTGTCAGTGTTGCACAAGTTCTATTGGATATTTCAAATTATAATTTGGAAACAGTCCTGGCAAAATAACATCACTTACAAGGAGCCAAATCTTTGGGGCTATGTTCTTAACTGCAAATTGTACCCCAGTGCCCTTTAATAAACTAAGAAAAAGATGACTGTATTTCCATGTGTTTTTTAAAAGTCCCCATAACAAGGAACAATGCCTATTTATGGCATGGCTCTCTAATTCCTTCAGACTTTATTGTTGTAATCCTCTTTAAGATGGGCTCTTGTGGAAGCCATCCAGGAGCATTTAGAGTAGTGTCATTTAATCAATATCTACTGTGAAGAGGTACCTTTACATAATGTTATTGCATTTTGCATAACAGCAATAAGTTCCTTTCATGATCACAATTTCTATATCTTTTTTCCCCCTGATGTTTTTGAAATGCTTCTTTTTTCCTTCTGGAAGTAGCAATAATGTTTTCTTGTGCCAAACTTTATCCTCTGCGAAACAACAACATCTCCAAGCCAAGTGACTTTGGCAAATGAGTCCAAGGCAGCAAGCGAATGTTATCATGATGGACATAATGTGGGAATGCTTGGCTGAACAGATTTCATTTAGGGGGATTCTGTACAACAAAGAGCTGCAGGACAACTGAAATTCATGACCAAATAAAAGTAGGACATGTTACCTCTGGATCACACTCTGCAGACGTTTTGTTTGCCAAGTCTCTGAACAATTTACAAGCTTATATATTGAGGAGGTCAAGATTCCAAGGAGCTTATGCCTCAAATAGAAAAAAAGAGAGATGATTCAACAGACTCAGCTAAATCAGAGGTAACATTAATAAGCACTTTTGTTCGGTGAAGTCAAGATGTAGGTGTGATCATTGTACAACCATTTCATTGCTTGTGAAAAACAAAAAGATGACTTCCAAGGTACAAGCTATCAGGTTTTTATTTAAACGAGGTAGAAAGAAATAGGAGCTAAATAAATAAAAGGTACGCAAGACCTCTAGTATTTATATCTATCTATCTATATATATGTGTATATATATATATATACTGTATATTTATATACACACACACATATAAAGTAATGTCAAGGTTTTTTTTACTTATACCATACATATTTAAACAATTACTGAATATAATCTTATTAGTCTTTTACAAATATTGTCAACTGTATATCTCTTACAGCAGTGGTCCTCAAACTTGGCCCTCCAGCTGTTAAGGAACTACAAGTCCCACAATGCATTTGCCTGACTGTGGCTGTCAGACTCCATCATTGCATTGTGGGACTTGTAGTTCCTTAACAGCTGGAGGGCCAAGTTTGAGGACCTCTGTCTTACAGCCAAAGTGTCAGTTTTTCCTTTCATGCCCTTGGTTCTACTTATATTTTATAAATTTTCTTTCTGAAATGCTGCAGCCTATTCCATGGGCTGATGGACACACTGGCAGACATACATATTTACAGTAAGTGATACTATAGACAATGTGACAATTCTGTATACAGCAGAATACAGCATCAGACTGGAGCATTGGGGTCCTACTGTGGCTGCAACACCAAGGGCCCACTGGCAGCCATCAAGGACCCCTTACCGACTTCCAAACTCCCCGCCTCCATGTACAGGAGCACACACCATCGCACAGCATCACCGATTTTCTTCTTTTCTTTAGGGGGGTTACACCCATTATGTTCCTGTCATCACTACAAAAATGCTGTCTTGTCTCCCAGTGTGACATTAGTCTAAAGATATGGAAATGAATATTGTATGTGTTACGTATGACATGAATTCATTAAAATAAAACTATAGTTCAACAAGGATGTCACTAGTGCAAGGAGAAATTGCTCTTTTCTGATACATGCCATGCAGTATGTGAGCTAAACAGATGTAGAAAATAGCTCTTAACCTTGCTACAAATTAATTTTAGTTATAATATCTAAGTAAAACTAAGGTTACCCAGCACACAGTGCTTTGTCATATATAGATCCTATATGATGGAATTGGTTCATCTCAATTTCTGCTCAATAGAAATAGTGGCCATTGGCATTGATTTGACTCAGTGTGATTCAAGCCAATCCGAAATGTGTGATTCAAATCAATGCAAATTAAACAGAAGCAAATTTGTTTTTTTCTACGCATGGCGTCTGCTGCTCCCATGGAAGCCTATGGAAATACTATGTTATAAAACATATTTAAAACACTTTATCATTCAGTCATGATAACAAAGTTAAGAAAACAAGCTAAAAATCCGTCTAAATGTCATGGTTTGTTATTTTAGTGCTACAACAACAAGTGCCATTAAGAACCTCACACTCACACATACACAAAGTGTCACAATCTCTGCACCACCCAGCAGGATAATTGTTATTCTGCATTAGTTATTCTGAAGATTAACATTTTTTTACTTTACAGTAAATATCCGTTGTTTTGCTAAAATATAATGTACCGGCCTTAGTCAACATTAGTCAACATATTTCTGCCTTTTAATGTTTTAAGAGCGAGTGAATTTAAATGGAGAGGGTTGTAAAGGTTTATAAATTCGGGATTAACATAATTTTGAATAGCTCTTGAATGCACCACGATTTAAATTGCATTGAATGCCTTCTACTTCCCTTGTTAATGACAAAAAGCATTTTAATTGTACATTTGGCTGCTGGAAGTGGATCTTAAAACTACAAGGAAAAGGAAGATGGATACAGAGCAGTCAGTAATCTGTAAATAGGCTGCTCAACTATGAAATGTAGCATCAATCAAACAAACTCCCATTTACTCTTGGTTGAATGCAGCCCCTGCTAAACACACAAATAACATCAAGCTTGCTGGATTACAGAGGGGTAACTTGTATTTTAAATCACGATTGTCAGTCATCACCCAGGATTAAGGGATATAGTTTAAAAACCTAAAAGCAAGCACTTCCTTTTAGCTCCTGCCTACTGGGCATTTTGGATTAGTGCCCAGAAAGAGATTTATTTGAAACAAGACTGCCTCCCTTCTACCATCACAGAGTAATGCATCTGGGCCATCTGCTTCCCAATGCTCGGAGCACACTTTGTTGCGAAAACCTTAGGTTTTGAGAAAAACAGAGAGAAAAAGGGTTTAACATTCATAGAATGTTGATTTAAACAATGGGCAATGTATTAAATTTATACAGACTTAAAATATAGGGTAGTTGGCAGGAGTAGTAACTAACCCAAGACCTTCCAGCAGACAGTTTACATTAAAGGCTTGCACATTTTGCTTTATAGGGCACGTTGTCCAAAAATATTATCCCCAACCAAACATGTGGGCTCTGGTGCGAGCGGCTATTTTGTGCATAGCACATGCACATAACGCACATAATAAGCAAGTTGTGGAATTTGCTCATTATGCTCATACATGTGCCTCAACATGGCCTTTCACACTGGGAGCTACCTCCTGGTGCAGGTGGTCTAGTTCTGCCGGGTGGTAATATAAAAAAAAAAAAAAAAATACTGCTACCCCCAACCGGAGTGCAGTCTATATTAGCCAACCCTGCAAAATGAACCAATGAGCAGTAACTCACCTTGAGTAGAATATGTACATCAGCAATACTAAAGTGGTGAGTGGATACTTTAACATCTGAAGTTACCAGCCTTGGCTTTCAGGGCCCCTGCGGGAAATATGCTTTATACAAACCAATGAGATTTGCCAGGAGGATGTATGTAGCAAGCAATTAAGCCTTACAAAAAGATTGGCCTTTTATTATAAGAAATCTGATTTTCATTAATTCATTTCATGTCATTTATGCAGAAATTGAAATGTTTTAAAGGCATAAGGGCTAATAAGACAATTATTAGTAGGGACTGAGAGAGAGCAGTCATAGCAGATTTACTAAATTCGTGTGAAGGATTTGAACATTTGCTCAAACAGTCTCTATTCAATCTGTGGGTTCTGGCAAATGCCAGAGGGGCTGCTTTAAGATGCCATAGAAAGCCACTATTATTGGGCTGGTGGGTGGCTGTCAGAGCAGTGCATTACTAGTGCCCCTGGGAGAGCCGCAGACCATCATTCACTTTGTCTCAGGTTTCCTTGCAAGAGACAAGAAGGCAATGGAGCTTGCCCTGGTTAAGTGTGCCTCGCTATTTAGCATGCTAAATCCAATCTGAAGCAAGCAAGAATTTTTAATACGATTATTAGAGACAATGTGTTAATTTAGTAACTGCTTGGCATTCTAATAAATTACAAACAGCCCAGTAAATTACAACCCAACAGGTAGCATTATTTAATTCACCCCTAGCAGAAGCATTCCAAATGTAAACTTAAATTAATAATCCTACTTCTGGTTTCCATAGTTTCTTTTTAAACATGAGTACTAGAAAACTGGCAGTAACTTTACTCATATTCTTAGCAATAAACCCCCTTCATGCTGACAATATAGAGAAAAAGAGAAATGCCTTCTGTATACCTGAAGTAGCCTTTTTCCTTTTGTCCATACAATATGCAGCTGTGTTGTTATTTATTTGTCTCGGAATAATTGTTTCCCCTATTAATTTACACTTTGTGCTGAATCCCACCAGTGAACGTGCATTGTTCTGCATATTTATTGCATAGGCAATGGCCTTAACTCCACTAACTTATTTCAAATTGCTCTCAGCATGTTACAACTGCCACATGCCTCAGGCAAACAAGGACAAGCACATAGATCTAAAATATTAAACTTAGGTAATTCTTGGAGCCCATAGCACATTGCACCAGGGCCTGACTGGGAGGAAAAAGCAGCCCTGGAAAAAGTATCAAAGGAGCCTATGTATTCACACGCATGCAAAGCATGATATATATTTCCTACCCCAAGGTTAAAGAAACAGTAACATTTTGTACTGAATGAAAAAAAAACCTCCAAAAAACATTAAGGGTAAAATTTGCAGTCTTTATTAAGAAATAACTTACCGATATTGTGCTTTTGCTCCTCTTCAGAAAAGGCGATTCGGCGACGATCCATCATGCAGTGCTCAATTTCTCCTCCCTTTCTTCTATAAGAGATAGCCAGGGAGGAGAAATCAAGTGCCGCATGATGGATCATCACTGGATCGCCATTTCTCAATAAAGATGTAGAAAATTTAATCCTTAATGTGTCTTGGTGGTTTTTTTTCATTCATTACAATTTTTTTTTAATTGTTAGGTTACTGGTCCTTTAAGTCGAACTAGTGTTTATTAATAAGATATTTTAAGCGTCCATTACCATATAATCCCCAGCAATATTATACACCCTACGTGCTGGAACTGCAACAAGTATCTAACCCTAGTTTCTATCACAACTATTCTATCTGATTGATTAGTGGTCCTATACTTACAGTATATAATAAATGTTCCTTTGTGTGCCCCCAGCTAGACCATGTACCCTGGCAGATGATAGGACTTTAATTACCATGTGTGTCACAGGGCCAAAGTGTGGCATACTTGAAGAGACTAGACACCCCGTGAACAAGGATGAGCAAGTGCAGGGTAGTACTGTTATAGTCTCTCTATAGAGAGAGGGCAGTTAGGAATATTTAGCATGAACAGTGTGTTCCAACAAGGAGTGGTAGCAGGAAGAGATCTTCCTACAAAGCTTCGCCTGTGATGCATTTAGTGCAGAGACATCAAGGTGGTAGGGATTAGGACTAGAAGCGGCTTCCGGCCTTACACTGGTGTTCCGGGCAGGCACATTGCAGCAGAAGGAGGGTTGTAAGGAATGGATGTACCCTTGGCTAATAGGACTCTGAGGAATAATCACCTTATTGAAGTGTGTATGAAGGTTCTGCTAATATCTCAACTACAGCTGTGTGCACCTCTGATATTTCTTCTGGATGCTCCTGCGTGAGTACTAAACCTGGGGACATTGCTTATTCTAATAAACATCCTTAAACCTTTTTGTTGTAAAGAACCTCCTGGCTCCCATTTAATCTTTTATTGTACAGTTTGCCTGGGTATTGTAGTTATACTACCTCCTAAAGGATAGCTTCCACATGGCGAAGGCCCTGCTCTGGTGTGTAGGTTGCAGTGTAACCATGCTCATCCCTCAATAGTTGGACACATTACCCCTTGGTGCTTTAACTAGCCCAAGAAAGCGTTACAGAAACTGAAACAACCTAATAATGAATCCACACTGACGACTACAAAAAAAAAAAACGTAATCCATGAATAGAACTAGTAAATTGGCATTTACATTCTTCATACCTGGAGGCAGAAGCAACCCAGTTAAAGGCATTTTCACATCATTCAGAACTGATATTACCCTATCTAGTTCCTGCTACACAATAAATAGATTTATTGCTCCACTGCCACTTTTAAAATCCCCTTCAAAAACTACCCCTTTGATTCATCTAGGCACAGGTTAAGCAACAGATAAACGCGGTTATATTCTACAGAACGTATCTGCTATGTACTCCAAGCCTTTAAATGACTGCCCCCATGGCTAAACAGAATGATTTTTATATAACCTATAGTACTGAGTTACTGAAGCAAACAGCAGTTTTACCAGTGCAGGGCAACACTGCATTATATTTTCATTAATTTAAAAACATTCCACTTTCTGATATTACTATTCCTTTAAGTACCAAGTTTCACAGTCTCTCCCACAAACACCATGGAGGATTCCAAGGTTAGCCTGTTTGGCAGCACGTAGATGCCCTCTGTATACTGGAGTGAAAACCTGTTTTTGAAGATATTGCCGGGAAAGCGTTATAGGACTATTTTCTATTTTTTAGTACCAAACAAAAGTAAATAAAGGAGCTTTGGAAGTATAAGCGGCTGGTGCTGTGACTTTGGTATAATGCACTTCAGGTGATAAGAGGAAACACAAGCTCTCTTTGATTCTTCATTGAAGCCACACAAAAAGTCAGTTAAATCATATTTTGTTCCAGCCAATTTAAGAACACTTAACCATCATGCACTTCCCTTTATTATACAGGGAATTTCAACAAGTGACACCTGTGTGATTCTTTTTGGTTCTGCACTATACATCATGCTATTCAATTGCAGTGCTATTTTATAGTGCATGTTGACTAGCTTTGCCCTTTATAATGTTTGCAGTCATGGCGCTGGATTATGGTGGTGACCAGTTGTAATTATGGGATTAATGCACAAGATATTATATAAATATTATTATGAATAATCTGTTTCTGGATTCCTAAAGCCAAACCACAGGAATAGTCTGCCCCTGTTTTCTTTTGCTGGTCTAATCATTTCTTTGGGGACTGTGTAATGAAAAGAAAGAGTGTATGCTGTAAACAAATCAGTTCATAATAATAGACTGCCAGATTGTATGAGATGTATAAGATGAAGCCAGTTTTGTTACAGGACAAAAGTGTCCATGCGAATGCACCCTGCTACAAGAACTCATTTTTGTTGTACCTATATTCCTGACCAATAGCTAGCATATATGAAACATAATTACCTACTGATGCAGAATTAGTTTTCCTGCCTCCCTGGAGAAGGCACCTTTGGGCAAAATACTACAATAGAATTTCTGTGACTTATAAGCGGTGAGGAAAGAAATGCATAAATAAAATATGAATGTTCCTGTATTGTTGTATTATGTTATTTTACAGGTTCTTATTGGTTTGCAGGTTACATTTTCAAAGCTTGATCTAATTCTTATTTCAAAGATGCACCACTTATAAAAAAGGGGTTGTTCACCTTAAAATTAGCATTAACAATGCGGTAGATATTCTGAGGCAATTTACAGTTGATTTATTACTTTTGCTTTTGTGTTATTTAGGTTTTTGTTCGGCAGCTCTCCAGTTTACAATTTCAGCAATCTGGTTGCTAATATCCAAATTACCCTAGCATCAATACACTGCTATTCATATTCCAGTCTCTAATTCAAACAGAGGGCTTTGATTGAAAAATAAGTAATAAAAATAGCAATAACAATAAATGAATAGCCTTACAGAGAATTTGTTTTTTAGATCGGGTCAGTGACTCCCTTTTGAAAGCTGGAAAGGGTCAGACGAAGAAGGCAAAGTCTTCAAGGAAATACAAAAAAAAAAAAATGGACAACTTTTTAACCACCCCATTAAAATATAAACAACAGAAATCAATTACCAATACAACAATGCATAACCTGCAGTCTCAGGCCTGAATATGGTCATAAAGTGAACATAAATTATATCCATTGTTAATAATTAATTGGTTCGCAAATTCACAAAGTCTTTTTTTAATGTTTATTTTACTTTTTAATTGCATATTCAATGTGTGGCATACACTGTCCAGTCCTGCTACAAGGACAGTTGGAGAACAATAACTAGTTCATCCCAGAGCATAGAGCTCCATCCTTTCCCCCAGTGTCCAAACATTTCCCCTTGTCCTTCTGGTGACAACAGAAGGCTGCCTCTGTACAGGCAAAAGAACTAGGCCCTTATGGAACTCAAGACGATGGCAAACCAATCACTGATCACCACTGACCAGACAAGGGCCACTCGAGTTCACCAATCCAGCCTGGTGTGTCTAGAAGACACTAGGGTTGCCAGTGGCTCACCAGTTCTTTGCTACATTAAGGAGGAGCTTTATGAACACTCAAAGATTAATTTTTTCACCCAATGAAATTTTTTTTGGCACTAGAATTATGCTTAGAAAAACTCTTATGTAAGTGTTACCTGTTAGTGATATTTATGGTGACAAAAAGGTTGTTTTGCACAGGGTTTTCTACTGTACACAATTATACAGAAATATTTATCTGGTGTTGAAAATGGAATTGAATTTTGTGAATATTTTCAGTCAAATTAATCTTGCCATATAAAATGTAAGGTGACTTCTATTATCCTCATAAAGAATAATGTACCCACTGTTATAATATAATATAAACCTTTCAGTGATTTGCATGACAAAAAATTCATCATCAACATTGTTTATAATGATTACATTTACAGGATATTCTTACTCAAGAGTTGAAGCTTTATAAAATGCTGATTGTGGCTTGAAACGGCGATGTTATCCGCTGTGTATCAAATAAAGGCATTTTATTAAAATAAGGTACAGTATACTAAATCTTCTTCAGCCCTCAAATGGACTGTGGCTATTAACAGTACATGCACTTCAGAAGTATTTGGAAAAAAGAACACTGTTTGTAGGACACAGAATACAATTTTAATTGCTACCAAATAAACTATTAGGCTGTTTACTCCATTCAGATGTGAAATGAATAATTTCTTATAATTTTGAAACAGAAGAGCCCAGATAGCACATTCAAGTTTGCATTTAACGTGTCTTCTGCAAAGCAGAGAAATGCAAACAATACTATCTTTGGGAAAAACGAATTATTGACAATATTTGTACATGTTGCACAGCACATATTAATTCGGGAAAAATGCATGTTATCAGCAATGTGGTGTTGACTGTGCACTAATCCATTCCACCTGCTCAAATATTAGTGCAAATAATTATATAATATTTGTAATGCATCATTGCCATCTACCTTGAAGTCCAGTGCCTTCAAAGTGAAAATCTCTTCTGAGGATTTGTTTGCCCCATAAGTGATATGTTACGTATTTATGCGGCAATAGACTTGGAGGATAACAAAGTAAAATAAACAACCTTCACAAGTCACTTGACTTTGCCATTTTTTAAATAAATTTTGTGCAGTCATCACAGCCCAAAAAGTAAAAATTTCTTTGTAGCAGAAAATTAAGATTATCCTTAGCCTCTTCAGCAAAGTTTACATTTCCTGTATTTTGTAAGTATGAAAAAACAAGTTTGTATTTAGAAAGTTTGCCTACGCCTACAAAATCACAATCAATTAAAAAGTCTGTAATGTTGAAATAATCAAGTTCATCTTCACTATTCCTCTCTTGGCATCTGTTTTTCTTCTTTCTCTCTTCATGCAGCAGTTGGCCGTCAGATATTCATTGACAGAAATCATGTCTCTCTACATGCTGAATTTGTGCAAAAGTTTGTTTGTACTGGAATCCGTTGTTCACTCACTCAGAGCTCAGAGATCTCTCAGATATCTGACACCCAACTGCTGCAAGAAGACAGAATGAAGAGAAACAGATGCTGATAGATAGTGAACATAAACTTGATTATTTCAGAAACAATGAAGATTTTTTGATTGTATTTGTAAAGTTTTTTTACTTCAGTATGATGAAGCTTATATTAAATTTTCATTTTCATGATAGTTCCCGTTTTAACTTTTTGTTCTGCAGAGTAAGAAACTGCTCTGGCTTCGATTGGCTAAGTGGTATTTGTTTCTACATTGGTTCCAGATTTAATTGGATAAAGGTATCAGATGGCAGTTTCTTGCCCTGTAGCAAGAACTTGGAAGCTCACTTATTAAAGGTTGAATTTGAGTGGTTTTAGAGCCTTTTGAAACGCTATTAAACTCTGTTTACAATTGCACTCACAAATCCCATGAAAAATCTGATTATAAAAAAGTTTGAACATTGAACGATACTCTAAAAAATACGAATATCTCTTAAACCTAAAAGAATTTGACTACTGTTAGAAAATTACTAGTGAAAAAACTGTTATGGTACCTGGTGGTCCAACAGTGTAGCAGCCACCGCACTTCAAAATATAAATATTTAAAGGGGCCTTGACCTACCACGCATTGCCCAAAGTAGGTCTATTTTCCAATAGCTCCTGTGTGTGATTCTTAGGGGCAAATTTACTATTATTCCCAGAAATTAACTCGACCAAATTCACAATTCGATAAACATTCGACCATCGAATGCTTATCGAATTGTTTTAGGCTATAATTTTGCTCGCAATACGATTTCTTAATTAATTCATACAATTGGACACCGATCGATTGATTTAACGAAAAAATCGTGAAATTTCATTAGAGCGCCCGAAAAATTAGTAGTATTCGAACGATCGAACACTCCGATCTTAAGAATGCTATTTGAGCAGGACATTTTTCCCTCAGAAGCCTATGGGGAGCTTCCCATAGGCTTCTATTACAATTCGGTCTGTTCAATCTGGTGAAGTAGGCAGTCGAATATTTAAAATTTTGATTCCTTCGATAATCAGAATTGTATTCAGAAATCACTCAAAAAATATGTTCTATCAATTCCCAGAATTTAATAGTGGGTGGTGATTTCAAAGAATCTCATATATGTTTTCTTGATAAATGTAACACTAATATGAAACCATAATAGTAGGAAGAACAGGAACTAAGAGTATGTTGTGGAACAGGCCAGGTCAATTCCAAACAGACAGAGCAGTACCAAACCAGTAGATAAGACAGTAGTCAAGGTCACAAGCCGGGTCAAGCACACAAGTAGCTCAGTACAGGATCGTGATCCAAGAGAGTAGTCAGAAACAGACAAGTGTCTGGAAAGGCAGAAAACTAGACAAGGTCTAGGTGGGCCATATCCGCCTAATGCAATCGTGGGCCCTAGGGCCCAACAATCGGATTGGAACAGCGCAAATACAGGCAGTTGGATCACGGGACCCCATCAACGAACAGATGTGGCCGCGATCCTACAGGATTTTTAGTCCCGTCCGATCGACATCTGGCCTACTTTTGGCCAGATATCGATCGGGGAAACCAGTCGATGGGCCCCATTCTTGGCCTGTGTATCAAATGACCTATGAGCTGAATGTTGTATATATACCAGAGAACACCACAGCTTCATTGTAAATCAGCTTGAAAAATAACTAAAATGTTCGGAAAACTTGCTATGAGTTAGCCAATAAGGGTATCACCTTTATACCACTTTATTATTTCAATAGGGTTGCCCTATAATGTAGGAAAGGTCTCAAATATGTATAACAATGTCAGGGATCTTTCCCGACATTGAAACTGTAGGAGTCATGTTTTCATACGTGGTAGTATTGTTGATATGGGTTGCCCTGTGTTTTTCTTTTGTTGTTACACAATTCTTCAACTAATTTTGTTTCATCAGTAGTGGAATTTGTCCGATAAGGCATTCCTAAGGTTTGAGGGAAGTTTCATTCACATTTAGTTTATATCACTATACGAGAATAAAGAATGCTATTGTGTATTGGGACATATCACGTTTGAGCTTTGTGTAATGTAATATGGCTCTGGGAATGGAGAAGAGCAATGTAATGACTGTAAATATAGGGCTTATAAAATCTCTCTGTTGAAAAAATCTGAATATGTAACCCCAGTACAGGTGATCAAACGCTCAAAATAAGAATAGGGGTCCTTTTCTAGTTCATAGCCCAAATCAAATACATAGTAGATTAAGTAGAAAAAAAAAGAAAAAAAGACACATGGCCATCAAGTTCAACCTTTTAAGTCTATATAAAATCATCAGCATACCATATTACTTATAAAAGCTAACTTGATCAGAATCTTTATGCTTTGTGCAATATTATCCTTAACCTGATTATGCTAAAATGCTGAACGCCAAAATTTAGCAGAGTATTTGGCCTATTGCTCCAAAATTGACTTGGACCCTTGTAATGGAAGAAGACAGTATAGAGTCAGGTATTGCTATAACTGTAAGATGGTATTAAAGTGTTTTACTAAAGGAGTCATTTAGTGACTACCAGAAAATCATGTACACATTAAATAAGCCCAATACACTGCTTATAAGGATTAATTATATCTTAGTTTGGATCAAGACAATTTTAATGTTAGAGAATTTTTTTTAAAATACTTGGATAAAATGGAGCCAGCCTTTCCAGATCTGTGGTTTCCTTAATCTATACTGCAAGATGTGCTGATACGAGTTTCATGGTGTTGCAAATTGTAACAGTTCACAGAATAATCTTAATTAAGGAACAGGAAAAATAAATGCTATATTTCAGATTTAACAATATGCTAAAACTTATTTTTACCAGAAACACAGTTAACCTAACGCCCATTCACAAATTTGTCTTATTTACAAATATGAGGGGGATATTTAAGAAAATCCTAATTTTCTGTTTTTTTTTTTTAACATAAAAAAAAACATCCAACCAAACTAGAATTCAAGATTTGACCTTAAAAAAAAAAAAGCATGATTTAATCTGATTGAGGGAAAATAAATTTTATCCCAAATCGCTTGACTTTTTGCCCGAAAAGTCTAAAATAGTCAGATTTTCAGGGTTAATTCCAGTGCAGAGCAAAGAATCTTCTAAATAGGATAGGTACCTCGCCCATTGACTTATATACAACACAGCATTTTCGCATTCGTACTTTTGCTGAAATGGACTTTAATAAATGCAAAAAAAATAAATAAAATCAAGTTTTGCACCAAAAAGCCAGACATGACTTTAGTAAAGAACCCCCTTAATAAAAGTAAAGTTTCAATTTAAATTGTACGAATTTAAAATTTGTCAAGTTTAAAAACCTCTTCAAATGGTTAAAGGGACAGTTGCCGTTGACTTTGGTGAATTAAGTTTTAGATGGGTTGTTTTCAGAATCAGACTTCTCAGCTTCAGGACATCATAAATCTCCTGGGTAGGACTGCGTCCAGGCCCCCCCCCACCTATTACAGCGGCGCCGCCGGCCACTGACGTCACTGCGCCAGGCACTGAGCATGCATGCCGCACACCACTGTGCATGCACACAAGGTGCTCAGTGCGACGTGTCAGACAGTTTATTTAAAATCAGATTGGGAGAGGGGGGGGGGGTTTGGCCCATGAGGGTCGGGGCCCACAGTTGTTATTCCCCAGCTGCGGGCAGCGCCAGTCCAACACTGTAAATATCAGATGTATTTTTCCTCTAAAAATTCAATTTTTTGGACTAAAAAAAAAAAAAAAACCTCAACTACAGAAAAAAATCTCAACCCCCTAAATGTCTAGTCTGTAACAGAACAGAGAGGGCTCTGAATAAGGCAAAGTATTTGAAGGGATTTTGTCGTGATTTTAGTGGTATCGTTTTTATTACGCTGTACACATTGCAGATAATACATTCTACCATTTAAAATGTTATTCTTGAACCAATAAATGTATTTTTTAGTTGTACTATTGGCGTGTAGTTAGTCATGCCAGGACATTGTGCCTGGTAATGTGTTTTCAGAAAGCCGGTTAATTGACTGCTTTTGGAAAAGTGATTATTACTCCTATGTAGTGTTACTGAAGGAGTTATGGCAGGGATTGGTTGTTTTACTATCGAGTGCTATTCTCATATCTATCTACCACTAAAGGTGGCCATAGACGCACAGATAATATCGTACGAAACGAATTTTCGTACGATATTCGGTGCGTGTATGGTGGGAAATGAGCCGACCGACATCGTCAGAAGATTAAGATATCGGTCGGCTGGTTGATCGGACTGGACGGAAAATTTTGATCGGATGCCTTTGAAAGCTCCCTGAACATCGGCCATTGTTAGTGCTGAATCGTCAGATACAAGTAGAATTCTATTGTTTTATACCTGTATATTTGACGATTCAGCTCTACACGTGTGTGTTGAAACGAACGATCTTTCTTGGAAAGATCTTTTCCGAGAAAGATCGTAATTTTTACGTCTATGGCCAGCTTAAGTGTGACATGGGAGTTTTTTTTAGCATTGCAGGTGTCAGGTTACCTTTCCATTGTTTAGTTGATAAGACTGCTGGGAGGGAGGGGGATTTTTTTTAATTGTACTATTGGCGTGTAGGTAGTCATCTCAGGACATTGTGCCTGGTGATGTGTTTTCAGAAAGCCAGTTAATTGACTGCTTTTGGATAAGAGTTTTTTTAGCATTGGAGATGTCAGGTTTCCTTTCCATTGTTTAGTTGACAAGACTGCGGGGGCGGAGGGGGATTTCGCTCCAACTTGGATTGCAGCAGGAAAGAGTGACTGAAGTTTATCAGAGAATAAGTCTCATGAATGAGGGAAACATAGGAAACTAAAAACATGTTTAAGCTAAATGTCAAATTCAAAATTAAATATTAAAAATTTTTTCTTTTTTTTTAAAAAACGGATTGATTTCAATGGAGAATTTAACTAGAATAGCGCATTTTGTAAAAAAAACCCAAAAAAAACCCACTTTATCATTTTTTTATTTTGCATTTAGCAATGTTTTTGAAAATCTTCTTTACTCTATACAGAAAAAAAACTCATCACTGGATTGGTTGCTGCCCAGGTTTAAATTTGTCCAGTGTTTCCAAATGGTCCTGTGTACAAGGGCTACACTAGAGACATCACTCACAATTGCCATCTCTGATGTAGCTAGACAGGGAAAGGCAACATCCCTCTGATTGGCCAGAAGACAGGATGGGAGGTGTCAGGCAGTTCCAGTGCTGTTTCTGTGAAACACGAAGCTCTGGGAAGAAAGGCAGAGGGAGGGGGACGGTGTGGCAGTGTTTATGTTTGTCGGTGTTTATATTTGTCGGTGTTTCTGTGTGTGCCAGTCGGTGTTTCTGTGTGTGCCAGTCGGTGTTTCTGTGTGTGCCAGTCGGTGTTTCTGTGTGTGCCAGTCGGTGTTTCTGTGTGTGCCAGTCTGTGTTTCTGTGTGTGCCAGTCTGTGTTTCTGTGTGTGTCAGTCTGTGTTTCTGTTTCTGTGCCCAAGCTGATTTTAACTCCCAGTCCGGCTCTGCTTACTAACATATAGAAAAGGAGATTTTGTATACTCACTGTTAAATCTTTCTCTTCAGTCACTTGGGGGACACTGGGACAGTGGGGCTGGTACATCCATGAGGCAGGACACAACAGTAGGGAAAAAACTAGCCCCTCCTGTACTAGCTATACCCCCAGCAGGCAGAGCTTAGACCAGTTTGTTCCAAAGTCAACAAGAATTAAACATAACATGTCTGATGGAAAAAAAGAGCCTCAGTCCAGGGAGGGAAGACCTGTGTCCCCCAAGTGACTGAAGAGAAAGACGAGTATACAAAATCTCCTTTTCTCCAAGTCATCTTGGGGGACACAGGGACAGTGGGGACGTACCAAAGCTGTCCCCTAACTACTACGGGTGGAAGAGTGAGGCTCAAGTGGAACTAACCACTGCGGCTTGAAGCACCTTTCTGCCAAAAGAATGTACAGAAGACCACGTAGCTGCCTTGCATAGCTGTTCTGCGGAGGATTGCTTCCTGAATGCCCAGGACATACTCATCCCCCTAGTAGAATGGGCTGTGAGTCTAGCTGGTGGTGTTTTGCCACGTGCCAAGCAGGCTTGCTTAATCGGGAAATGGACGATTTTGTGGCCACCCCTCTTTGGTGGGGGCCTGAAGGAATGACTAATAGAGAATCCACCTTGTGAATGTCCTGGACCCTATGCAGGTAAAATTTTAGAGCTATAATGGGGCCCAGGGTGTGTAGAGCTCTCTTTCTCCTTAGGATTGGAAGGGGAAGGACAGAAGGTCGGTATCATAATCTCTTGGTTCAAATGAAAATCAGAAACTACTTTTGGCAAAAAGGATGGAATAGTGCGTAGGACCACCCTATCATGGCGAAAAAATGAGGAATGGCGGTTTGCAAGTGCACTGAAACGCGTCTTGCGGAGGCAATTGCTAAAAGAAAAACACAGTCTTCCAGGTAAGCCAGAGAAGTGGTACTGATCCTAGTGGTTCAAAAGATGGGTCTTGAAGGGCTCAAAGAACCAAGGTGAGTCCCATAGAGGATCTGGTGCTCATACTGGAGGGGCGATATATGCTATTCCTTGCATAAAGGTCTTGATATCAGGCAAAAGGGCAAGCTGTTTCTGAGAGACTTGTGATTTAAGAGAGCCTAGGGTTAGCCCCATGGATAAACCCTCCTGTAGGAACTCCAGAATGTTAGGAATGGACAGTTGCTTGAACTGCGTCTTGTGAAGTATGCACCACTTGTGGTAGGTAGACCAAATTCTATCATACACCCTAGGCGAGACTGGCTGCATACATGGTATTAACTACTGCCCTCGAAAAACTTTTTTAGGTCAGAATTTCGGTTTCAAGAGCCACACCGTCAAATTTAGATGTGTTGAAATTGGATGTCGGATTGGTCCTTGGGCTAGGAGGTCCGGAATTTAGGGTAATGGCCAAGGTTCTGCCACGGACATGTTGAGAAGGTCTGTGTACCAGGAGTGCCAAGGCCATGAGGATGAGAGTGGTCTGCTCTCGCTGAAGTTTCCAGAGAGTCCTTCGTACGAGGGGCAGGGGTGGAAAGACGTAGGCCAGACAGAAGTGCCACTTGGCTGTTAAGGCTAGTGGGTCCCTGTATCGAGGTAGAAATGTTGAGACCTTGCGATTGTGCCGGATTACCATTACATCTACGTCGGGAGTGCCCCACTCTCTTGGTTCTAGAGATTGCCTGCTTAGGTAGTCCGCTTCCCAGTTTTGAAGTCCTGGGATGTAAATTGCTGACAGGTTGGCCTGGTGGGTCTCTGCCCATTTGAAGATGAGGTTGACTTTGTCTAGTGCTCCTCTGCTTCTTATGCCTCCTTGGTCGTTGATGTACGCCACTGCCGTGGCGTTGTCGGACTATCTCTTTACAGCCTGACCTTGAAGAATCTGTTGCCAATGGATCAGGGTGAGACAGATTGCTCAGATCTCGAGCAGATTGATCTGTAGTTTTTCTCTCTGGTTCCACTGAGCAGGAGTGGAGTGACCCTCGAGAACTGCTCCCCAGCTGAACAGGCTTGTATCCGTTGCGAGAATCCACCATTGTGGCTCTCCCATTGGTTTTCCCAAGGAGAGATGGGAGTTGTCCAACCATCTGAGAAGAGA
The DNA here is from genome assembly GCA_024363595.1 of Xenopus borealis. NCBI lineage: Eukaryota > Metazoa > Chordata > Amphibia > Anura > Pipidae > Xenopus > Xenopus borealis. The sequence goes on along the minus strand of CM044446.1, from coordinate 79,226,178 downwards.
TGCTCTTGTCTTGCGGGAGAGTCGCATCTCTTGAAGAAGGGATTTTCTCTTACAAATCCTCAGAGGCACATGACACTGCTTTTATAGTGGACACCATGACCCCTAACACACTCATGCAGAACTTGACTGAGTGTAAGGGTCACTGGAGAATTGCCCTTACCAAGGTTTGGAGATGACTGATCATCTTCTGCGGAAGGTAAACCTTTTGTGTTCGCATATTGAACTGCATGCCGAGGAGGATTATGGATTGGCTGGGTGTTATGACCGACTTTTGCAGGTTTAGTGCCCAACCAAATTCCTGGCTCGTGTCTATGGCTGTTTCAAGAGAACTCTGGGCTTCTGAAAGGGAGGGCGCATTGATTGGCAGATCGTCCAGGTAGGGAGTGATGGAAACTGCCTTGTCACGAATCACTTACCTTGTCTTTACTAAAATCGCTGCTGCCATGATTTTGGTAAAGACCCTCAGGGCCGACATCAACGTGACAAAATCCAGGTGGTAGCCCCCCCTTACCACCTTGTGTATCCAAGAGTCTTGAATGAATGTGGTCCACACATGCGTCAAGCCTGCACGCTATCGGTACTGTGTCGGACAGTACGCGGATACCATCATGACGAGGTAGTCTTGTCTTCGGTCTTGGTAGTGTGCCTCTTGTTTTGCCAGTGTGGTCTCTGCTTACCACTGAACAGTCCTCTATGTGCGAAAGACTGTCGTGGTGGTTAAGATCTTGTGTGCTTGGTCTGGGAGCCACGAAAGAGCCTACCCCTGTGGAAGGCGAGCCTTGGGCTGGGGTAGCACAGTACTGTTACCCCCTGTTGCTTGGCTGATAATATTATGCAGGTCGGGCCCGAACAGAAGGCTGCCCTTGAAGGGAATGGATGGCGGCCATGACTGAAAGCGCAGACTGAGCTCACGCAAGAGCTGCTCAAATGGCACCAAAAACAAATGCACACCTGTTACTTAGCCTGCGCTCCCTCTCCGGCACAGCACTGGGACTCAGCCTCTCACCCGTAATACATTGCCTGAGCCACCCGGGTCTAATCACCGGCTTCCTCCCAGGGTTAGATTTTCCTCTGCAGACATGTTTCTAGAGTAAACATTATAATGGCTCTATGCAGCCCCCAAGGGGTGCGCAATGCAACAGGTACCTCTTTTTGCGTCCTGGCAGTTGCCCATTGGCCAATTAGGAGGAGGAACCCTGCTACCGGGAGCCTGTCAGTCTGGCGTTTCCCATTGCTACAGTAGCCTCTGCATAAAGGATAGAGAAGAGAGGGAGCACAGAGATCTACTCACTGTGTCCAAGTTCACTCCTCTGTCCTCCGGCCAGTCAGTCTCCACCTATGAGAAAAGGGGAGACCTGAGTGAGACTGGGTGATCTTTGATATTAGGGACCCCGGGGACAGGTCCCACGTAGGGGAATGCCTATTGGTAACTTCTGCTCTTTGTAGCATTCCCTAGGTGTCAAGCAACCGACAAATTTTAAGATAAAAAAAAAGAGGGAGTAGACAATGCCCTTTTCTGGTCTAAGCTCCACCTGCTGGGGGTATAGCCAGTAGGGGAGGGGCTAGTTTTTTTCCTACTGTTATGCCCTGCCCTCCTGGATGTACCAGCTATATCTCACTGTCCCCTGTCCCCCAAGATTAATTGAGGAAAACATTTTTTTATTTTGTACTGCCTAGATATTTATCCAGTTTTTATTTTTATACTAAACAATTCCTTTAAAGGAAAACTATACCCCCGAACAATCTAGGTCTCTATAAATAGATATTGCATAAAACAACTCATATGTAAAACCTTGCTTCATGTGAATAAACCATTTTCATAATAATACATTTAGTAGCATGTGCCATTGGGTAATCATAAACAGAAAATATCCATTTTAATAAATAAGGACAGCCTCCTGGGATCCTAGGATTCAATGGTGCACACAAACATACCAAACAAACTATAAAGTTAGGTCACGCGTGCAAATTAACAGACAGAGTTCTGTCTTTTGCTTCAACACTTCTTCCTGTTACAGTTAGAGTTGAAATATTTCTGGTCAGGTGATCTCTGAGGCAGCACACAGACCATCACAAAATGGTGGTTGAAGGCAAGAGATGTAAAAGGGCAATATTTACTTAAATATATATACCAGATTGGTAAGATTCTTTAATATGTCACTTAATTTGATATAAACTATCTGTTGCTCAAGTATTCATTTTCAGGGTATAGTTTTCCTTTAAGGAGTGGTATATTTCAGACATCTACCATTCAGAAGAAGATCACATTGCTTGAGTTAATGGGAAAAACCTTCCATAAAATACACAGATGTGCTTGTTATTCCTAAAACATGTTTATTTTATATACATTTTAAAACACAAACCAGGTGTGTTCTACTATGTGCAAGAGACACAGGGATGCCCATAAACATGTATAATCTGGGCAATACTGCCACACACTTATAGACAAGACTTGTGGGTCTCCGCTGCCATATTATGTGCAATTCAAGGATTTTCATTAAAAAATTGTGCTAATTCTTGTTAGGTCTGTACAAATAAATTATATTTGTTTGGGATCTCAAGATGATACTGCATAAGGAAAACAATTCTGGCAAAATATTGAGGCAGCCTGAAAGTGTTTTAAAATTTAACTCCAAATAAAGTATCCGAGGATGTCAAGTAGTTACTGTAGTAGTTATATGTAAAGAGCAGCCTGGGTGTCCAGTCCAACAAGACCCCAGAAAGTAAAATGTAAGGATAGTTAGCCTTTAAGTTATATAACATCTCTAAACCCAGCTTGAACATATTTTACATTAAAAATAACCTTTTTGCACATTATATAAAAGCCGCACTGCCACCGTATTGTTTGAACACATAATTACACAACACATATGGAGTGTCTCCACAATGGCAAGTATGTTTTCCAGTTCAAAAAGTAATATTGTTGCAAAAAAAAAAAAAAAAAAAGGATTTTGCGTCCATGTGAAAAAGAATATATACTAGCTTAGCCCCACCTTCCTAATGGGAAATGGGAAGCATTATCGATACTATGAATGTGGCTGTCATTGTTCGGCTTACCAGACACTGCCAAGTAAAGAGTCAAGCAAGCACTGACAGATGTCCTGCAGGTAAAATGCTCAACTGAAGTGTCTGGCAAGGCGCGCAGGTCTGTAGTCTGCTCGCAGCTGTACAAAGGAATGTAGCATATTCTTGTCTAGGTTGGCAAGCTGTTCCCCTGAGCAAACTTGCTTTAAGTTGTCAGGGGCCACCACCAGGAGGTTGCAAAGTGAGTGAAGAGTGTCAAAAAGTTGCAGTACAAGTGGAATCTGAAAAAAAGGTTATAATGCAATAAGTATCACCTCTTGGGAAAATGTAGCATTTTGTATATTTACACATTATTCTAGAGACCTACGGCTCTGGGGCAGCATAAAAGAGCGACATGAAGCTTTTACCATTCAAATTCCATATAAAAAATAGGGTTCCCATTGGGTGTGCGTTCAAAGTGCCCTTAAACTCTGAACACCTTAACAGTATCTTAAAAGCAATGCTATGTTTTAGGATAAACAAATCATTTTCCTAAAATCAAACAAGGGTTACCTGCTACAAAGAATTATTTCTACCATGTAGCGCAAGTATACAGGTAACAGAAATAAATTGTTTGTATTTTGGAAAAAGTTGGGTTGAGGATGCTTTCCATAAAGATCTCCGTATTGCCCAGAGTAGATCTGGATTTTTCAGACAGAGAGATATCAGTTACATGGAAAGCCCAGGGTGGCAAAGATTTAGGGGCGGCATGCTGCCCAGCTGCATCACTAATGTGCTTACAAGTGCACTTATTCTCGTTGCCGGCACTAGGATCATGCGGCGGCATGCCTTTTTAGCAATTCAGTACAAAATAAAGGAACCACATAATTAACATTAAAATGGTTTAAACATTATTAATAGTAGAATGGATTTTGCTTTCCTAATTAGTTCCTGAAATGGCTGTTGTGATTTTATTTTAAACTTGCCATTATTGGCCATACATTATTTAGAAATATAACTACAGTGAAACCTAAATTTTACATTGCTGTTTTGTGGTCCCACCTAAAAATATTATGCATAATACGTTTGCCTGGATTTTACACTATTTTTTCTGGTTCCCTGAAAAATTTTAAATGGGGGTCTATGGTTAATTGCAAATATTCTCTTCAAAGCCCAGGATTAGATTTGCATTAACCACAGCACAATTGCACACAATTTCAAAGCCCCAAAACTGACCGATAATGCACTAGTCAAACGGACCTTTCTTTTAGTTTAGCTTCTCTTGTTCCATTAGTGTACAAATAGAATAGTCCAGTGGTACCCAAACTGGGACTGGCCAACCCAGGGAGACCCAAAAAAGTGGAAGAGAGGCCAGTTTGAAGGTCAGTTCAGATTTCAAGGGTGAGTGCATTAAACATTCTTTCAAAAAAACACATATTCTTAGAGAAGTAAAGGAGCAAAAAGTGTGGAGACCACTGCTTGACAAACCTTGAAGTCCTTGGCACATCTCCTATATTCGGCAACATCACAAATTGCAAGCATGCCTCCCATGGAGCTGTATGAAAACTGCTGGAGATGCTCATAAATGAGACGATGAAAGCGCACACCTAGCTCCATAAGCACGGTGTCCACATTTTTTCCATCCATTGAGTTCCTTATTTTCTCCAATTGCTTTCGGACATAAAGGCAAACTTTCACACATGCCTAAAGTAAAAAAAAAAGTATTCTTAGAAGCCACTGTAATAGTAGTTCATAAACAATGTCAGAATAAAAATGCATTACTGCACTTACTGTAGTGTATTGGATTAATACATTGTTTTCATCTTCCGGTTTGAAATCAGTCTTCTTTTGCTCTGCTGCTAGAATTTGTTTCATTTGGCCAACCATGCAATTTATTGTTCTGAAAACAAATCCCAGAATCACCTATAAAGCATCTAGTACAGAAGTGATTTAAAAAACTGCTTGCTCTATGGGTCAGCAGTGAAACTATAACATTTAGGAAGACGTTTAATCATAGCAGTTTGGATTCAATCGTAACATCTAATGATGAAAGATTAGGTCTGGTGGGAGTAAACAAATGTTTAATGAGAGGGGTTCACACTGAAATACATTTTTACCTTGTAGCCATAAATGAAACTGCTTCTAGCCTGCTTTCAGCTTGACAGGGTCAGTAAGAATTAACAAGGCTGATTGAGAGGGTATATTTTTGTGCAGAGCTTCATCACGCAAAAGTGTCGTGATTTAAGTGATCCCAAAATGAACAGTTACAAATTGTCTCAGCACACCAATGTCTATTCTGCAGCAGGTCTGGTTTTAATGAGACCTTCTCACTAGAGAAGCAGTATCATGTGTGTTGAGAAGTATTTATAACATATTGACTTACCTAAAGAAAAATATATCTTACCTGTCAATTCCAGTATCTAGTTTCACCTCCATTTGTTCTATAATTTCTTTTTTCTTCTGAAGACATTCCGTAAGTTTTGGGGAGGAACTGGGTATAACAGAAACAGAAAAGGCAAAGACTAATATAAAACTGGCAGTGTTTAAGTAAACATAACAATATAATTTCACTGGCATTCACAAACCAACCATGAATAACTAACTACAGCTGCTTCAATAAACTGTTAAACTATTTGATTTGGACAAGTGTTTCCATTTTTGGAATATGATCCACAGATGTAGCATAGGTAATGTCACTAGATCTATTGGGTCCATCTCTCTTAGGCCAAGGCCAGACGGGGAGATTCGGGGGCATTTTGTCGCCTGGCGACTTCTCGCCGCTACTTGTAGCCCCCGAACCTCCCCGAATAGCCACTTACCTAAGCGCACCGGCGTTGCTTGAAAACGCCGGCGGGTATCCACACGGAGCGGCGCGCTTTTTGAAATTGCTCCGAATTGCCTGGCGAGGCAATTTGGAGCAATTTCAAAAAGCGCGCCGCTCCGTGTGGATACGCGCCGGCGTTTTCAAGCAACGCCGGTGCGCTTAGGTAAGTGGCTATTCGGGGAGGTTCGGGGGCTACAAGTAGCGGCGAGAAGTCGCCAGGCGACAAAATGCCCCCGAATCTCCCCGTCTGGCCTTAGCCTTACCTGCCACAGACTGTAAACGCTTCAGTGCCATTTGCATGTCAAATGGTAACATTCGGTGCAGCAAGATCAAAGATGCCATGAATAGACCCCTCCATCCTTTTTTTACAAACTAAATAAATAGAGAGGTTTGCCCCTTTATTATTTTCACAGCTAGCAAAATGGCTAGAAATTCTAATAGGAGTGCCCTTTGATGTCAGAGATCTTTAGTACTGCCTTTAAGAGGGATGTGTGTCACTTTACAATCAATTAAGAACCCAGTACAAAGCAAACTACATCTCATCATCCAACATTGTTTAATTTTAATATCTAGGTATCCACTTACTTCTCCAAACTATGACCCAAAATCAGTTCAGGTAATTTCTTAATTAAATTAAATTACTTAATGAAAAATTAAGTATACACATTGTTCTTGCACTAAACAATAACATTTATAACATCTTCACATTTTAATCGGAAGGTAATGGAAAAGATAAAGTGAGGGAAGAAACAGATTAACAGATACTTGGCATGAAATAAAATCTTACCTAATTAATGGCATGAGATGATCATTGAATTGTTTATCAAATAAATGGAAAATCGTATTGGCCTGATGCACAACATCAAAAAAATATAGGTTGGCATTCTTAGAATCTGGAGATGGAATTGCTTAAAGAGAGGGATAGAACAGAAAAAACATTACCTTTGTTCCTTCCAGCGGACATCAGTTCTATTGAAATGCAACACATGCAAAATGCATATTAAATAGCCCCTAACCCAAAAAATTAATTTGCCCTCTTATCAAAGCAAGACACCAAAACAGAACACAGTACATATACAGTGGTGCTTGAAAGTTTGTGAATCCTCTAACATACTCTTTATTTTTATATGGATGTGACCTAAAACACCATCATTTTCAAACAAGTCCTAAAAGTAGATGAAGAAAACAAATGAAACAAATTATATTTGGTCATTTATTTACTGAAAAAAAAATATCTAATGACATATCTGTGTGTAGCAAAAGATAAAGGGGTGGTTCACCTTCAAGTTAACTTTTAGTATATTATAGAAGGGCCAATTCTAAGAAACTTTTCAATTGGTCTTCATTATTTATTTTTCATAGTTTTTTAATGTTTTGCAATTTTCTTCTGTTTCTTTGCAGCTTTCAAATGGGGGTCACTGACACCATCTAAAAACAAATGCTCTGTAAGGCTACAAATGTATTGTTATTGCCACTTTTTATTACTTATTCTATTCAGTCCCTCTCCTATTCATATTCCAGTCTCTTATTCAAATCAATGCATGGTTGGTAGGGTAATTTGTACCCTAGAAACCAAATTGCTGACACTGCAAACAAGTGAGCTGCTGAATAAAAAGCTAAATAACTCAAAAAACACAAACAATAAAAAATGAAAAACAATTGCAAATTGTCTCAGAATATCGCTCTCTACATTATACTAAAAGTTAACTCAAAGGTGAACAACCCCTTTAAGCTGGCCATAGACGCAAAGATCCAATTGTACCAATCATCCTACAATTGGATGTCCCCATCTCCCGACCTGCCAAACTTCAGATTAAATAAAGTAGTAAAAGAACAGATCAGCCGGTGTTCTGCCCCTACAGCAATCGTACGGAAGTTTATGTCCAAAAAAAGCTGGTAACAGTCTCCCACAGAGAATTGTCAGATCAGCAATACATGCAGCGATATAATCGGCCACCGACCAAAATCTTTTAACATGTCAGATCGTCTGAATGACACTCCACACACAATCCAAAAATCTTACAAATCCTCGATTCGTACGATTGGACCATTGCGTCTATGATCAGCTTAAGTGAATCAGTATTTGGTGTGACCCCCTCCTTGTGCGGTAACTGTTGATAAGTCCTGCACTAAAACTCAGAGGAATTTTAGCACATTCCTCTATACAGAACCGCTTCAGCTCACTTTTGGGGGCAAATTCACTAAAATCCGAAAAGGTCGCTAGCGTTGGCTTCACTAGCGTTCGCCGCACTTCGCCAGGCGAATTTTCGCCAGCGCTACGCAAATTCACTAAAGTGCGAAGTTATGCTCAGGTCGGCGAACGGTAGCGTAGTTGCGCTAGTGTTACTTCGCCAGGCAAAGCACAGTTACTCTAGCGATGCCTAATTTGCATACGGCGGGAACTTTAACGCATAATAGAAGTATATGTTACAGCCACTACATTCCACTACACAAGCCCAGGAAACCTTTAACTTCACCTGGCGTAAGGGTGCGAAGTTGCTCAAGTCTATCTACTTCGCTAGCCAAAATTCGCCAGAGTCAGTGAATTTCCGAAGTTACGAAATGACGTCACGCTGGCGAATTAGCGCTAGAGTTAGACACTTTGCACTTAAGTGAATTTGGGCCTTGGTCTTTCCACAATATTTCAGTTGGATCAAGGTCAGGACTTTGACTTGGCCATTAGACTCTAGGGCAGGGATCCCCAACCCTTTGAAACCGTGAGCAACATTCAGAAGAAGAGTTGGGGAGAAACATTAGCATGAAAAATGTTCTTGGGGAGCCAAATAAGTGCTGTGATGGCCCATTTGGTAGCCTCTATGTGGATTGTCATTCTACTCTGAGGCTTTGTATGGCAGTGCAGCTGGTTTTTATACAACTAAAACTTTCCTCCAAGTCTGGAATTCAAAAATATGCACCTGCTTTGAGGCCTCTGGGAGCAACATCCAAGGGGTTGGAGAGCAACATGTTGCTCATGAGCGACTGGTTGGGGATCACTGCTCTAGGGTGTCATTTAAAATTCTCTGATATAGTTCAGAATTCATTTTTCCATCAATGATGACAGGCCGTCCAGGCCCAGATGCAGTAAAACAGGCCCAAACCAGAACAACGCACCATGTATCACAGACGGGATAAGGGTCTTATGTTGGAATGCAATGTTTTTCTCTTTCTCCACGTGTAATGCTCCTCATTTATTATTCGGATATCCTGCTGGTTTATCCACATGATCTTTAGCAAACATTTTTTGGGGACAGCAGTGGCTTTCTACTTGCTAGCCTGATATACAATCCATGCTGTTCAGTAACTCTTGATAGTGGACTCACAATCATCACATTCACCAATGCGAGACAGGCATCAGACACTTCCATTTTTAAAGCCACGATACACATCTACAAATGTGTTGTATGTGTGATCAGGCTTTACTGGATCCCTATTCTTTAAATAAAACAGGGTCTCTCACACACACCTGACCAAAAACACCAGACTCTGATTTCACCTTCAAATTATATGATAATCCTAAAGGATTCACTTACATTTGCAACATGCAGAAATGTTATTGGACCATTTTTTCAATAGATACATGAACAAATATAATAATTTTTGTTTCATTTGTTTAATTAGGTTTTCTTCATCTACTTTTAGGACTTGTTTGAAAATCTGATTGTTTTAGCACACATTCATATAAAAATAAAAAAACCCTATAAAAATATAGGGTTCACAAACTTTCAAGTACCACTGTATATTTCCTTTGAAGCCTAACTCCTGATTCTTTGCAAGTTGATTGCTTATACGTCATTAAACTGCAGGCATCCTTGATAAGCCCTTTACCCGAGCACTAATTACTCAGCCACAAGCATGATGCTTCCAAATGAGATTTATATCATTCACATTCACAGCCCCAAAGAAAAACATCATGGTTTTTATATTCATGTACACTGGAATTCTGAACCTACTGAAGCCTTGCTTCCAATATGGCAGTTTAGAATTCACAGAGCATATCAACAATGCAGATTTCAACACTGATTCTTCAGCTAAAGAATGTTATGACAGCAATGTGTAAGTTAAAACGATCAGAGTGGCATGTATGGCTAACTTTAGTGGCCTTCAGTAATCTCTCAATAAGAAAAATTAAATAAATAAAACCTTACCTACTAAACCTATTTCCAAAGCATAATCAATATGCTCGATGCATAAATAATCCACAAGAATGGAAAATATTCTAAAAGCGTTCTTTGGGAGATCGGATGGATCTGAAAGCTAAAAACAGAAAAAAGGCAGTGTAATTCTGGAGTACAGGAATACTGCATCTGAGAGGTTAGATAACATTTACAAAAAAATAAATAAAGCAAGACTACATTTATTGCCCATATTATTGTGCAAAGCAGACTATTTACCAGCATGCTGATGGCAGTTACAATGTGTAGAATAGCTCCAACATGTGACAGATTAAACTTCCAGTTACTTATTAAAGAGGCAAATTTAAAATACAGCTAAATTTTGTTTTCAGTTTAACTGAATCTGAATTCTCGAAGGTAGGTTTCCATTTGCTTGCATCTAGATTCTAGTCAACCACCCCACTTTTGTATCAGTCACTGCCTGGCCTTCCCATCTATATTTCAAACTCCCATCTTTACTATGTATGTGTCCATATACCAACTGGATTACGGAGGTAAATGCTGCCTCAACTGTAGAGCCATGCAATCTAGTTTAAACCCCACAGTAAAACACTTGGGGGCAGATTTACTAAATTCGCATGAAGGATTCGAAGTTCGATCGAATATTCAAAAAGTTTCAAATTCTAATTTTCTAATGTTTTTGAAGACAACTTCGACCAGTGAATTTTTAAAATTCGATCACATCGAATGATTCGAATAAAATTCTATTAAAATATTCGACAGTCGAAGAACTTCCCCTTTAAATTTATTCGACTGCCTAGTTTGCCAGATCAAAGCTACCAAATTATATTTCAAAAATTTTGATCGAATAAAAAAATTCGATGGAATGGTTAAAATTTAAAAATAATTTTTTTATTTGTTCATTCGACCCAAATCGAAAGGATTTTTATTCCCTAACTGTTCCCATGGTCGAATTGGAGGGTTTTTTAACCCTCAAATTCGACCCTTAGTAAATCTGCCCCGTGGTGATCTAGATTTATGAAATAGCCCTTGCTTCCTAAAGATGTAACAGAAATTAGCAAAGTTGTGATGGAAATAATGGTTAGCACAAATAAAAAGGTTTGTTTTGCATGATTTCAAAAAGTTGAGGATAAACATACACAATTGCCTGGAAAAGAAAAAACATTACGGCATTTGCATACACATTGACATCCCCTGCCAAGGAATTTTAAAGTTTTAACTGTAATGATTCCTTCAACTCCTAAGGCCTTTGACACACTCAAAAGTACCTCATGCCACCTATCATATAACACATTTTTTGGGCTAAAATCTCTGCGTTTGTCAAGCATTTCCATTTCAGCTCAATGACTTCTCAAAAGGATTCTTTAATTTGATGCCACTGCCCAGTCACTCCAATCCCACCTTCCATCTAGATATTGTTTTTGGGCTGAAAAGCTTTTTAAATTAGGGTGATTCTCAGCAATGTGTGCCATCAGCCTAAAAAGATAATAATCCCAAATGATCTAGATGAGGGGTGTCCAACCTGAGGCCCAGGATGTATATGAATGTGACCCAGCTTAAAACACTCTGTTCCCAAGGAAACATCATAATAATAGGTCTTTTTAATATCCAGGTGTCCCTTATTGCAGTGTAAAGCTCTGCCCAGTGTATATCCAACTGTTGTATTTTTTTTCTGTGTATTTTCTTTACTTTTACAGATCAAAAGTGTTTGTGTATTTCATATGTGGCCCCAGACAATTTTTCTATTTCCAATGTGGCCCAGAGAAGCAAAAAGGTTGGACACCCCTGATCTAGACAATTATTAGTCATAAAAAAAGAACTAGATCTTAAAACTTACTTTATGACATCGCTCAAAGGCATGCTTTGTTTCTTGCAACAGATTAACCACAACTTCTTGTGATAAAAATGTCTCTCCGTGTGTATCAATACTGGGTCCTAAAGGAAGGTTTGTACGTTGCCTTATCCTTTCCTTTAAATCTTGAATTCTACAATGTAAAAAGATGAAAGAAATGGTTAGTTGAATTTATATGATCCACAAAGTAAAGAAAATAAGTGCACACACTATAGAGAGTCCTACAACTGCAAAGTAAAGACTTCCATTATAAAGGCAGGAAACTTATATCCCATGCACAATCAATGGTTTGCTAAATAGTAAACACAGGCTTGTAAAAATCTCAAATTACGCATAACAGTTCCTTTTTTTTTCCCCAAGATGTTTTTATTTATTTTCTTGTGTTATACAAGTATGATGAATTATAACAAGATTATAACAAATAAGATGAAATGAGGTAATAATATCAAGTACAATTTAAAATATTAAATTACAGTTCCTTTTTAAAGGCACTTTCATGAAATTCCAGGTGTTATTTTTTTTTTTTATAGTCAAGAGGAAATGCAAGTAAAATACAAATTGCATTTTGGCGTGTACCCTGTACCTACAAAATAAAATTGAATAGTAATAGTAATTGGCTGGACAATTTTATTAGTGATTGCTCAGCCAAAGTCCTAAAAATTGGAATGGGAACTTGTTCCTTCAGTGAAGCATATTCAATGCAATCAAAATGTGAAGCTAACTTGGTTTATGGTTTTGGTAATTAAACTTACCCCCCACCTCCAATTGGTCTCTTCTGGTGATTCTTGGAGTCATAATAACGCTGTAAAATCACTGAACTTCGACTTCGCAGGTAGGCAGTTTCAACATCAATATAGTTCTCCAGGTAGCTGATGAAAATGGATTTGATGAGCTTTGACAAAAATGTCTGCTTGTCTGTTCCTAGATTGAATTCCATCAGTTTACTTGACAGACCTGTAGTTCTGCATTAGAAAAACAAACTCAAATGTTATATATGATACTCGTTCAAATTGAAACACTTAAAACGTAGCATGATTTTACTTGTATAGCTAAAATACAAGTAAACAGGCTAAGCATATTTGCCAATGAAAAGATAAAGCTTTACAGAAAAGTCTACTAGACATTGGGCTGCACTAGGCACCCATTATAGTATTATTATTAATAAAAACAGTAGATACTGTAGTGGTCTGGTGACAACTTTTTTCAAGAATGGATAACAAGAAGTAGGTGCAAAACAAGCACACTGCATCACAGTACTTTTGAGCTAACATACCGTTACTCAACCATCTCAACTAGTAAAAATGTATTCTTGAATTGCTACTAGTCATGCTTACAAATAAAAGGGTCACCTATCTAGAAGCACCTTTAAAAGGGTAAAAAAAATCATTCTAAGCAGCTTTTATATAAATTAAATTAAAGTAAAACTATCTGAAAAATAAAAAAATGTATATGAGCTCAGTTCAAGGAAAATTTCCATATAAAATCAGTTGAAGGGGTTGTTCACCTTTCAACACAATTATAAGTTCATCTGGTTTCAGACAGTTCATCACAAAGATTTTTTCCTATCACTTTCTATGTATGACCGTTTTCTAATATTTAAGTTTAAAGTTTAATTTTTCAACCTGTTAGGTCTTTCTAAAGCAGCTCTGGGAGGGGGATCACAGACTATGTAACCATACTAAATGGATAGATTAGTTGACACATTTCTTATCTTTGCTGAGCAGAATCCCTGAGTTTCATTAAAGGCAGCTGTTACGGTAGAGCTTAGTCGCCTTCATCGGGCTACTAACCTCCCCAAACTGCCACCCGCCGTTTCCTCGTGAGGCAATTTCAGGCGACTTTGGAAAATGAAGCACTCAGAGTACCATCCCACTGTCAATTTAGATTCTAGCTGGCGGGGAGGCAGTTCGGAGAGATTAATTGCCTGAGAAGAGGCAATTTGTCGCCCCCAAATAGCAGTGTGTCTCTATTCTATACAATAGTTGCTTAAGAGTTTAAAAGGAGTTGAAAATATGCTAACAAAATGTATCAACTGGTGTAGCAAATTGTAACAGTTCAGAATCGGCAAACTGAATTACTGAGCTTCCAGACTGAAACACCAGAGACAAGAACATTAAACGTCAATTTTGAAAAACAGTACAAAACAAAAGATGGAAAAAAGTTTTTATTATTGGTGAACAATCTGAAAACAACTGAATTGAAAAAGTGTTTGGTAGATGAACACCCCCTTTAAAAATGCTGTACCATTTTTGAAATAATCAAGTTTCTCTTCCATACCCCCCCTCTTAGCAATATGTGTCTCTACATGCAATTGCTGATGGACATGCAGTAATTTGATGGACTTTTAGATCGAATACATTGGCGTTCCTTTGCCTAGACAATGGATTATCGTCAAAATAAACTGACTCAAGGCTAAATTCAGACAGATTGTTAAGAGATTATTTCAGAAATGGTAAATTTGATTTGATTATATTTAGAAAGTTTATCATTTTCATGTGATGAAGCTTGTAAATGTCTGTCCCTTTCTGTACTCTGGGGCTTGAAACAATGTAGCAGAAATCAGTGTTCCTCCTGATCTGTAAATCAGTTGGCTTCTGATACACTGTATCATGTGTATCAAGCCTGGCCGAACAGAATCCTTAAAATCATGTGACTTTCGTCACAAAACAAGAGATAAACATTTTTTTTTTACACTTCCTCTAACTAATTTGCATATGCAAATTAGGGGTTGGATTCGGTATTCCACCATAAACCAAAACTATAAACCTGGGTGCTAGTCCAAGGGATTCAAAAAGCAGAATAAGTCATGTAGAAAAGCTGGTTTATTAAATCCATCATGAAATCAAGTTTCAGTTCCATACTGAAGAAAGTTCCAGTATGGAACTGAAACTTCCAATTTAATAAACCAGCTTTTCTACATGACTTATTCTGCTTTTTGTACACAAATATATATATATATATATATATATATATATATATATATATATATATATATATATATATATATATATATATATATATATATATATATATATAATTCAACAGCGGTAGTGTCTTAATTTGCATATGCATTATATGCTATTATAAGCGTTACCTGCTCTACACCGAAATATATAAACCATATTTACATTATTGCATATACAAATAGTGCTATATAAATATATACATGTATACCTTCAAAAGCATGGTATATGGCATCCCTTGGATGTTGCTCTCTGTGTCCTAAAAGCAGGTGCTTATTTTTTTAATTCTGAGCTTGAAAGGAAGTTTTAATTGCATAAAAACTAAGTATAGTGCCAAGTAGAGCCTCTTGTAGGCTGCCAGTCCACATAGGGGTTACCAAATAGCTGATCACAGTCTTAGTTGGAACCCCAAGGGACTTTTTCATGCTTGTGTTGCTCCCCAACTCCTTTTACATTTGAATGTGACTCAAGAGTAAAAAAGGTTGGGGACTCCTGGTATATGGGATAAGCAATACAATGTCGCAAGATATAATGAAATACGAAAAGCAATGAAGTAATATGAGAACTCAAATGCATGATATAAAATTAAGATAGAAACATGTTATATAGTGAATAAAGTACCCCCTCTTGTAAATTATAAGGATATTATAAGTTACCGAGGAGTTTCATGTTTTATACAGGTCATGGAACTCCGAGGTAACTTCTAATATCCTCATATTTTGCAACTGGGGGTACTTTATTTATTATAATACACAAGTTTCAGTGAGTCATGTGACAGAAATTACATCAGAACTCACCGTTTATAACTGATGACATCAGAACTCACCGTTTATAAGGATATAATTTACAAGATATTTATGGCTTTTGTGTATTATAAGGCTATAACTGGCAGGGTTAACATGTGCCTTTCATAGAAAAGGAAATCGGTGTAAGACAACTAATGGACTAAACTGTGTGATAGTAAGTAGATTATCTCCAGAAAACTGTGATGTACATACACTCGCTCAAATGTAGTCACTTTTTTTCTGTGACTGACTACACTCTTTATTTTCCTTTACAGGGAGAAAAACATGAGGAGCCTTAAAGTGGACCCGTCACCCAGACGCAAAAATCTATATAATAACAGTACTTTTCAAATTAAACATGAAATCCAATTTCAAATTTTTATTAAAGCATTCATAGCTGTTTTAAGCTCATTTAAAAATCTCAGCTGTCAATCAAATATTGTCTGCCACGCCTCTATGCCTTAGGCATAGAGGTGGGGCAGATAATTACTTTCACTTTCCATTCAGCACTTCCTAGATGCCATTGCTCTCCACACATTCCCCCAGTTCTCTTAACCATTTAATTATGTAGCCAGGACATGGAGATAGACATCGGGTACCCCATTCTGATGCACAAACAAGATTCTGAGATGATGCAAGGTTTGCCTTAACAGTGTCCACAAAATGGATCCTGCCTGCTTGCTAGAATTATGAATTCCCAGACTGAAGAAAACAAGATTAAAATAATTTATTTAGTGTAATTAATTTTCATTTTGCTTGACTAATGTGATAAAATAGGATTTTGAATATTTTTTTTGGGGTGACAGGTCCACTTTAAAACATGTATACAACTATTCCAACCTAAATCTTATAATTGAGAACTTAATTACCTTGTATACAGATCATAAAGACTCTTAAGGTATTGTTCAGCGTCAGATTTTCTGCATTCATCCAGCTGCTCTTTAACACAGCTCTGAAACAAAGGGGAATAATCTGTGTAGTAAATACATTATCACTGACCTTCCAGGTTCAATTATTAAAAATAAAGAACCCCATTAGCATACAACAAATAGATCTTTTCAGGGAAACATTCCTAAGGCCAATGGCACATGGCTAGCTTTTCAAACAGCATATTGTGCCTGAAATATCTATAGGTCTTAGGGTATTTTCATTTGGGTTGGTTTTGGGCACTTGGAGCATTGCAATTTTAAGCAGTCAAAAATTAACTGGAAAAAAAAAACTGAAAACATATCCATGCCTTAAAACCAACAAGTGATTGTGCTGATGTTCTGTGGTTTAAAGTGCTGTGTTTAAAAAAAAAACCAAGAAAAAAACACAAGATATCAAAGTGCGTAAAACTATTCTGGGCACCATTACTCTAAATTACAGAAAACAGCAGATTTTTAATTCATATGATGCCAAGGAGTTCAATAAGTCTCAGGACGCCATTAGACTATGCTAAACTACTCTCTCAACAGCTGTAGTTCAACATCTGGATAGCCTTGTGTGACTTAACCCTAGATCAAAGGGAATACAAAATTAAGTAAAAGTGCTCAAAATGCGGTTAAAGATTTTTAAAGAAAGATTTTTCTATTGCGAAAATGAAAATTTAATTTCAGCGTCATCATGTTGAAAAAGTTTTCTAAATATATTCAATTAAAAATTCTAAACCGTTTCTGAAATATTCAAGTTATTCTTCACTCTCCCCTCTCAGCATTTGCCTATTTTCATTCGCTCTTCATGTAAGAGTTTGCAGTCTGATTTTCAATTCCAGTTAGAGCCAATATATCTTATACGGGGGCTCCTTAGCCTAGAAGTTCTATTAGAACTCACTCTGTTAAAATCACCAGGCATTGGGTCTCTCTAATTGCAGGATTTATGCCAAATGCAGTTATTTTTTTAGGTTGTTTGTACAAGAATCAGTTATTTGAGCGAGTTCCAATACATCTGCTAGGAAAGGAAGCCCCCCTATAAGATGAGGAACATTTTTTAATTGATTGTACTTAGAAAGTTTCTTATTTCAGTATGATGACGCTTGTATTAAATTATTTTAACAATAGTTCCCCTTTAAATGCTTATGCTGGTGGTATCTCCAATGAGGCTATGCTCTGTGAACTGTTTAGATTTTAGAGTAGTGGTGATGGCAGTAGACCTGTGCCCTCTAACCCTGCTTTCACATGGACCTCATATGGTCAATCAAGATATTGATCAGGATAGAAATTCTTGTTTTGTCCCAACAATCTATGGTCTGATAATTGCATCAACAAGACCTGGCCCAACAAAAGGAGATCTTAATATGCAATGTCTAGATTAACAGTGTAATGTTTGTATAAAAAATAAGGACTGGATACAATATTTAAGTTGTGCAACAACTGATGTAGGAAGTTGATTTATTTGGAGCCTGTTTATTTTTTTTTTGCCATCTAATAATTCTGCTTCTGCTTAATGTATCTCCGTCATAAAATTGAATTTGCATTCTTGATCATATTGCATACCTGAATCTTGACTTCAAAAATGTTTTGGATAAGCTTTGCCAAAACAATTTCTGGATTACTGAATATATCGCCAACTTCTCGATTCACACGCTGGCACAACACAGCAGAGTTTTCAAATATATCATATTTTAAATAAGCCCCCTAAAACAAAACAGGGGATAAAGAAAGAGCTTAAAAATTTTGTTCTTACTTAATAAGCAATAGAATTACTTCTTTAAAGATATGTATAAAAGGGTTACCTCTTGACACTGGTTTATATACACATCAACACAATGGGAATAGCCCTATGAAAATAAATGTAAACAATTAAATAACACTAGTTCAATCATAGATCATTATAAAAAAAGAAAATGGTTGGCTCAGTTGATGTTGTTAGATTTCTTTAGATGTCAATGTTACCTTAAAGGGATACGGTAATGGGAAAAAAATATTTTTCAAAACACATCAGTTAAAAGTGCTGCTCCAGCAAAATTCTGCACTGAAATCAGTTTCTCACACATCAATATTACAACTAAAAAAATATATTTGCTGGTTCAGGAATTAAATTATATATTGCAGAGTAAATTATTTGCAGTGTAAATTTGTAACTGTATAATTTAGAAATAAAAAATACATCATAAAAATCATCCCTTTAAGCTCTCTAACTCTGAGTTAGTCAGCAACTTCAAGGGGGGGCATATGGGACAGAACTGTTCAGTGTGTTTGCAGTTGATCTTCATCACTCAGCTCAGATTAAAAAGCGAACCGCTATGACCCATGTGGCCCTCCTCAAGTTATTGCCTGGGAACCAATCAGTGGAAACTAAGAGAGCTGCAAAGCAGGAAATAGTGTTCTGGCTATTACGTTAGACATCCAGTCACTCCATTACATTTCTGTCTAACTATATTAAAAACATTTTATTTTGGAAAGCTATTAATACAGTTTTTGAACTGAACAGTAACTTTACATGGCCACTTTACCATCTAACATTATGAAGGAAGCTAGGAGAACAGAACAAGACAATACATAATGACAACCGTAAATTTTGGTGTATACGTTATAATATGTGTAGGACTGTTTTCATGGTTTCATGGCTTTTCCACTAAAAGCACAACATAATGATACAAAAGTAAATAACATTCTTAACAACTCAAAGTGCTTCCTTCTTTGTGACAATACTTTGGAAAAGGCTCTTTAAGCACAATAATGCCCCAATGCACATAGCAAGGTTAGTACAGAATGGATTTGGGAGTGAAAGACTTGACTGGCCAGCACACAGCCCTGATCTTAACCCATCTGAACAAATGTTTTAAAGCTGGATTAAACACAGACTTCAAAATCAGTCCTGGCCGTCAGCATCAGCGCCAAACCTCAGTGATGCACTTGTGGCTGAATTAAAGCAAACCCTACCCTAATATTCCAAGAGTAGTGGAAAGCCTTTCCATGAGATTGCGCATAACATTCAATAGAATGGTATCTGAGGTTAGTGGTTATATTCATGGTGGGGTGACTAATATATTGCCACCCCCAATGAATACCACTTTCCACCTCCTTCAAGTCAACTGTGCTGCTAAAGGGGGATCATGTTATAAAGGCACCCATGTGTAGTAAAGATGGATAAAATAACTATGTTCAGACACTAAACTAAGAATTTTGCAAATGTGATTTTGTACAAAATATTGCACATTTTAAGAACATTTGCATAGAAGCGCATTCATCTATCCTGTTCATATATTACATACATACCACACACACGCAACACACTTGTTTTACTATAAAAAGAATCATTTAGATCTTAAAAGGAACAGAGAACTTTTATTCTGTACAATGTATTAATTGTGTGATGTTGTTTACAGTGACATCAGCAAGACAGCATGGGATAAGTAATATGTTCATATCATAACTATTATGCATTAATACTACCTAAAGTCTCATCAGCATTAACACATTTAGCCTGCACACGATAAATCCCTTTAATAATAGGATTTGCAGGATCAGCGATCATAGCTTAATCTTTAATGGGTCATTTATGCACACACACTGTACCTTGAAATGAAGTAAAACTGCAGCAACTTCTCTCATGCGGGATATTTCGCTCCTCCTCTGTGCACTTGTGAATTCTTGAATCAGCTGGTGCTCCAAGTCATGATATTTACCTAAACAAAACCAAATACAAAAAGTGGCTTTAATACAACTGTAACTGTATCAAAGGGTAATCAACAATCAAGTTAAAAGATAAAAGATTACTCACTTGCAATCTTTGATTTTACTTCTGCAAATCTGCAAAAAGGACAATCAATAGTATATTTGACATTAAAGAAATAACCATAGGAGAGAGAGGAGAAGAAAAAAAAAAAAAGAAAGAATACCGACCTGTCAAAGGGAAGCTCTTGGGCAATTAAATGCAGTTTCTGTATGATATCAGCTGCCTCTTTTATCTGCCAAAATAAACAAAAAACTGAATTTAAACTATCATACAGAATGCAGTTTAAGCCAATGGTATATGCAAGGGCAGAGACACACATTGAGATTCAAGGTGACTATCGCTTGAGGAATCTTCGGGCGCTACTAAATATATATACACACACACACTTGTATGTATGCAATGGTTAAGGAAATTCGTCATATGGGGTTAGTAGTGTGTGTGCAGGCCCAATACCTGCGAGACCAGAGGGTTTGGGCCGACCTCGCTCCCCTAATTGCAGGTAATGGGCGGGTTGGGGTTGAACTCTTCAGCCTGCTCTAACGCCGCCTGTGACCTTACCCTACCAGCTTCCAATTTCAGGGTTTTAAAGGCATGTCTGTCCCTTTTATGACGTCACCGGCAGGGTGACGTAGGTCTACAAAAGGAAGGCGGTAGCTGATCGGGGTTGCACGGGTTAGGTGCGGGTCGCGTTTTTCTCACCCACAACATCACTAATATGGGTGTTTAATTTGGGTGTTTGTTGCTAAACTGCTCTGTTAATTAAGCCAGAGGTAATAAGTGTTTCCAGAAGCAAGCACCTTTTACGGTCACACATTTTAGAAAGCCCCACGCCATACATCCTAACAAGGTTAAAGATATATTAAATCACTCTGAACTTACAAGTTTACTCCGATCTTTACATTACTTTCCCCATTTTCCCATTCACTGTTTTCAGTTCCCAGGAGCCTGCTCTAGATAAAGTTACAGACTGAATGGCATTCAGCATATGGGAAATATGAAAACACAAATCTGGGACATTATTCCACTTTGACAACCTTAGTTACACTACACGTGAAGTAACACCGCAAACAGTGTTTTTATAAGGAGTATAACAAGTAGCAGAAAGTAATATATATATCAATCAAGGCCATTCAAGAGGGTCGTATGAACATGTTGAAGGCTCAACACCAAGGCTAACAATAGATAGAATTAAAACTTTCTAAAAAATATACAAAACCACAAAAACAGAATGACACAAATGAAATAAATGCGTTATCAGCACTCAGCAGTTAATATTGTTAAATTACATCTGTGACCAATTAAACTTTAAAGAGAAACTGTCATGGGGAAAATGTTTTTCCCCAAAAGGCATCAGTTAACAGTGCTGCTCCAGCAGAATTCTGCATTGAAATCCATTTCTCAAAAGAAGAAACAGATTTTTTTTTTAAATCTGACATGGGGCTAGACATATTGTCAATTTCCCAGCTGCCCCAAGTCATGTGACTTGTACCCTGATAAACTTCAATCATTCTTTACTGCTGTACTGCAAGTTGGAGTGATATCACCCCCTCCCTTTCCCCCACCCAGCAGCCTAACAAAATAACAATGAGAAGGTAGCCAGATAACAGCTCCGTAACACAAGATAACAGCTGCCTGGTAGATCTAAGAACAGCACTCAATAGTAAAAACCCATGTCCCACTGCGTTTTATTCAGTTACACTGAAAAAGAAAAACAACTGCCTGCCAGAAAGCAGTTCCCTCCTAAAGTGCTGGCACAAGTCACATGACCGTGGCAGCTGGGAAATTGACAAAATGGCTCCATGTCAGATTTCAAAACTGAATATAAAAAAAATCTCTTTGCTCTTTTGAGAAATGGATTTCAGTGCAGAAGTCTACTGGAGAAGCACTATTAACTTATGCGTTTTGAAAAAAACATGTTTTGCCATGACAGGATCCCATTAACGAGTAAAACTTTCAACTGCTACAAGGGTGATCACAATAAGTCATGGCAACAGCCTGTAATTAGGGCAATGCTGCTTATGGTTTGGAATCACGTAATGCCTTACTGACAGCTCTTACCTTTTCAGGGTTGTTAAAAACATCAGAGCGCAGTTCACCATCTAGAAACTCATTAAAATATGTCATCAGTTTCTGGGCCTCCACAGCACGTTGCCTGGGAGTGTTTACCCCCTCAAGCTGGTCACCAAGGTGACACACCTTAGTTGCCACATAACTGATGTGTTCATCAAGTTCTTGAAAATGCTGGAAAGCTACCTGGAAAATACAGAAGTTGCAAATGGGGAGGATCATCACAAAGCAAATGAGTTTCCTGAAATGCTATACATTTCTGATAAGCTTATCCAGCCATTGGAATAGCCACAGTAACCTAATGATAAGGCAAGCATAACAGACATGAATAAAGCATATATTATGACATCTATGCAAGTTGTACGTTAACATGTCATCATGTACAGTGTACAGCATAGTGATAAGTCTAAATGGAGCACTGTATAGGCACAGGTCATCATAAGAATGGGACGCTAAAACAATGGTGATTTGTACAAGACAGAAAGAGCACATCTACACTCCATGCCTCCTTCCCTTACCACTCTACATCCTGCTGGAGAGGCTAAAAAGTGACAAGAACCCTGGAACACATTTTATGGTCATATCCTGTGATACTGCTTGTATGGGAAGACATACGGGAACCACTGTCTCAACTAGTATGAGGGTAGTCTCCCGAAGTTTCCCATATTCAAAATAAGGAATATGGGCTATCCTGGACACAGAAATATGGGCCACATGGCAATTTCTGGAACTAAAAAGAATAAAATGTGTTTACCTGTCACCTGGTACCAAGGCATATCAAAGGATCAGTCCACTGTGTAGCTCCTAAGGATAAGGTCTCACTGGCAGATTCAGGGAGATTTAGTCACCTGGCGACTAATCGCCTCTTCTTTTGGGCGACAATCTCACTGAACTGCCTTCCCGTCCACTACAATGAAAAGTCACCAGTGCTAAAGTGCGTGCGTCGCTTCGTTTTCAGAAGTCTCCCAAAGTTGCCTCACGAGGAAACTTCGTAAAACGAAGCGCCACGTGTGTTTTAGCCAATTTATTTGATCTGAATGGTTAGTGGCAGATCGGAAAATGAGGACGTATGATCATTCATCTGATATTGAAGGTAAATCTTTGCGTCAATGGCCAGCTTAAAAGAGAATTCAACCTGTAAGTGAAAAAAACCCTCCCCCCACCCCGCCTACCTGGACAAATGCCCCTAACTTGTTACTTACCCCTCCTTCCAGATCCTGTCCAGGGGCATTTGCCCGGGGGGGGGGGGGGGGCAGGTAGGCCGGGGAAAGAGTGTTTTTTTCACTTAAAGGTTGAATTCTCCTTTAAGTGAATTTATTCAATCCTCATTTCAGAACAAATTCTATCAAAAGTGTTAATTTTAAGCAAATGTATGGCAATTCAAATTACAGAAATATCAGTTGTCTGGAATGCCCCAGGTTCCAAGCAATTTAAAAATAATGGATCCTATACGTGTAATCTTTTAAAAGTTACCTGGTTACTCTTCTGTAGCTCTTGCACTTTCTTGGCAAACTCCTTAGCTTCTTTTTGGCACTGATGCTCTAATTTCTCCACTTTCCTTTGAATTCGTTCATCCACTAACTTAAGTTCTTCAATGTGATTAACAAACTGTTCTAATAATCTATAAAGATTAATACAAAACCAAGTTGTTATAGAAAAATAGGCAAAATGTTTTTATTTTTAACATGTGTATATCAAATAGCACATTACACGACCTCTGTAAGAAATGCAAAAAAACGAAATAAAACAAATACATTAAAATATCTTAGAAAAAAACCCTCAGATGCAGCACCAAATAAAATATAGCACACCAATATAATAAACACATATCAATGGCAAAGTCGCAGAACAAATACAGAAACATAAGTTAAAAGCAATTAAAAAGCAAAACACCTGACTGAATCTGCCCCATTTCAAAGAAAGGCAAATCTATAACAAGTTACTACCCAGTAGCTCTCCATCTTCTTGTCTGTTGATCTGAAGCATGGGAGGACTCACAAAAAACGTGAAAGCTATCTATTTATTAGGACTAATTCATTTTGATTCACATTAAATGGCAGCACCATGTGCGGAACTAACAGGGGTGCTGTGGGTTCAAATGCAACAGTTATCACCCATGTGGTCCCCCCTCAAGTCACTGATTGGTTGTTGGCTGTTAACCAATAAGTGGAAACCAAGGGCGCTGTAAAGCAGGAAGTTGTGTTCTGGCTGCTATGTTAGATATCCAGTCACTCCAGCCTTTATACATTACATTTCTGGATTACCAACTAGTGATAGGCGAATTTATTCGCCAGGGGCGAATTCGCGCAATTCGCCGCCGGCGAATAAATTTGCGAAACGCCAGCAAAAATTCGGCAGCAAAAACGAGTCGAAAACAACGCAACGCGCGACGGAAACTACGCAACGTGATTGACGCGCTTCAAAAACGACGCGCAAATTTTTTCGCCAATTCGCGAATTTCGCTGAAGATTCGAGAATTTTTCGGCGAAACGGGTGAGGTTCGCCCATCACTATTACGAACTATATTGAAAACAATTTTTGCACAACCAATTTACCTAGTTTTTATTTTTATACTGATCAGTTCCTTTAATGCTGGGACTAGGGGGGCATGCTCCAAAACCTGCCTGACCAAGAGGAAATAAACAGATCATTAGAAGGAAAACCTGAATCTCAGTAAGACTAGACAAACAAATTTACACCTTTGTTATGCAACCAACAACACAGGAATAGCCAAACTGCAGGGGTCAACAGGCATGCACTTACACATTGATCTCCACATTTAACAAAGGTTGTTGTGAACTGGCCTGATAAAATGGAATTGTAGCTGGAGACCTTACTCCATACACGGGCCGATAAAAGCTGCCGCTGTGTGGGGCCATCCGACGGGCTTCCCTGATCGATATCTGGCCGAAAGTCGTCCAGATCTCCATCAGGCAGGTTAAAAAATCAAGTCTGCCCATATTGTATGCATTGTGATCCCATTGTTGGGCCCTAGGATCAGCCTGATAATCGCACACCTCAATGTGGGCATATCAGGGAGAGAACAGCTTGTTTGGAGACATCACCAAACAAGCAGATCTCTAGGTCTTTGGCCACCTTTAGTCAATATAGGGGGAAAAAAAAATCATTCTCCTTATTTTGAAACCAAAATGTTCAGAGCACAGAATATTAAGTAACATATGGTAATGTTGTAGATATATTTCAGCGTAATAAATCTACTTTCCTGATTACAGCTCTATACATAAATTTACCATGCACACTCAAAACAATAAGGCCCATCTACATCAAAGGCTCAATTGGCAGCTTATCAAGGACAAGAACGGATGATTCAATGCATGAAATGTTCCACCACAGATTCATGCTGGAAAAAGCAGCACAATGTAACAATGCACAATGATTATGCAGCATCATAGCAAGCAAAATGGATTTCTTCTAAGGAACATTATAGCATGATACAGTTTCCATGCCATTTAACTAAAATTTAATTTCATTCACTGTACTAAGAAGTTTTGTTAGAACAAGTGGCAACAGCAAAAATCAGTCTCAGAAAACAAAGAGTAAATACTACAAAATGTATTTCTTCAAGACAATGCAGACAGACAATCAATCCCACTTTGGTGCACAAGGAGATTCTGTATGTATTTCAGGTTTATGCACTGTTGTTTACAGTGAGGTTATTATGGAGTTAGTTGACCACTAAAATGACATTTATTTACTTTACATTTTTTCAGTGTATTGAGATGGAATGCATTTACTTTTTCTTTCCTGGATGATTACTTAAAGGAGAAGAAAAGGCTAAAATTAAATAAGCTTTATCGGAAAGGTCTATAAAAAATATACCGCTAAACCTTCAAATGAATGCTACTCCGAGTCCTCAGTCAAAAGAAACACCGCATTTATTTCCTTCAATTGTGTACACATGGGCTTCTGTATCAAACTTCCTGTTTTCATCTTAAACCTCCAGGGCTAGGGCTAGAGCATGCTCAGTTTGCTCCTTTCTCCCGCTCCCCTTCCTGCTGTAATATGAGTCAGACACAGGAAGGAAGTGATGTCATGCCAAGCTAATAGGACAGTTGTTATCCTAAACAAACAGAGAGGTTATATAGCTGTTAACTCATGTATGGTAAAGCATTCTGCAGAGTAAATATAGTGTTACAGCTTGCACTAGTGTGGCTAATCTATTGGCAATAAACTGCTTTCCTTCTCCTTTAAGTCTATCTTGGGAGCACCAGCTCAATGGATTCCTTGTGCACTATAGTTAGAAAATATAAACCCTTCTGTCACACAGAACAGTCCACAATAGAAGTATAAATCCAGTTCCCACCATGCCCCTCACTGACCAGTACAAAACTGCTAAACAAGCCACTTGCTCTCTACAAGGATTGTATTATGTATTTCAGTTCACAACAAAAGCTAGTAGCCAGATACTACACCAAACAGACTAAACTAAATTGTACCATTTATAGTAACATGAAATTGAGACTGGCACAATGCTGCTGCACACAGTTGAAGGTTAGGGAAAGGTTTTGGACTACAAATTTACTGAATTCACTATCTATAGAGCAGAAAACATTATGGATATGCTGCCAAAATACAAAGGTTTTTTAGAGAAATAAGGCAATAATTGAATAAGACAAATGGAAAATGTTTGCCTAACGAAGAGGCCTGTGTGCTCCAAAAGCTTGCAATTGTTACTTATTCAGTAAGCCAATAAAAGGGATCACCAAACTTTACATTTTCAGCATGCCAAAAAAACAAACTTATGTAACTGATCTGATTTAATCTGCTACTAGAACTCGACAGAATCACAATCATGAAAAAAAAATCACAGTAATATCAATGATTCCATTTTGCTCAAGTGCCCTAGATGCTTGAGATTTAGGTAGGCTCTCCCGGTTCTGCAACCCCTTATTTTAGACACTGCTTTGTAAGTCCGTACACAAACATACAAACAGTGGACTCAGCAACACTGTGAGTGCATTCCATGACATAGTGGACACAAAAATATTTATAAAACAGGGTTATCACAGAGAGGAAGAAAAAATAAAAGCATATAAACCAAAGCTTAAAGAAGAGAAAGTCAGCCAAGCATCCTGAAGTTCCCTTAAAATTTTACGAATATCTCCAAGTGAGACATTTCATACAACCATTTCTCCATGACCAGCGAAGCCTGGTTCTCTCGCCTTTCGAGAAAATAATCAAAGCAGGCTGGCCTCAAAAAGCTTTATTATCAAGAATCTATGTAATTCTCTCAACGCTGCCACCCTCAGACTTTGTAAAACATAAATACATGTCTCTATGGGAACAAGAACTTAATGTCTCGATACCACTAGATATCTGGGAAGCTATTTGGTCTAATGCCAAGAAGGGAGTCACATGTGTCAAACAGAAGGAGAATGTATATAAAGTACTGATGCAATGGTACAGGACACCAATGAGGCTTAACAAGATCTTTCCACAGATCCCGAATCAATGTTGGAGGGGGTGTCAAGCTCCAGGTTCTTTGTATCACCTGCTTTGGTCATGCCCAATCATTTCCGCATACTGGAATGAAATACATAGTATAATCTCAAAGGTCACATGCATAGATGTGGTGAAAGACCCTATAACCTTCTTATTGGGAAAACCTATGGAAGAGATTTCCAGAACATCACAGGCTCTGGTTAATCATATTTTAACATTGGCCCGCATCACGTTGGCGGCCAAATGGAAATCAACTGAACCACCATCTGTTCAAGAAGTCCATAGAAGACTCATCTCTAATATGGCCTTTGAAAACATGATCGCATATACTCAAAATAAGACACAAAAGTTCCAAGCTATTTGGGCCCCTTATGAGATGTTGGCAAAACCACAAAACGCTTAACCACCTGAATGACAGGCTAGGTGGCATGTGTTGAGACAAAGGTAACATGGATTCTTGATATCAGCTAACTCGAGACACTTTAATAAATGTGGAACCAGATCCGGTAACTAAACTACTAAGCAATGTCCTATATAACTCCCACACTACTCAATACAGAGATTATGTCATGTAAGGTAGATCGTTATTTTTATTTTTATTTTTGTTTACATGTTAATGTTTTAACATATGTAAGAATATCAAAAGTGATCTCTGCTTGTAATATAGAATTGCAGCAATGTATACCTACAATATGATGTTTAGCAGCTATCTATGCAATGTACACACATGATATCACAAGTATGGATTGTCTTACTATCCTTAATAAAAATTTTAAGTTACAAAAAAAAAAAGAAGAGAAAGTCATTGGCTGACTGGATTTATGCTAGAAAGAAAATATGGCATGGTAAGACTGTTAAGCATCTAGAGAAACAGTTACTGTAGGTAGATCTCAGAACATAAACAGACACTGCCCGGGGGAATAAGCAGTAAGCTACTTCATGCCTGCACAAGTAGTCAGGGGAATGATGCAGCTGCCTTTAATAGCTCATTACTCTTCTGAATGCACTTAAGCATGTGTTCTCTCCCCAGGTCAGACTATTTCAGTTCTCAATTGACAACAGTGATGCCAAAATTCACCCCCTGATGTGTCATATACCTAGTATAAAAAAATAAATAGCCATCTCATTCCCTGTTAAGCATATGCAGCCTTATATTCTTAGATGGTCTCTTATTCAGTAATCAGATTGCTGTGCTTTGAAGAGACACAGCAACTTTAAGCAATCATTTTAGCTACGCAACAGTGGCCCAATATGCTTAAAGAACTACATTATGCAAAATATTTTTCCCAGAGTGATCAGGTAGCATACCTCCCGACATTCTGAAAATAGAAAGCAGGACCATATCTTTTTTATGAAAACACCACCTAATTACCATGTCCATTTTAGAAAATGTGGCAGGTTATGGAAAGTTTGAACACATTTCTATGGGTTTTAATGTCAGGTTTTATGGGTTATTACAGTTTAGCTAAAGAAAATGAATTGCCCTTTTAGCAGCAAGTCACCGTTTCCCCAAGAGATCTACTTATCTTAAATCGTTACAATTGTTTCTTTGCTTATCTAAAAATGGCACCTGCCATGTCTTCTGGGCGCTCTGCCAAAAGCCAATGAAGTTTTAGAAACCTTGAATATTTTTCTGGCTGTTCAGTTCAGGAGATCAAAGAGAAAGTCGAGACATTTCAGTAACAATCCAGGACTGTGGGGTGAGCTGTCAAAATCAGGACTGTCCTGTGAAAAATGGGACAGTTGGGAGGTATGAGGTAGTATTGGGTCAATGCCTGATCACCGATGACACAGGGCCTTTTAGGTATGGCATGCAGCTAGAACACAGCAAGCTATTAAACTAGGTGGTAATGTGCATTGTGTTTTGTTATATTATGCTCCACTGCTCTCAAAAATACTCAGGTGCTCTGGACCTATCAACCGTCATAACAAATGTTTATATACTAAATAATGATCAGTAACTTGTGCAGGTTTTTTGGCCAGTTTTACCTTTTAGGATCAAATGATTCCCCTCCTCCTCTTGATCCTCCTCCTGGTGTTCTCCATGCCAGTCGCTCAATATATTCATCTGCAACAAATGGCTCCTAAAATCCCAAAACAAATGCACAGTCAAAAATAAAAAAGTAAACAGTTATTTAAAGGGCGCATGCCAGAAGTTGGCCCTCAACAATAATTGATGGCTGCAGGTTGGACAGTCCTGAGATATACATACGTATAAATAAAATAATTCTAATTTAAATTACAGGTTTTAAGTGTCATGGACCTGTATATGCACTATAATAATAATAATAGGGATGCTTTGCTATTTAAAGAGATTAGCAATAGCTAATTATTAAATAATGGGAAACTGGTGGCACTCAGGACATTTCATCCACTGTATATGACAGGAGCCAATTAGCATCTAGGCTGACCTTATAGGGAACTGAAGCTTGTCTTTGCTTGTGTGACTACAGGGCTGTGATTGGCTATCCACTTCTTACTGTGCTTCTGGCAGGGGCCATAAGGCCACCCCACTCCTCATCTGAAACATGGAAAGTTAAGACCAGAGCAGATCTTTGTTGCTCCAATAAAGGCATTTACATCCTTTAGGATGTAATAGATGTAAATGTTTTTAAACTGCTGAAATAAAGTTCAGTTTTATTCTAGTGGCATAAAGAGTGCTTGCCAGGCTTTTTCCTTCATTGCATTTCACCTCCATCTACGGCTTCACGGTGATGCAACCTGGCCACTCAATTTATTTGGTGACTGCACTTCCTTTTTCGAGAGACATGTACTGTTAATGTTTCTGCAAACCCATGAGCGTAGGGCCAGGGGTTAACAAATACAGGTCAGAGAGTCCATAGGGTTATTGTTACATAAATGGAACTTAAAGGGGAATTCAACCCCCTGGCCAACCTCTCCCCCCGGGCTATTGCCCCATAGTCACTACTTACCCCTCTGTGTAGGACCCCTCCAATGAAGTTCACAGGGGCCATCTTCTCTTCCAACCGCTTCTTCCTGGATCTGTCTGCACATGCGCAGTAGGACGCTGGTACTACTGCACACAAAGTTCACCGATTGAACTTCATGAACTTTGTGCGCATGCGCAGTAGTACCAGCGTCCTACTGCGCATGCACTGCCGACGGAGCCAAAAGAGCCATTGGAAGAGAAGAGGGCCCAGGAAGAATCAGTTGGAAGAGAAGATGGCCCCTGTGAACTTCACTGGAGGGGACCTACACAGAGGGGTAAATAGCAACTTAGGGGCAATAGCCCGGGGGAGAGGTAGGGAGGGGGGCTACGGGGGTGGGGGGATTGGTTAGCGCCCGGGGGGGTTGAATTCCGCTTTAAGAGTTTTATATACTTGAGTTTAGTAGGGACCCATGCATTATAGATAATTGCTTTGAACTGAGCAATATTCATTGCTCTAATAAAGGGGACATTTTTAAAAATAATGATCAGTTTTAGACCACAGTGAAACAGGCACCATATAGTATTCATTAGTGCCTATCATTTTGGGGCAGCGGGTTCATAATGCTATATGTCTCCTTTAAGTGTCCCTTTCCAACACTATACTAGCTGTTGACAACATTGTGGTAAAAAAATAAATAAAAACCATGCTAAGCTTAAGACTCCCTATGCAATGACACAGGAAAATGGATCTCCCAATTTGTTAAAAAGAGATAAGGTCAAAATAACTTATTTTTTTCATCCACATTACAGAACTTTTTTTTTTACTTCACTCCGTGAATACGTCAATATAACCTTTTTAAAGGAGAGTTAAGCTTAACTAAAGAAGTAGCTAGAAATGTTATGCATTGTGTTTTGTGCTTCTGTACCAGCCCAAGGCAACCACAGTCATTCAGCAGTAAAGATCTGTGTCTCCCCAGTAGATGCCCCAGTAGCTCCCCATCTTCTTTTCTGCTGATTCACTGATTCATATGCTCTGTGCTGCTGTCACTTACTGAGCTTAGGGACCCACTCACAATATACAGTACACATAGAATAGAAATGTTACAATATAAGGCTGAAACTTTAGGCTGGTCCAATAAGTTCGGGATATAAAATATGACATTTTTAGCCATATTCATTTCTAGGATTTTATATAAAGCATGTGGTTAGATAGGTGTCCACCAAGTAACCAGAGCAATATGAACCAAAAATCCCCAAGGCCCCACAGGGTTAAAATGTATAGAAAATAAAATAAAAGTAATGGTGTCGTTTGGATCAGATCGCAAATAAATGTATTAATCATACAAAATGTTTCACAATGCTTTAAAACACTGGCTGGCCAGATACTTAATAATGTATTAAGACAATTCTCAAGGTGGCAAAAATAGATAAAAGTTGCATGCAGTAATAATACTAAAATTACAAGTGTATTGTATTTAAAAAGCGCTAATCATAACAAATGAAGCACTAGCCAAGACCGCTGTGCATAAATACAAATTGTAACTAGATGTAACCAAAAGCACAGTATAAAGGTTGCGATTATGGCTGAATTTTAAAGCGCTAATCTATAGCTCTGTGTGGAGAGAAAAGAGTTGTAGTTCAATTCAAGTACAATATTGGAGGTTTCCTTTAAAGGGAACCTATCGCTACAAAAAGTTACCCCCAACCAAAGGTGCGGGCTGATAGAGCACGCATTCCGGTGCAAGCTGCCATGACAGTGGACGCGCATATGCATTAAGAAAAGCGGCACCAACTAGGGCGTCCACAGTCATGGCGGCTCGCAAGTTTGCCTGCGCTGGCGAGGGGCATTTATCCCCAACCAGAATGCGGGCTCTATCAGCCTGCACCTTTGGTTGGAGGTAACTTTTTTTTAGGTGCCCTTTAAATGTACTGTAGAAAGTTCTACATCTAGTTACAATTTGTATTTCTGCACATGGCCTTGGCTAGTGCTTCCATTAAGTTATGATTGGCCCTTTTTAAATAAATTACAGTTGTGATTTTAGTATTATTACTGCAAGCAACTTTTATCTATTTATGCCACCTAGAGAATTGTCATTTTTAGGATTTAATTCTCCTTCAAAGGGTATAAAACACCATGTAGCAAATCTTGCCTAATTAAAGAAGCTCTGCTTTCAGTTAGGGTTGCCACCTGCCCGGTATTTTACCGGCCTGGACGGTATTTTTGATGGTTGATCCCAATGTTATTAATAGGAAAGATAAATATATAGGAAGGCCAGTATTGTTTTCAAGAAAAGGTGGCAACCCTATTTTCAGTAAGGGTTGCCACCTTTTCTTGAAAAACATACCAGCCTTCCTATATATTTATCTTTTTTTCCTATTAACAACACTAGGATCAACTACTAAAAAATATAGGCCGTGTGGCATCCCTATTTTCAGTACACATTAATTACAAAGTTTCACTGGTTTTAAAGTTAATTACAAAAATAAGTGACACTGACAGTAATTACTAGACCCTTTCTATTCTCAGCTACATAAACTACAGCACAAGCCAACAGAGAATAGCAAGGCATGGCTAGTCTGTTTGGGTTTAGCTCCCCTTTGTTCTGGAGTCAGCAGAATGTAAACAGAAACATAAGGGAATGTTTGGTAAACGAGCTCAGGTTTTAAAACAAGCAAGAACTATACATAGATTTAGGATGAGGTGTAATTGTGGGGCCCTGGTTTTGGTTGCCATAATGATTTTTCAGTGCGTGTCGCACCGTCGCACGATAAGGGTGCCTGTGTGTATGTGAGCTTCACAGCAGCGTTTGGAAAGGTGTAGAGCTGTGCAAGAAAACGCTAAACCATGAAATAAAACAAGAAATGCTAAAGCGCAGCAACTCTGAACAACGCCTTGGCTGCAGCGTCCGCCTAAATCTTGCGCGTATTCTGTGTAGCACTAGCAGCATATCCTGGGGCGACATAAAAGGACCTACCTCAAAGAGCTCCGCTGTAGCCGCCATGCTAAACGAGACTGATTCTACAGGCGACAAAGGCGGTTCGAGTGCCACACGCAGTTCACTCCTGCTCCGTCACAGAGCACTGCTTCCAGGCAAGAACCAGAGAAGAAGCCATGTATGAATAGGGCCTTTGGGCTAAAATCAGGAAGCGGCCATCGTCAGTAGGGGCAGTACCGGAAGTAAAGATACATAGTGACAGATTCCGGAAGTGACTCGCTTCCAGCTGCTGAGGCTTTCTGTCGCCGGCAATTTCCTGGAATTCATGGTGGAAGCAGCAGATTGAGGAGGGGGAAAAGTAATGCGAAATGTGATAGTCATTCTCCTAACCAATGGTTCAACGAGAGTCCTCGTGTGTGGGTTGGTTAGTGCTACTTATTTCATACCTCCCAACGTTTTGGAAGTCAAAAGGACAAAAACATTTTTCGCACGTAGCACAGCCAATTTTTTTTACCACACCCCCTAATTACCATGTTAGTTTTACAAAATTTGGCAGGTTATGAAAGTTTGAAAATATTTTTCCTTATCTAAACTGTTACAATTACTTATTTTCTTATCTCAAAATTGTTACAAAGCATTTTTATTTGCACCTGTTAGGTGTTCTGGGCTCTCTGCCGAAAGCCAATTAAGTTAGAAACTTTGTTTCTTTT
>CM044446.1:79067927-79183965 GCA_024363595.1 Xenopus borealis | reverse complement strand
AGGGACAGCCCTTCACAAACAGCCCTACATAATTCACACAGGGGTTCGCCCAGTCAAGCCAGGACTACTCCATCAGTTAATATATCTTCATCAGAGGGAGAACGAATCAGAAGAAGCAGGCGATAATACATCTTTCAATATCAATATGATAGAGCCTTTAATTAAAGCCGTAAGAAAAATCCTCGAGTTAGATGATCAAGGCACGATACCCACCAAAACTGATAAAATGTTTAAATCAGTATCCAAAAGGAACCACCTCTTTCCGGTCCATGAAGTAATCAAAGCCACAATAGATACCGAATGGGAAATTCCGGACAAAAAACAAGTAATTTCCAAGAAAATGAAAAAAATGTTTCCCTTCTCCCCTGAGGTGTCCAAATCATGGGAAATTTCACCTAAGGTGGATGCAGCCATAACCAGAGTGGCAAGGAGAACCACACTTCCTGTGGACAAAGGGGTATCACTCAAAGATACCATGGAAAGAAGACAGGATGGGGCCCTCAAAAGAATATACGTTGCTGGAGGGGCAGCATGCAAGGCAGCTATTGCCACCACTACAGTCACCAGAGCCAACAAAATCTGGATAGACGAGCTGGAAGAAGCCATTAAAAACGGTTCGACAAGGGAAAAGTTAGTCGATATGTTTCAAGACATCAAATTAGCTAATGACTTTGTCGCTGAAGCCTCCATGAGTTCCATCAAACTAGCAGCTAAATCCATGAGCCTATCTGTCGTAGCCAGAAGAAGCTTGTGGCTAAAACACTGGAACGCAGATGCACAATCAAAACACAACCTGTGTGGCCTGCCATTCAAAGGGAACTTCCTATTTGGTCCAGAACTGGATAATATAATCTCAAAAGCATCGGCGGGAAAATCCTCTTTCTTGCCACAGGAAAGAAGGGATAGAAAATACTCATCCAGAATTCCCAGAAGCTCTCTTAAAGAAGCCAGACAGTACAAGCCAGGAAGACAGTTTTCCAGGCAATGGAAGAGCAGAACTCAGTCCTTTCCTGCGAAAAGAACCAATCTCAAAACAGATAAGCCCAAAGCATGAAGGTGTGGGAGCCCCTTTGTATATAGGAGGAAGACTGAAATACTTCAGTGCGGAGTGGGCTCGAGAGTTTACAGACAAAGGGGTACTAGAAGTAATTTCCACGGGGTACAAGATGGATCTTCAAGCAAATCCCCCTTCCCATTATGTGTAAGATCAAAGGAAAAACACACAGAATTAGCATTAGTGATCAGAGACCTCCTAAAAAACAAAATAATTGCAAAAGTACCACGAGAACAAAAATATTCAGGCCTTTATTCTCATCTCTTCCTCAGAGAAAAACCAAATGGCATCCTCAACCTAAAGAAACTAAACCAACAACTCAGAATTACATCCTTCAAAATGGAAACACTAAGATCCATAGCAAGCCTTCTGGATCCAGGGGATTGGCTAGTCAAACTAGACATCAAAGATGCATACTTACACATTCCCATAAGGGAAAACCAAAGGAAATTCCTCAGGTTCAAAATACTGAACAAACATTTTCAATACAAAGCACTCCCATTCGGCTTAGCTACAGCTCCCAGGGTTTTCACAAAACTACTAGCCCCTGTCATAGCAAACTTGAGACTACAGGGAATCCAAATCTTCGCCTACCTAGACGACATCATAATAAAAGCTCACTCGAAAAACACCCTTCTATCCCACCTACAGAGAACAATCACATACCTACAGTACCTCGGTTGGGTACTGAACAAAGAAAAGAGCGAGCTCAAACCATCTCAACAATTAGAATTCCTGGGTGTGAAGATCAACACAACGGAATATACACTGAGCCTTCCCACCAGGAGAGAGACAAACATCATACAGTCAGTGAAAACCTTCTTAACAAAACCCATTCAAACGGCAGAGAAGTGCCAAATCTTGTTGGGAAAACTAACTTCCACCATGGACTGCGTCAAAAACGATTTCCTGACGAAATGGGACCGAGATTACCGGTTACCCAAACAGCCCATACGTATAGCTCCAACAACAGCTCGATCACTAAAATGGTGGACGAACTCTAATACAACCACAGTGGATTCTGGTGACAACAGATGCCAGCAAGTGGGGCTGGGGAGCCCACTCAGCAGGCCAAATGGCGCAAGGGAAATGGTCACTCAAAGAGACATCAAGATCCTCGAACTGGAAGGAATTAAAAGCAATCTTCCTGGGACTACTCTAATTTCAACATCTCATCCTACACAAACCAGTTCTGATCAAATCAGACAACTATACCTCTGTGCGCTACCTGAACAAGCAAGGAGGAACCAAATCAAAAACTTTATTAGACTTGACCATTCTTATATTCGAATGGGCAGAAAAGAATCTCCTAGAACTGAGGGCAGAACATCTACCAGGAATCCAGAATTCCCTGGCAGACAGGCTGAGCAGGTCCAAAAACCATCCAGGGGAATGGGAACTTCACCAATCAGCATTCTTACTGATACAACGGAAATGGGTCACGTTTGCCATGGAACCTATGATTAAGGGATACTCTCCCGAAACGCGTTAGGTGTACATGCAGTTATTTCAATAAAACAGGATCCAGAAGTGCCGTCTTTTTTGTGGATTTTTTTGTGGATTGCAGCGGGGACGCTGAGGGACTGAGCACCTGGACCTCAACAAGGGAAGCGTGGTGAGCTTGAGCGGTTATGCCCCTTTTTTTCTGCCATGGATCTAATGGCATCACACAAGAACACGAAAATGAGAAAATTTGGACCACAGACCAGAAGGCACTAACAACGGATGCCTTCTCTTTCAAGTGGGACTTCCATCGAGCGTATGTGTTTCCCCCCATACCTCTAATTCCAAGAGTTCTAAGAAAGATATAAAAGGACAAAGCAGAAGTAGTCATGGTAGCCCCATGGTGGCCAAGGAGACCATGGTTCTCCCAACTCATGACGCTCTCCAAAGATCACCCACTCAAGCTCCCATGCTGGAAGGACATCCTGACTCAGGGAGAAATTCTTCATCCTCAACCAAACAAATGGGCAATGACGGCATGGCTCTTGAAAGGCTGAACCTAGCCTCAACAGGTCTCTCGGAAGGATCTATTTCAACATTAATGGCGGCAAGGAAACCTAGCACCCTGCAAAGATACTTCACAATATGGGATAGGGTCTCCAAATAGTGCGTAGATAACAACCTTAATACCTCAAACTTCTCGGAGATCAACGTGGTATTCCTACAGAAAGGCGTAGAGCTTAAGTAAAGCATATCCACATTACGAAGCCATATTACTGCCATATCACACTTCTCAGGGGTATCCTGGGCTCATAAGCCTCTAATTCTTTTTAGGTCTAAAGAAAATCTCTCCAGTAAATAGGGTGCAAGTACCCCCATGGGATCTATGTTTAGTCTTAGAAGCACTTACCAGTGCACCCTTCGAGCCCATTGAAGCAATACCAATCAAGACACTAAACCTCAAAATGTGCTTTCTTTTGGCCATCACCACAGCTAGAAGAGTTGGAGAACTTCAGGCCCTCTTGGTAAGGGAAGGAAAACTTACCTTTCTACAAGACAGAGTGGTCCTCAAAACAGCGGATAACTTCATCCCGAAAGTGGTATCCGATTTCCACACCAATCAGGACATAGTATTACCCTCATTCTATAAGAATCCAAAATCCAGCACAGAACAGAAGTG
This sequence comes from Xenopus borealis, assembly GCA_024363595.1. Lineage (NCBI taxonomy): Eukaryota > Metazoa > Chordata > Amphibia > Anura > Pipidae > Xenopus > Xenopus borealis. Next base: position 79,180,288 of record CM044446.1, on the reverse strand, counting down.
GCATAACCTTGATGTGGTCAGGTGTTTAATTACTTACCTGGACAGGGTAAAAACCTTCAGAGCAACAGAATCCCTACTGGTGATACCAGAAGGAAAGAAAGCGGGAACCAAACCATCCAAATCAACCATTGCCAATTGGATTAAAATATGTATCAGAAAGGCGTACAACTTGAATTCGAGCACAGTACCTTCTAAGATTAGGGCACACTCCACCAGAGGTATAGCGGCTTCCTGGGCATTCCAATCCAGGGCATCAATGGAAGAAATCTGCAAAGCAGCAGTGTGGTCTTCTCTCCATACATTCATCAACCATTACAAATTTGATGTTTTTGCCAACAAAAGTACAGCGTTTTGCACTGCAGTTCTAAATTCAGTTACAAGCTAATAAAATCCCTCCCTCGCAATATTGTGTAAGATGCTTTTGTACATCCCATTCTTGCCCACTGCCATGTGGAAGGAACAGGAAAAGTGAAAATCATATCATACTTACCGAGATTTTCCTTTCCTGGACTGGAACATGGCAGTGGGCAAGGCTTCCCACCCTCGTTGGGGGAGACTCCAGGAAGTATACAGATGGCGCCCGGGGGCGGAAGCAGCCTTTTTATAATATCCTGTACCTCTGTATGGCAGGAGGGATTAACCCGTTCCCGTTCTTGCCCACTGCCATGTTCCAGTCCAGGAAAGGAAAATCTCGGTAAGTATGATATGATTTTCTCTTATGTCAGCGCTCCAGAAGCAGCATGGCGTTTAAATGGGTTTGAAATGCATTACCAATCACATACCATATATAGGTTACCAGTGCATCTACCTGATGAAAAATCTGTATTTTTCAATCCAAATTACATTAATACAGCCACCCAGAGAGCTTCAGCAAAAAATACTCAATTGACGGCTTGGTTTAAATTAAATCAAGAGCAAGAGCAAGCAAGGGATCTTTTATATTCAGACATTCCTGTACACTATGTATTTGACTCTGAAACCTGTACATGGACATTATGACAGCGGGGTGCAGACAAAGTCATTGGAAGAATGTATTCTGTCAATTTATCATCAGATCCAGAACGCTACTGCATGCGTCTCCTATTGCTACATGTTCCCGGTGCAATATCATTTCAAGATCTGAGAACTGTCAATGGAAATATCTATCTCAGTTTCCAAGATGCTGCGAAAGAAAGAGGCCTCATTAATGATGATCAAGTATGGGAGAACACTTTAGAAGATGCTATCCAATACAGCATGCCAAAACAACTAAGAGAGCTATTTGCGTACATTTGTGTATTTGCCTCCCTACAGAACATAAATGATCTTTTTGTAAAATATGAACAGTACCTCGCCAAAGATATCATTCAAAAACATATCAATCACAGTGATGAATGCACAATATGCCGTTTTATCGCATTACAGGAAATATCTAACATTCTACTACTCCATGGGAAAAAATTTGAAGATTTTGGATTACCACCTATACTACCAAATTCAGACTTACTTGCAGATAACTATAACCAGGTCTTTCAAAAACAAAAAGCGGAAGAAATGACAAGTACATTAAACAAAGAACAAAAAACAGCTTTACAAACAATATTACAAGCAACTGAAAATGACAACCTTACCAACCATTGTTTTTTCATAGATGGACCAGGAGGTAGTGGTAAAACATATCTTTACAAAACCCTGCTCAGAACAGTTCGTGGCCAAGGAAATATTGCACTACCTGTAGCCTCCACAGGTATAGCAGCCAATCTTCTTGAGGCTTGAAGAACATACCACTCCCAATTCAAGTTACCTGTGCCTATAGTTGAGAATACAGCATCAAATATACGACTCAATTCTGTGGATGCTGAACATTTAAGACATTCAAAAATAGTAATTTGGGATGAATGTACTATGGCCCCCTCTGTAGCTCTTGCAGTGGTTAACAGACTGCTCCAAGAAATAATGGACAACAACAAACCGTTTGGAGGAAAAGTATTCTTACTTGGAGGAGATTTCAGGCAAACACTTCCCGTGCTGCCTCATGGTGACCGGACAAAAATTGTTGTTAAGAACAATAGACTGTGGACTAATTTCCAAGTACTTCAACTGAAAAACAATATACACTCAGTTAACACTGATTTCAGCAATTGGCTGATCAAAGTTGGCAGTGGTGATATACCACACATTGACGGTTTGCCTGAAGATGTAATTGAAATACCTTCCCAAATTTTATGCACAGGAGATATTGTCAAAGACTTTTTTGGAGAAAAAATTCCTATTACAGATGTCCCTAACATTGCAAAAAAATCTATTCTTTGTCCAAAAAACTCTGATGTCAACTCAATAAATGAAGAGGTGCTTAACATTTTAGAAGGAGAGATAGTGACATACCTCAGCTCAAACTCAAGTGAAGAAGATATTCAAAACTATCCAATTGAGTTCCTCAATGAATTAACCCCAACAGGTATGCCTAAGCATAAATTCAACCTTAAAGAGGGCGCAATAATTATGCTCCTTAGAAATCTAAACACTAAAAAAGGATTGTGCAATGGCACCCGTCTCATCGTCAAACAAGTTAAGAAGAACCTCATCATTGCTCAAGTAATAACAGGTTCAGCGGAAGGAAACATAGTCTTTATTCCACGTATTTATTTGGCTCCATCAACAACTGATTTACCGTTTATCTTATGAAGACGACAATTTCCAGTAACATTAGCCTTTGCCATGACAATTAACAAATCTCAGGGGCAAACGTTGGAAAAAGTTGGCATTTACTTGCCAGAACCGGTATTCAGCCATGGTCAGTTATATGTTGCATTGTCAAGAGTAAGTATTGATGTCATGGTGAAGGTCGTAGAAGGTCATGACAAGGAATGTTGTCTATAAAGACATTTTATAGAAATTCAACAGAACTCCCCCCCCCCAAAAAAAAAACAAGAACAAATATTCAAAAGAAAACTTTACTGATTTTGTATATTTACAATTGTTTGAAAAGGTTTGCACTTAAGCAAAATTTACCGTACCTTAATTGTTTTTATTTACTACATCAAAAACAAAAATACAAACGTGAAATTTTTCACATTATTCTTCTTTAACATTTCTAAAGAATAAATACAATAACATATAAATCAACTGCATGGTTGTCCACTTTTTTTTAGACTAGAACAATTCTGTTTTTATAAATGTTTGACTACATAACGGGCTTAATGTTTAGTAGAGTCATAATACTCCTACAATGAATCAAATGCAGCAAAACAACAAACAAAAAAAAACAATCAAGCTAGCACTTAAAAGTAAAGGGGATAACATTTGAATACGAAGGACAAAACCAAATTAACAAATAATTGTTTCCTACTGTTATACAATAACTTCATTCTAAGGGCTGAGCTTTGTTTTGCTAAATATCATAGATTCTGTCAAATTTTGCAGAGTGCTGTAGTTTGCTTAAATCCAAAACTGATCCTAGATTCAGTGCCACGGGGAATTATAGGTTGCATTGGGCTGCTCTCCATAGCAAAAAGTATAAAAGCCATATGCATTTATGCAATAAATAAGTATGACACTGGGTCTTTAAGGGTCTGTTTCCATTTGGCGGTTTCAGTTTTTGCCTCCCCCCCAGCTTTTTTATAATGCTTATTTGGTTTTAGACAGAGGGAATTGCAAAAACAGCTTGTCTCATATTGTGTCCTAAAATTCTTAAATTCCTCTTCGCTCTCTCTTCACAAAGACAAATTAGGCTTCTCTGATGGTCACAAAGTATAATTTCCAACAAAAATCAACTCACAGTTGATACAAAATAACAGCAAGGATTAACGCAGAAGAAATTAAGTCTTTTCTGTACATGATTTTTGAGTGCTGTTTGTCTGTATGCCAGGAAGCATTTTCCGAGACTGTAACATTTTTACACAGTTTGCTTATAGTTGCATTCTATTAACTGTATTCAGAAATGGTGTGGTGGGCAGGAAATTTAGCAAAAAGTGAAGGGCAGGCAGATGTTTATGCAGGTGGTGGTCAATGAACATGGTGGGAGCCCAAATCATTTCATCTCTCATCCTGCCAGTTCCTCCTTTGTTTAACTTTGTGCAAGCTATATTAGCTCCCAGGGCCCACCTTATTCTGCAGCACATAAAATAATGACTCTTTGATTGCAGTCAACCTAAAGTGGTTCAAGGACTTATTAGCTTGTATGGACCTATGTAAATTGTTATTACTATTATGCAAAAAGTACATTTGATTGATTTAATGTGCAGATTCCACAGGGGGGCATTTGAAGCTTGTACTGGGGTAAGTGGACATGTGGATAAAAAGCCTTTTAAGCATTTAAACAGATCTAATTAACTTCATCATTCCCCCCCTCCCCCAAGTGCAATTTGGAAGCAATCACTCCCAGTATAACAGTCGGCTTGAATCTTCCTGCCAATGGCTCCACATTTCAAGATATCCTGGTCCATCCCTGTGTGACTTCTGTTAACTCTTCCATGCTAATATCAAGCAGTGTTGCTGTAACTGATGATTCTGCATTCAATGGACCTTACAAATCTCCATTCATTTCTCCTTCAGATGTGTTCCAGTTGTGTTATTACTCATCTCAGGTAAATGATGTTCACAGATATAGGTTCTACCTTCAAGCAATACTGTCACCAAAATGAAAAGTATTTTTGACTGAAACAGTGACCGTAGTTTAGCGCAATTAAGTTATTTTCAGATTTATTAACCTATTTGACCTGTGCCTGTCAGTTTAAAACTGCCCGTACTCTACATAAGCAGATCTGTTTGACATCTACGCCACTCTCAGTACTGATATAAAAAACTATTTTCATTAACACACATTTAGTTAAATATAAACATTGAAGAGGTGAAAAATATCGATACACAATAATGGCTTGATAGATCCCAATTAGGGGCGTCTTTAAACTGCAATATAAAGCAATGTTAATCTAAGGTTAATGCTGCAATCACAACATCCCATAAACTTCAGTGTAAACTACTCATTAGTATAAATAGGCAATAGTGTATCTAAGATACTGTGGGCTGACATAAGGGCTTGTCAGGCTGTTTCTATTTAGGTCTATAGGGGTGGGTGAGAAACAAGGTATGTGTTTTAGATGATCTTGTCATAAAGTTGTTTGTTGTGCAGCTTTGCAGTTTGATGTTTAAACTACGATATGATTTGTAGGGCCAATGAAAGACCGGCTGACTGAAAGATTCACTGAACAAGATGATAAATGATGAGAAAAAAGTTGCCTTAAGTTGGCAATACACAGGAAGATAAAGATGGCAATATCGGTCGTTTAGACCAATTTGACAGCTTATCTGCCCATGTATGGTGGCTTCCGACGGGAAGGTTTGATTTTGCCATATTCAGCAGCTCTTCAATTTGAATTGTAAGCAATCTGGTAACTATGGCCCAAATTACCCTAGCAACCATGCACTGATTTGAATAAGAGACTGGAATATAAATAGGAGAGAGTCTGAATAGAAGGATCAGTAATAAAAAGTAGCAATAACAATACATAGCCTTACAGAGCATTTGTTTTTTTAGAAGGGAACGGCGACGCCCATTTGAAAGCTGCAAAGAACCAGAAGAAAAAGACACATAACTATAAAACTATAAATAATGAAAACCAATTGAAAAGTTGCTTAGAATTGGCCATTGTATAACATAGTAAAAGTTACCTTAAAAGTGAACCACCCCTTTAAAGATCTGTCCAGGCTAAATATTTTAAATGCTTATTTCTGTTTCTGATCTGTCAAAAAATGATGTATCCAAAAGTAAATTGATCTGTTGCTCCTGAATGTTTGGGCAACTGTACTGCTTAAAAAACTGTATTCTTAAAATAGTGTAAGGAGTAAGGCTAAAATGGATTGTCTTCTGTCTTCAGACTTTTTCTGTTCTAACTCATTTGTTTGGCCCCCATATCTAATCACATGATTGGAGATGAAAACATTGTTGTTATACTTCTTTAAATAAGTATTCACCCTAAGATTTCAACATAATACTAATACTCTTTAGTGCCAGGCAACTTTCAACTGGTTTAGGAGGCAGTACTCTAGGACATTCACATCATCAAAAGCTCCATCACAACAGGTTAAAATAAATGTACCATTGGCAAAGGCCTGTTGTACCACTCAACCTTAAAATTCAGCCTAGGCATTTGTTTATCCCACTAAATTTGTCGAACTAGACAACAGAGTTGACTTCTGTAATCCATACCCATAGATCTTCACCTGCAACAGTTGTGCTGCTGCTGTCAGGACATGTAGCATATGTCCATGCCAGTAATGTTTATTTAGAATGCATGTGTGCAGAATGATCAAACCGTTTGGAACATGAGCAGTGCATCCCCAATTGGATAGTGCCACAGGTAGACACATAACATCAGGGGTATTTTTAGATGTTTCTGTTTCAATGTCATGGGGAAGATGCATTTATTCCGTTATTAATCTTAAAGGAGAAGGAATAGCATTTTACACTTGGGGGTGCTGAGCACTGGCCTGGGGTATCAGGTACGTAAAAAAGTACGTAAAAATGCTATTCCTTCTCCTTTAAGGTGCTCACTTAAAGAATTTGGTCAGATGCTGTCACATTTCATTTAATTATTCTGTAACTCTAAAACATTTTAGGTACCTATGCCACCAATTCTGGGGTTCTATCAGATGACAGAAGATGGCTCACATGTTCACTTATCTATTAAACTGAAACTTGACGAAAGCGTAAATGGATTTGAATACTGTGATGCTAAAATACCTTTCTTCAACCAGTAAAAACACGTTTATTATGACAATATTCATAAATGAGTAATGATGCATTATAGTAGCAGTATGTTTAGTTGTAATTGTGTTCATGTGCTTGATTAAAAAAGCTCTTAGTTTTGTCCTTCAGGTGGATGTACCTATTGCTATGATTTAATGGATCTGTGGTGTCTCTGGATGGTAGAAATAATATCATAATAATGTCTCCATGTTGCTGCAAGTAATTCTAATCTTGTGTCACTGCTATTTGTACTTTTAGGGGCCAAATAAAGCCTCGTCTAGAGTATTAAGTTAGCCACGGGCAACTTGAACTATCAAGGGAAAAGAGCCTTTTGGTATTGGTAATTGGTAAGTATCTCAGTATTCTAATCTAATATTGTTTGGATTAATTTATTACATTTCTTTTCAGGTCAAAAATGTCCTAATCACCTGAAATTTCTTTGACTGGAACAGTGACCTTCAGTTCTGAGTCCAATCCAAATGATCCTGCAGATCCTATATTTGTTGGCACCACAGCATGTGTTACATAGTTAAATTTGGTTGAAAAAAGACAAACTCCATCAAGTTCAACCCCTCCAAAATAAACCCAGCATACACACACACACACACACCCCTCCACTATTTCACACAAACCATATATGCCCATAGCTATACTAACTGTAGAGTTTAGTATCAAAAAAGCCTTTGATATTATGTCTGCCCAAAAATCATCCAAGCCCCTTTTAAAAGCATCAACAGAATCAGCCATCACAACATCACCCGGCAGTGCATTCCACAACCTCACTGTCCTCACTGTGAAGATCCACCTACGCTGCTTCAAATGAAAGTCCCTTTCTTCTAGTCTTCTAGTCTTAGAATAAGCTAACTGCTAAGCAGCTGCTGTTGAACTGCATCCCCCATCATATTCTAAGTGAAGGATGCTGGGTTTAGTTTTACATCAGTGCAACTTGGTTCTGCATGATCCATTAATTATTAGTAAGGAATGCATCCAGTAATGTGTAAAGGCAATGTTTCATGGGACTGTTGCTTTTCTTTATTACATTACTGTTCTAACTAGATGAGAGCCTTCTCCAATTAGCAAAGCTGAAGTCCCAGTAAGCAGGAGTGCACATACTTTACTAATGAGGAGTCTTCTTTTAGTGATGTTGTCCCATTATGATCTGCGTCCATAAAAGCAATGTTAGCATTATGTTCCATGGAAAATATTACTTAAATACTGATTGATGGGAAAATGTATATTGCTATATTTAACAAACTATTTCTTATGTAACCTTAATGTAATAAATAGCCGAATGAAAAGCATGAAACAGGAGGGTAATTTAGACAAGCTACTGGTCTACTGGTAAATCTTGATCTACCTTTTGGGAACCCCTGCAGTAGAGTCTCACATGGATTGGATGGGTGACATTTGAACTACCCCTCCAGCTTATCCAATCCCCATGCAGCTGTACCAGGACTTAACTTCATGTAATGACCTGCCTGGAGTTGAACCAGGGAACCTGATGTTTCTGAGCTGTTTGACTTACCATTGCTCTATGTGAGCAGTCAGGTTTTGCCCTGGTTCACTCCTATTGCTATACATGTAACTGCAAGTAAGGCAGGGCTTTGTTCAGCTGTTATCTATCAGACCCATGTGATCAGCATAAGCCATTAGACTGCCTATAAAGACCCCTGCCCTGCACTGAATCATTGCCCAATATAGGTTCTGCTATTGAGAGTTCCTGGGTGTGATTCTGCTTTATTCTAGTGTTTGACCTTCTTGCCTGTGACCTCGACTACGCATCTGTCCTGATTCGGTACTGTATTTTCTGACCCTGGTTTTTGACCCGGCCTGTCCCTTGACTACGCTTCTTGTCCTCCATTCCTGTACCACGTGCGGTTCCCTTGCTCGCCCAGAACTCTCCCCCTAGTCCTCTCACATTAAGACCTGGCGGCATCCAATTAGCTGAGGGCTCCTCCCGAAGTGAAAGGCGGCTGTTAAAGGCAGAAGAGTGAGCTGTGACCGGGACCTTGGGGTTTGTTCTGGGTTTTGGGATACCAATCGTTACACTTCAGTTATAAATGAGCACCCAGAAAGCTATTAGAGGAAAGAAGAAGCAGGCACCCAAGCCCTCCCTCCTGAAGTGTAAGTAAGGATGCAAGGACCCCTCTTAAGACCCAAAAAACCCACTGGGCCCAGGACAATATGATCGGAGCTGTAGTGCAATCAAATATTTTATGTGTGAAGTTTGATTTATGTACCATATTTTTTGATTCTCAAAGGACTGTGTTCTGGACTGCATTCTAGACATTGCTTTGAAGTTTCCATTTTCACCAAGAGTATGTTAACAACCTGCAGTTACATATGTTCTTTTGGTTGTCAAGCTTTCTTTAAGGATTCCTGACTATAGTCTAACTGGCTGTTATACGGACCAACAGACTATGTAAGTTTTTTCATCAGCAAAGCCGAAAATAATTATGTGTAAAAACACCAAATCATATTGTGCATCGTAACATTAAATACTTGTCTGGGATATGTAGAATGTTGTTTTTCACATAGTCTTTTGTCAAAAAAAAAGATCCTATATTGGTCAGGGAATTAAAGAGTTACATAAAGGCAATGGCACTCAAGTCTTTAGTTCTCTTCGGTTTAGTTGTTCAATTTTATTGGCTCAAACAAAGAAAGCAATGTTTATCAAGGCTTGATAAAGGGCCCTGTGAGGCCCAAAACGTTTCCTTCTTTGTTTGAGCCAATAAAATTGGACAACTAAACAGCTGATTCGCTCGATAGTGTAACAGTAATCTGGATTTATGATTTTCCTGCCCTGTGGCAGGTTGGGTAATATACTGTGTAGCACCTGATCCCAAGGGAAGAATCACAGAGGTTGATTGCTTCACTATAGTGTGGAATTTAGTCCTCTTCCCTGAACTGCTTTGCATGCTTGTTTATGAAGATTGAAATATCTAAGGTACACGATGACAATTAGCAGTTAAAGGGACAGTATGCTCCTACTTGTTCAACATGAGTGCAATGAATAGCGTTTATACTGAGAATACTTTTTGCCAGTTGTTTTAATCATAAAAATCTGTCTACCTAATTAACAGTCATTGCTTGCCCTTGTCTCTCACAAGGCAATTTCAAGCGACTTAGAAAAATGCATTGGTGCTTGTGAATAGGCAAAGGCGACTTTTACAGTTAGCGGGCGTGAAACATGGGCAAGCAATTCAGGGAGATTAGTCGCCCCAAAGAAGCGGCGATTAGTTGCCAGGCGACTAATCTCCCTGAAATATTCCCGTGTGGTCTAGCCCAAAAGGGAAACATGAAGTAAATGGCATTAGTGGTGCAGAAGGGCCACTTATTAGAACTTTTCATACTAAATACCACCTGTTTAATAGATCTCAGTGTGTCCTTAAACCTAGTAAAACTATGTGTGACATTTTGTTTACTAACTTAGGTACAAAATTGCTCATATGTTATAGAAACCACATAGCAGACAGATATTTATTTTCACTGATCAGTCAGTTAAATGCTGATTGTTTCCTATGAATTGTGCATTTTTACTCCTGTCAGTAAGCACTAACAATATGTCATTTATACATAGAGATTCAATATATTCTTGGTATTTTTATATAGCTAAGCATCAGGTGGTAACATTTCATGTAATATATGTTGTTATATTCTATTTTTCCTTTCTAGCCAGAGAGCTAATTTCTTCAGATGATTACATATGGAATGCAAAAGCACTCGCACTAGTGGTGAGCAGATAATTTTACACATCATGCTCCAGTTCTCATATTAACTTTATGCCTTACAGTCTATGATATTTGTTTAAGGTAATATAATAAAGTCATGGGTAGTTTTGTCTCTGAACAGCCACCTTTCCTTTCTGTGTGAGCCCACCAGTATTGGGAGCTACCAGGGTCCGGCATAATCATTATTATTATTACTTTTGATTTTAAAGAGTGAGGGTGCCAGGGCAATAAGGAGGAGGTTGCAATACTCTAGGCAGGAGATGACTGAGTGGACTAGTATATTTTTCCTGACTGAGAAAGTGCTGTATTTTTGCATTAGTTTTAAGATGTAGTCAGCAAGATTTTGCAAGGGTTTTGATGTGAAGAATGAAGTACATAATGTGACTCAAAGACAGTGAACCTGTGTACAATAATGAATGATAGTGTTGTTTACAGTAACAGACAATGTTGGGGTAGGGGTGTGTATGTGGGTGGAAACGCCATCAATTCAGTTTTTTCCAAGATCCCAAGGCCCAAAAATAAGGCATGAAGGTTCATAGGAAACCGCAACCAGAGTGTACTGAAATTAAAGGAAAAGTAAATGTTTTTCTTTTTCTTTCTGTAAATTTGCTCTAAACAGCCCACCTAGTCCCTGCTGCAAGTCTGCTCTGGTTTCTGTGTTATCAGCAGCTTGTTTCCCCTTCTTCCTGGTGCAGAGTGAAGCCCAGTCCCTTAGTTTACTGAGCAGTCCATTTGCTGCTGCTGTTCCACAATAGAGAGGAAGAGGGAGCCAGTGTGTGCATTAGTAAGCTAGTTTCCCCAAGCAAAAGGTGCTAAACACACTGGTCTCTGCTATGTCATAGTATGCAAATGATCTCCAGGACTAGTCCAAGAGATAAGGTCAGCTCAGTAAGCTAAGGGGCGGGGCTTCACTCTGCACCAGGAAGAAGGGGAAACAAGCTGCTGATAACACAGAAACCAGAGCAGACTTGCAGCAGGGACTAAGGTACATTAATCTGGGGGGCTGTTTAGAGCAAATTTACAGATAGAAAAAAAAAAAGTTTACTTGTTCTTTAAGGAAATGTTAGTGGATATAAAGAACTGCATAGAAAAATTCTCACTGAGAACAGAAGTAGCAGCTAGAACAAATTCGTAAATGCACTCTTTTGTACACTGTTCACCATATATACAAATCAATGCAGGTGCAAAAAGCCAAAAAATAGACCACATATAGGTCCAAATCCTAAGCTAAATAACAAATTAAGGGCTTTGAACACCGATTTAATACTATGGACAGACGTGGTATTTTTTCAAAAATGTTTTATCATAAAATAGAATAAATTACATACAGATAAATTTTAATCACATGTATACAATACAAATGTAGGCAAAACAAGGCTTAACAAATACATACCACTCAAAGTCAAAGCATCAATATCTAAGATAGGAAAGAGAAACCCTTGCCCAAGAGTGAGAATTACCCCGATGTTTCGTCTGAACCCATTGAGAAAGGCGTTCACCTGAAACGTTGGGGCAAGGGTATCCGCTTTCCTATCTTAGATATTGATGTTTTGAGAGTACTTTGAGTGGTATGTATTGTGGTGTTAGGCTTAAGCCTTGTTTTGCCTAGATTTTCCTACATTTGTATTGTATACATGTGATTAAAATTTATCTGTAATTTATTCTATTTTACGTCTGTCCGTAGTATTTAACAGCAGTAGCAGCAACATGAACAAAACACGGAATCTAAACTCAAGCAGATGTTTTGGGTGGCCTTTAAATGCAGGTTATGAGCACTGACCGTAACTATATAAACAGCAGACCCAACAGTAGCAGGTTGGAGCCTGGAACGCAGGGTATTTTCCTCTATAGTTGTAAATAAAGCACACCAATACTAAGAAATCGCAAGACTTTAGATTTCGAGGTTAATAAAATGGCGTTTAGTAGTAAATTTATTGAAACTACCAAACTGTAAACTATTGATAAAATGGAATTTTTGTAAAGTTGCAAAAGATTGAAAAAAGCTTTGCACTTATACCTTATTTTTCCTACATTTTCTTAGTGCTAAGATAAGCATCTAACATGTCAATGCTATGTTTTTTTTCTGAAATGCTTGATGCCCAGTATACATAGGATTACCAAAGTATTCAACAAATTTCCTGCATTTTATGTGTAAAAGCCATAGATCAGTTTGAAAAGTACACTTTCAGAAAAAATCAACTGTGGATAAATATGTCTTTAAACTATCAAACTGCAAAGCATTGCTGAAGTTAGAGTGTTTTATGTCATTTTTGAAAATTGCCTCAAAGCTTGCAATTTACAGAGCCCCATGTCCTACTTGCCATAGGTACTAAGGTCAAATCAGACCAATATAAATTACAGGGGTCTTCTGAACAGTTTGATGCTGAATATGCAGAGGATTACCAAAAGAGTGGGAGAACCCAAAATAAAAACAGTGCCTACAAATGTACATGGCTGACTATTCCTATTTTTCATGTGTAAAATCCACAAAACTAGTCTGACCCCAGAAAACCATATCGTTTTCGAAAACATGATTAAAAGTGTCCTTCTACTGCAGACTACCAAACTGAAAAGCTATTCTAAACTACTAAATGCTAAATATATTATATTACAGGCTATTATAGCCTGTTTTTTTCAGATGTACAAAACTACAGCCAAATATGTTTAGCACACATTACATGAACACAAAAATGTTTTATATGCCTGTGTATGGTACTCGAACTCCCCCAGCAGCTAAAGATAAACTGCATTGCGTTATATTTTTACTCACTTTATAGTTCCTATGCAGACCTAAAATAGTGCTAAACAGGGCTGCTCCTGCCAGGAAGCAAGCTGAGAACCTTGCCATAGGCAACAGTGAGGAGCCAGTTACCATTGGGTGGGGAAAAGCCACCTCTGGTAACTTTCAGAGACAAATTTAACTTTTTTAAAAGGTAAATTAGGCTCATCAACTGCAGAGTCGCTATTGCATCATTGATGTAGCCCCCCACCCTGACACCAACATCAAACAAATAAGAGTGGGTCGGCTGATGGGCCACAGAATCAGCATAAATCAATAAAATAAGTGATCCTGCAGTGTGAATAATGTTCAAAATACCTGATTAATATGTCACACAGTGCAATAACAGTAAAGATGCTATATAAACAGCTTTTAACTGTGGTGGATTTGTGGGAGGAATCATTCATAAAGATTTTGGGAAAATCTGGTTGAAGATCATTAATAGAGTGCCTATAGAAATGTATGTACAAGCATGTACCAAAATATAATATTACTTGCAGTGCGCAAGCCTATTTAGGGTTTATATTGCATTAATTCAGATTTTTCTGCAGATAGAAAACAGCAATATATTCGCTCTGTTTGTGGTGCCTTTCAGGGTTGTGCAGACTTTAGAAGCCTGTTAGACTTCTGATGGCAATTATGGAATGTCACCTCTTGTGACAGATTTCCCAGCTGTGATTCGGCACTCTGATGGATTGTCCTCAGTGATAGAGTTAATTTAAAACACAGTTAGTTGGCGCCACTACTTACAGATCCAACAGGTTCCACACATTTTTAATCAAAATGCAATGAGAAGCCGAAATGCCATGAAACAAAAAAACACAATCCTCATTCAGTATGGGGTCCTCTTCCTTTACCTCACACAGCCCACTAGGCTGATACCATCTTCAGGCACCTCTCTTCAACTGTGTGGTGCTAAAAACAAGACTTCACCCATTGTTGTTCTCATCCTGCTGTAATGATTTTGATTTTGTCCTGAAATCTGTCACTTTGAGATACATTTTTGAAGGCAGAGTCTGTTTCCCCAGTTTACTAGATGACCTGTTTAATGTTCTCCCTACGTCTGGGAACTCCTTAGTGTAATTAGCAACCTTTGAACTCTCCAGCTAATCCTGACCTAGTTTGTATTCCTTACCCATCCTTAAGGCTAGACCTTTCTTTTCTTTGGCCTCCACTGCCACAATTAAAGAAGAAACAGCTGCATTTCAAAGGGATTCCAGTTCTAGACGCTTAATCGTGATTGACAAGTTCTTATACTAAGCTATCTGAAAATAAGAGAGTCCTTTCTTGGGTTAAAACTTCAATCATTTTTTCAAAAATTATCTCAATATGGGCTTTATTAATTTTATTTAATAACTATACTTTGCATACATTTAACTTGAAAGATGCTTTAAGTCTTCAGTGTATCTAAGAGCTCCTTTGAAGGACTGAATAGTGTCTAACATTTCATTTGCATAAGGAGTTATTGTTGTTACAATGAAACCTGTATTGCAGCAAGAGAATGCTTACAGTTCCCTATATGGAGAAAGAAACATGGAGATACCCATTATACAGGTGACATGTAGAAAGCATTTGTAAAATATATAACTTTACAAAGTGCCCATAGTACATTTATGATGAAATATCTTGTAATTTGTTATTTTACTGGATTACAAAATGTAAGCAAATCATGTTCCCTGTCTCCCTTGGAATACTGTTTTGGATATACAGTGTCTATGAAGGTTTTCATTCATCCAGGTCATGGTATATCTAGTTGAAGTAAATCTACAGCAACCGGACTTACTGATTAATCATTAAAAATGTTTCACTGCTCATACAAGCATCTTCTTGAACTGAATAGGTTATTCGGATGAGTATTGTTATTCGGATGAGTAGTGTCAATGATTAATCAGCAAGTAAAGCTGCTCCAGATTTACTTCTACTATATATATATCATCTTGAGAAATGTCCCGAAACGTCGATTCAATAAAGGAAAACTTAATTAAAAATTCCCTGTGTGCACCGGCATCTGCTTACATATATATATGCCTGAAAAGCACCAGGCAGAGAATACATGCATCATGGGCCCTCACTGTATGTAGTCCTAAAAATATACACATTCATATATACTCCATCTATTTCCCTATCCCTGTACCAATGGAGGAACTCATTATCAATGTTCTAAAATGTTTTATGTAGAACTGAAACGAGTGTTTCATAGGTGGAAATAAGGGTGGAACTTGGGAGTTGCCACAGCTTGGGTGGGTTTGGACATAATTGGGAGTAGTTGGAGCAGATTACGTGCAGGGCTATTCATTTGAAGGTTTTTTTTCTTTAATTGTGGCCCTATTTTATTAGCATGACCCTTCAACCAGGAGAACCAGGTGAAAAGTGGCCTAATAACTGGGGCCTCCCAGGGGGTAGGCACCTATTAAGTGATATAGGGCCCCATCGTTACTGAATACATACTATTTCTATTTTTAAACTACACACCAGAAACATGGCATAATCTTAAATTTTATTTTTGTGCAGCTTACTCGATTATAAGATAACCTACATGGTTTACAGGTATAGCTTCTATTAGTAATACCTTGAATCCCACATTAAAGCAAAGTGTTTTGCATAGATTTACACAGAAAATAAATATAGTACATGGGTCATGTGCTTGGGTGTATGTATTCACTTGTAATCATGTGACTTCAAGATGTAGGAATTAGATGCATCTTAAGAAAGCGTATTTTGTTTTATTAGCCTTGATTTAATGTGGATTACACCAGTAAACCATAAAGGAAATGCTTCAATTAAAAGGATGAGCCTCTTTCAATGTTTCCTTTAGTGAGTCTCAAAGGTACAATATTGCTCAAGGGGTCAAGATTAAAGGCCTTCAAGCTTTGTCATTTTAAAAAAGAAAAAAAGTGTGTAAAAAAAATCTGAATGGTCAATAAAAGGGTGTTAATAAACAATCCATGGGTGTAAGCAACTTTTTTTTTTTTGCAGAGGATTACATTTTAAATTCCGTCAAATCAGATTCAGGAGTTGCTGAAAGTGAAATTGATCCATCCTTCATGCAAACTTTTGCAATACTTTCCTGTACTGACATCATTTAGATCGTTAGCTGTATTATCAGATTAGGAGCCATTGTACATGACTGTTGAAAGCAAAAGAAGGCAAAAAGCTAAACATGAAATGAATTCGGAACCTTTTAACCTGGCTGAAGCATGTTGGTCCCTTTTATGCAAATACTTTCAATCCTTTGCTGGGTTCAGTGGAAATAATTTTCTTGAATGACAGGTTTATTCAGCAGTGATTCAGTTGGCGATTAATCCCTTCTTTGATCTAGGGTTTTTCACTTAACTACCAGTTACCTCGTTCTGACAAAGTGCAACTAAGATTAGGGAGATCACTTGAACACTACTAGGGCGAGCGTTTATTCTCCATAACCTCTGTTTTTTCCCCAAGGGCCAAGAATGTAATCTATTCTCCACATTAAAAGCACCAACGTCTTTTTTTTGTTGAGTTAGAAAGTCAAAGGAATATGTAATGAGGTTTGTTTATGATGCCATAAAGAGCCACCGTCCAATACAATTTCAAATATTTGCACTGTTCAGTTATGTATTGTCCTTTAGGAAAAGGAAAAATAGGATTTTTCTACTGACTGAGCAAACAGGTCTGTATTTGTGTGACAGTGCTTAAATCAGCAATGATATAAAACATTGAGAAAGCAAAGCTAGATAAATATACTTACTGTGTATTTGAGGAATAAATGAAACATTTAAAGCCATTATGTGCAAATGGTTCCAGTATAACTGGGATCTAAATACCAACAGGAAATGGGTTAACCAACACATCCACCATAAGACTAAAAGCATGCACCGGTACCTTATGTAATTATCTACAGTTGCAATGTTGTTGTTCTAAGAAAACAGAATCAGAAATAGTTCCGCCCATTCTTTCTGAATTAGTAGGTGGGCTGTGATCACTTTCCCATAATCTTGATGAGTTTAAAAGCCCATTGAAGTTTCTTAGATGTCTGCAGCTGATAATTCAAAATATTGAATATTAATAGTGCATGAGTTATTTTGTATAGAAAAAGATTTCCCAGACATATTCCTTGAAGACCCCCAACAGAGTGAGTTCTTTGGATGTCCTTGCATGACCTGAACTGCATCAAGAAACAAAGCAGTCATCATGGCACATGAACATGGGAAAATTTCCCTGGAATCCTACACTCATATGGGTCATAAAGGATTATAGCTATTAAAATCTTGTTAAAAGGGCACAGCTAGGTTGTAGTGCCTCACAACTTAACATTATAACATATTATAACTATATAGTTCTGAAATAAATTGATAGCTGTATAGGTGTAACCCAGATGACAGCAAAAAGATATAGTAAATTAAAAAATATTATAAAAGAACTTAACAATAGACACAAGTCATAGGCACTCAGATACATATGCCCACGCTTTGTAAATAAACATCCAATCATAAAAATAAATATATCAGTATTAGATCTATTATCTATTAATATTTGGACCTTCATTCCTTATGTCTACTAAAATAATCATTTAAACATTGATAAAACCCAAAACAGTTGTTTTGCCTCCCATAAGGATTAATTATATTTTAATTTCGATCATGTACAAGGTATTCTTTTATTATTACAGAGAAAAAGGTAATCATTTTTAAAACTTATTATTATTTGATTACAATTGAGTCTTCCAGAGATGAGCTTCAGATAATTCAGAGCTTTCTCGATAATGGTTTCCAGATAATGGATCACATACAGCAAGTGATCCCCAACCAGTAGCTTGTGAGCAACATGTTGCTCACCAACCACTTGGATGTTGCTCTCAGTGGCCTCAACACAGTTGCTTATTTTTGAATTCCTGGCTTGGAGGCAAGTTTTAATTGCATGAAATCTAAGTGTTCTGCCAAGTAGAGCCTACTGTAGGCTGCCAATCCACATAGGGGCTACCAAATTGCCAAGACATTATTTTGCACTGCAAGGGACCTTTTCATGCTTGTGTTGCTCCCCAACTCTTTTTCCATTTCAATGTGGCTCACGGGTAAAAAAGGTTGGGGACCCGACATACAGTATCCCATAATGGATCACATACATTCTTGATACATACCTGTACCTTCAGTACCAACGTTACATAAAGATCTAATGAGCCCTCAATGACATCCCTTTATCTTAGGGACAGCAGGCCACTTTATAGGCATCAGTCAATGTTACTCTATTCTGATGCCTCACTTATGTATATCTTCATTTGAGACACTACAGATGTTATTAGTTGGAAGGCCCTATGCCATTGGAGGAGTACCTGCTAGTATAATTGTTTGATGAGATTCTCCATGCCTAAATTAACCAGTGGGTGGTTTTAAACAAGAAACTGTAGTTTTCAAAGGAATATGGAACTTGTGATTGTTTTTATATCCATGGTAGCAGAAACAAATTGTAGTAATGATTGATTGCCAATTCTCTAGTCACCTGCCCTTCAACAGTTTTCAAAGAGTCTTGAAATAATGCATTTGAACATATTTTGGACCTTATGTTTTATATATAGTTTGCTGTTTAATATCCTTTTTTATATATATCACACCCCCCTAAGACCATTATCTAATAGGAACCACCTGTCAAACAGTAAAGAATCTATTGGTCACTGCTGCTTGGCTTCCATACTTTCTCTCCAGCGAGACACCTGCTCTCATTTTAGGTCAGGGGTCCCCAACCTTTTTTGGTCTGGGGACTGGTACAGCGGCAACATTTTTTGCAAGGACGAGAGGGGTCTGCGTCCAATTCTGGTCACCAGCGTCCAGTTTGGGCAAGCCAGCGTCCAATTCTGTTTGCCGGCATCCAATTCAGGCGTGTCGGATTAATTTCGGTGACCTGGTTCAGGACTATACGTGGTCCAGTTCTGGTTCGCGGACGGTGGTTGGGGACCCCTGTTTTAGGTTACTTTAATATTCTCGTTGACAATTCTGCTTCTCCTGCCACCTCTAAACTTCTCTCGCTAAATTCATTTGGTCTCTTTCAGTAGACCAATACATATATATATATATATATACACACATATATATATATATATATATACACAGTGAATATCCATTACAGCAGACACTTTTTAGCCACGTTATGAGTGCAAATCATACACCTGTTACACTATAACCAAGGTACCTCCAAATGGATAATGGCCAAGCTTTTTAAAGTCTCTCCCTTTTTGTAAATTATCAGTGATAAATTACAAGTGTACTAAATCCTATTCTTGTGTAACTAAACCTGCTTCTGAGTGCTGTTCATCATTCACAGAATTTTATTGAACCAGTTTAATTCTTAAATGTCAGTTTCTAAGCAATGCTTGATTCAGGTTTAAATCTTTGTGTTCAGCATCCATTCCATCATTACTCTACCTGCTCCATGCAGGTGCACCGTATCTGTTTCTGCACTGAATCAGGGCGGCCGTTAGATGTGAAACCATAGACAAATTCAATGTTCCTCTGATGGCGTTCCGGATTCAATTAACTTTACTGGAGAGGAAACTGAAGCTGACCAGAACAAGGTGAGTTACTTAGCCTAATTAAAAGAAATAGCTCATTTTACACAGACTGATCACAAAGCTTGGAAAGCAAATTGCTGATGAAGAATTCTTTCAACACGAGGGTGCGCATGCACTGCCATTCACTGCTCAAAGTCAAAGGTTGGTGAACCTGCAGGGATTTTTTCTTAACAAAGGGAGCATTAATAAATTGGAGAGTCAAGTCAGTAAAGTGACCACTATTTCAGTTTGCCCATGGGGAGTAATATTTATCAAAAATCTGTTTTTTTTTTTATTTGATTATACACACAACACAAATGTCTACGTATTTATTTAAAGATTCGAATATATAAAGAACAATCTAATACAAAATGCAGAATCCTCATATTTGTAGGAATTTTCATGGTATTACAAAAAAATTAAAACCTCTAAGAGCTCAAAGCAAAGAAAGATTTCCCTATTTCAAGACAGTTCCCTCTGGTTTCTAAATGACCTTGCCAGCTTTTAGTTGGAGAAGTTTTGTGTTAGAGTTTTTTTTCATGTTTTAGAGCAGTGATCCCCAACCAGTAGCTTGCGAGCAACATGTTGCTCTCCAACCCCTTGGATATTGCTCCCAGTGGCCTCAAAGCAGGTGCTTATTTTTTAATTAATGGCTTAGAGGCAAGTTTTGGTTGCATAAAAAACAGATGTCCTGCCAACATTCTCTCCTGTAGGCTGCCAGTCCATATAGGGGTTACCAAAATGCCAATCCAGGTCCCCCCTTACCAGTGCTGAAGCCATGCCTCCATTCCGAAGTCCTGAACAGCTTGAATGCTGAAGTCCCAAAGCGACAAAAAGACCCAAGGTCGCAAAAGGGATTAACATTGAAGTCCTGAATCGGCGTAAAAACCCAAAGTCACGAAAGGAGTTGAAATTGAAGTCCTGAAGCAGCGAAAAGACCCAAAGTCACGAAAGGAGACTAAATTAAAGTCCTGAAGCGGTGAAAAGACTCAAAGTCACGGAAGGAGACGAAGTTGAAGTCCTGAAGCCACAAATTCAATTCTACTGAACACCAATGTGGTTTTTTTTTTTTTTAATCCCCTGGCCACCAGTGTATTATTTTAATAGGCCCTTGTTACCAATGTTTTTTAAAAAGTATTCTCTGGGGCCCAAATTTTTTTTAACTTGTTAGGGAATGATCCCCATTTCGGTAGGTTTAATCTGGCAAAGTAGGTGGTCGAATTAAAATTTAAAGGGGAAGTATTTGACCATCGAATATTCTAATAAAATAAAATTTGAATATTCAAATTATTCGAATTTGAATATTCAATGGTCAAATTTGCCTAATTTGAATATTCGAAATTCAAATCTTTTTGCAAATTTGATTGAATTTCGAATCACTCGTGAATTCATGTGAATTTAGTAAATCTGCCCCTAAGATCTGAAGTAGCAACAGCTTTGCCGCACTTCGGCAGGCGTAGTTTCGCCAGCGATACGCAAATTCACTGAAATGCGACATTGCGCTCAGGGAGGCGAATGGTAGGGAAGTTGCGCGAGCATTACTTTGTCAGACAAAGTGAAGTTACACTAGCGATGCCGAATTTGCATACGGCGCTAAGTTAAAGTATAATAGACGCATACAGTATGCTGCAGCCACTACATGACACTGCACAAGCCCAGGAAACCTTTAATAAACTAAATAATATTGCCCTAAACATGTGCCCCCAGTATAGTTGAGTTGCCATATGTTAGGAAATGTAGGGGGGGAAATGTATGATCTTTTTCAGCCTATCATCCTTAAAAAAGTAAGATGCCAGCATTTTTTTAAAGAACTCCTATCTACTCTATTGGACTTTGCCTGGTCTGAGGTGGCAAAGTCAAGTCTTGTGCAAGAGGTAACGTTCAATAAAATCCACATCTTAGTGAATTAGCGTAGTTACGTCCCTTCATCAGTGCGCAACTTTGTCTGGTGTAAGGATGCAAAGTTGCACTAGAGTCTGTCTACTTTACTGGCGTAGTTACGCCAGGGACCATTAGTAAATCGTCGAAGTTCAGAAATGAAGTCACGCAGGTGAATTTGCGATAGCGTTAGCTGCATCACGCTTCTGTGAATTTACCCCTTAGGATACTTAGATGATGTTGGCAGATTCAGTGATGAATGTGGTTCTTCATGGGCAAACTTATGAAGAGTAGCAATCACTGTAGAATTGCTAAAACATAGCAAGTTACACTTATCACTCATCAACCACCAGGAGGTCACTTAAACCCAATAAATGTTGTTGAATGTAGTCTATATTGATCTGATTTTCACATATAAACTCACAAATGATTACAGTGGATTTATTATTCTGAATTGTGATGCTTCTCTGTAGCTGGTCTCTAAGACTTTTCCTGACATAAGTTATGAACACAAAATGCATTAAAAAAATCAACTCATATGACGTTATCCTTGGAGATGTTCCACATATAATAACATTGTGTTCGCTTCAAGACACAATATACAACAATCATAGAGAATCGCATATCAGATGCTTTCAACATTGCTTTCTCCAGTTGTTTAAAACATGACACTAATCCTTATATGTCTCACTGCTTCAGAGAAGAAGTGATCTTGAACTCTCAGATTAAAGCGGCCACTGAAAAAACTCCTTTCAAAGTGATCTCAAGAACTCATAAAGAGTTCAAATTACCAGGGGTATTGGTTGTATATTTTACCTCTAAAATAAAATGAGACACTATATAACAGCATTAACCATCAGATGCATTAAAGGAACAGTTCAGTGTAAAAATAAAAACTGGGTAAATAGATAAGGCTATGCAAAATAAAAAATGTTTCTAATATAGTTAGTTAGCTAAAAATGTAACGTAAGGTTAGAGTGACTGGATGTCTAACAGATCAGAACAAACACTACTTCCTGCTTTTCAGCTCTCTAGCTCTGAGTTAGTCAGCGACTTGAGGGGGCCACATGGGACATAACTGTTCAGTGAGCATTCAGCTCAGATTCAAAAGCAACAGTTATGTCCCATGTGCCCCCCTCAAGTCACTGATTGGTTACTGCCTGGTAACCAATCAGTGGAAACCGAGAGAACTGAAAAGTAGTGTTCTGTTCTGTTACACATCCAGTCAATCCAGCCTTTACGTTTTTGGCTAACTATATTAGAAACATTTTGTATTTTGCACAGTTTTTATTTTTATACTGAACAATTCCTTTAAGACTGTACTCACTATGGTGCTTCGAAATATGTTGGCGCTATAGAACTACATGTTAATAAGAAGAAGAAGGACACCATGTTGCTGATTTACTAAAGGGTGAATTGTCGTACCACTTCGCCAGGCGCAAATTTGTTACTACTTTAATTCACTAAAATATGAAGTTGCGTCCTGGGTGCCTACCGCTGGAAACTTTTCTTCGACAATACTTATTCAGTGCGAGCATTCCATAGCGGGGATTTGCTAGCGTTTGTTTTTGCCTACTGAAAAGTTGCTATTGATCTTACGCTTGGGTCAATCTGAATAGGACAGGTACATTAAAGATGTTTGACTTTTTATTACAAATGCCCAAGGAACCTTAATAAAGACAAAAGAGATCCTCTTGGGTTTATTTACACAGCAGATAAAGTAGCAGATATGGAAAGATCCCTTATCTGGAAAACCCCAGGGGGCAAATTCACTAAAGAGCAAAGCGTCTAACGCTACGGCTAATTCGCCAGCGTGACGTCAATTAGTAACTTCACAAATTTACTAATGCCGACTAGCGCAACTTCGCACCCTTACGCCAGACAAAGTTGCGCACTGACGAAGGATCGTAATTACGCAAATTCACTAACCATTTTCCTGAATGTTACCACTTACGCTAGACGTTACTTCTCCAGGTCAGACCTGGCGAAGTTCAATACAATAGATAAGAGTTTGAAAAAAAATTTGGGAAATTTTTTCTAAGTTCCAAAAAAAAGCTGGTGTGCTTTACCTTTCTAGGGTGATAGTCTGAAAAAGAGCAAAATTCTTTTGGGGGGGTTACCCTCCTTCCCCCCTACATTTCCTAACATATGGCAACTCAACTATACAGGGGGCACATGTAGGGCAATAGGACAACTTTATTTTGTTTATTAAAGGTTTCCTGGGCTTGTGTAGTGGAATGTAGTGGCTGTAACATATACAGTACTTATATTATACTTTGAAATTCACACCGTATGCAAATTAGGCATTGCTAGCATAAATGCGCTTTGCCTGGTGAAGTAACACTAGCGCAACTATGCTACCGTTCACCGACCTTAGCGTAACTTCGCACTTCAGTGAATTTGCGTAGCGCTGGTGAAAATTTGCCTGGCGAAGTGCGGCAAACGTTAGCGAAGTCAACACTAGTGAATTTTCGCCGCTTAGTGAATTTCCCCCCCAGGTCTCAAGCATTCTGCAAAACAGGTGGGAAATCATTTATGGAGGAGAAGACAGTGTAAATCACTAGTCCAGTGTCAAATGTTGGGCATGCACAGTTGATTGAAAAAGTGAGCTTTGTTTAAGTTCATTTTATTTTACTCTACTACACATGCACACCCACACAAATAAAGAAGAGGCAAGAAGACAATTGCTTGTTGTGAACATTCAGAATTAATGTCATGTCATGTGGGAGACTTATTTAGAACAAATTAAAATATTGCCAACATCAAAAATGAAGAATAGGATGTGTTTTTAAATTGAGAAATGTTTAATGTTAAATTAATTGAGTTTTGTACTTTCAAGGTTTTCCATAAATAAGCTCACAATTGGGATTTTTATCGTTTAGGAAAACTATACCCTGAAAATGATTTTTTGAGCAACAGATAGTTTATATCAAATCAAGCAACATATTAAAGTATCTTATCTACCTGGAATATATATTTCAGTAAATATTGCCCATTTAAATCTCTTGCCTTGAACCCCCATTTGGTGATGGTTTGTGTGCTGCCTCAGAGATCACCTGACCAGAAATATTTCAACTCTAACTGTAACAGGAAGAAGTGCTGAAGCAAAAGACACAACTCTGTCTGTTAATTGGCTCGTGTGACCTAACTTTATAGTTTGTTTGGTATGTTTGTGTGCACCGTTGGATCCTAGGATCCCAGGAGGCTGTCCTTATTTTTTAAAATGGCTATTTTCTATTTATGATTACCCAATGGCACATGCTACTAAAAAGTATATTATTATGAAAATGGTTTATTTACATGAAGCAGGGTTTTACATTATACATTGTTCGGGGGGTATAGTTTTCCTTTAAGCTGGCCATAGACGTAACAATTACGATCTTTTCTCTTTCTCATTTCAACACACACGTGTAGAGCTGAATCGTAAAATATACAGGTATAAAACAATAGAATTCTACTTGTATCTGACGATTCAGCACTAACAATGGCTGATGTTCAGGGAACTTTCAAAGGCATCCGATCAAAATTTTCCGTGCAGTCCGATCAACCAGCCGACCGTTATCTTAATCTTCTGACGATGTCGGTCGGCTCATTTCCCACCATACACGCACCGAATATCGTACGAAAATTCTTTTCGTACGATATTATCTGTGTGTCTATGGCCACCTTTAGAAAAAAATTTGAACATTTTCTAATTATAATTTTAGATTAATCTACATCCATAATTTATAGCAAATACACCTACACTTTCTGACATCTCTTGCAACTTAGGCTTCAGATTTCTACTGTATATTATGACTTATTATATGTTCAATATCTCCGTTAGTATATTAAATAGGTAACAAACAGAACTGCTGCTTATGTTGAATCTTTTATTTAGAGAACTGAGCAATGATTGGATGGTGTGACTATGCATTTGGAGAATTTAATAGATCACAAGTTAAGTTGTTAGTAGCATATTTTCAGGATTGAGAAGGGCACTAAATATCTTTGGTACATCAGAAGGATTAAATGAGTTGCTTTAAAAAATTCACTTATTCATAATAAACATGCCTTTGAATTTCAACTCTAAACAGAAAAGGGTTAACCCTTCTCAGTTTGTGGCAGACATGCCATTTACGCAGCCCACTGGCACAATGGATGCCTAATGGAGGGGAAGGTTCTCAGGAAATGGCCAACCATCATGGAACTCTACATTAAACCCAAGCGTCTGTGATTGTAAAAGTAGAGAGGCTGATGGTCTCACGTCTAGAATTTGCATTATCTCAGTGCTGCTGTCCTGCAGAGTTGTCTAGCTCGACTTTTCCAACCCATAATTTTTTTAAAACCAATGAGTTCTGAATGGCATATTTCAGTTTTACAGCCAGCCTTATACAAGTTTGGGGATGATTATTATTATCAACATCACTGTGCCTTTTTAGTTACTGGTTAAATTAACATTCATTTGTTGGGGTTGCTGAGCAATATACATTATTTGACCTGCTGTGCTTTTAAAGTGGTCTTGTCATAGCAACAGCAGGCCAGCCTCAAAAAGCTTTTTCACAAATAGGCAAATTCATGTCTTTTGTGAATTAAAAGGTGTAATTATATCAGCTTCAAGACCGTAAAGGGCTAAAAATAAGTGAACTGGAAATGTTAGAAAATATTGAAAATTGAATAGAGTAAAGTAACATATCATTTTATATAGGTATACAAAAAAAATGATATCAAATGTTTCTGGCATACTATTTTCAGGAGACTATATGACATTTTTGTAGGTTTTATAATTACCTAGCTAGCTGCTCGTTCTGGAAAAGTAAAAGCAAACAAAAGAATTTGTGTCTTTACTTCCTTTTGACCTAAAACAGCATTTGATTTTCAAACATGTCCTAAGAGTAGATGAAGAAAACCTAGTTAAACAAATGAAACAAAAAATATTTAGTCATGTATTTATTGAAAAAAATTAATCCAATAACATATCTGCGTGTGGCAAAAGTAGTTGAATGGCTAGTATTATCATCATTTTAAGATGTTAGCCACCTGAAAAATGCACAAAATGTAAAGTTTGGTGGTACCTTTTATTGGCTAACTGAAGAAGTAAC
This sequence comes from Xenopus borealis, assembly GCA_024363595.1. NCBI lineage: Eukaryota > Metazoa > Chordata > Amphibia > Anura > Pipidae > Xenopus > Xenopus borealis. Next base: position 79,153,575 of record CM044446.1, on the reverse strand, counting down.
AATTGTAAGTTTTGGAGCACACAGGGTATTTAAGCGACATCTTCCTCAATCTTATGTCAGTGACGTCATATCCTGTCTATCAGAAATGCATTAAAGTTGTAAAAATGCTGCAACTTGTCCTTTTTTTTAACAGGGATTTGCCTGCAAAAGTCCTAACTTAATTTTTTTTGGTTAACATTTTTCCCTAGCCATTTGAGGGCAATGGAACATTCATTTTAAAGTGGGCTCAAGTGTAGGCCATTAGAGGATTGCTTTGCCTCAAAAGGGATTCATTATAGCTTGGTTTGGATCATTTGTATCAAGTACAAGGTATTGTTTTATTATTACAGAGAAAAAAGGAAATACTTTTTTTTTAATTTTTATTATTTGATTTAAATGAAGTTTATGGCCTTTCCGTAAATTGGAGCTTTCTGGATAATGGGTTTCCGTGTCATTTATCCTATACCTGTACTCCATGCAAATCTACCAGTTTGATGCCTGCTTTGTTTTCAGAGGCAAGCATCTGTTTTTCTTTCATGCAGTTCACCCAGTTTTTACCCACAGTGCAGCATTTATTCAGAATAATTAGTTCAAAATTAACAAACGAAAATCTTTCATTTAGGAAAATAATGTGGAATCATGGAACATAACATCAGTATTATAACTGCCCACAGGTGTACAAAAAGAGCTATACATTCACACTTGGACCAGCCTATCCCGTCTGCCTCAGATAAAGAACAAGTAGGACTTTGTGCACTAGGTTAGGAACCATTCATTAAAGAAATGAAATAATTAAACTTGCTACAGCTTTACCACAACCACACAAATATTTGATTAAAATATTCTGTACAAAGACACAGTTAGGGTCTAAGCTAAGCATTCGTTTGTATACATGTTACTCATGTATTGCATTGTATTGTATACAATGAATACCTTTTCCAAAACAACTCTTTAAAAGGTGTATAAATAACAGGTCAGTGTCTGGAAATAGGGACCAAGAGGGGGAACACGTTTTTATTCTGCTTTTTTCTATTTAAGCTAAAGATACCTTAAAGGAAACCTGTCATGATTGAGTTAACACTAGGAAGGAAATAAAACTTTTAAAACAAACCACATACCCCTATTTATTATGCTCAAATCTCACTAATTCTCAATTTATAACTACTTTTAAAATGTGCATGAGACACTAACTGAAGCCCTGACTTTCAGAAAGTCAGGAGAGCAAAGCATCATGGGTAGAATCAGTACTGCAGATTCCTCTCATGATATCACCAGTTTGTGCAGTTGTTAGTGGCTAGAGTAGCCCACACAATCTGGATAGAACAATAGAAGGTGTTTCAGATAATTCTAATAGAATATCAAGTCCTGGTGTGACATGAGTTATACAGAGCTCGTCTATCATAGAGTATACTCTGACTAAGCATGAATGAGATTTGGCAGTTTGGCACAGCCCACACACAGAAAACAAAGGGGTGTTTAAACATGGCAGCGCCTATGAAGCCCTTTTTACATGAAGGATATTTTCTAATCCGTTTCAGATATAGACAAAAACAGCTGACTAAAGGGTTTAACTAAGGATGGAAAATAAATATTTTACTCATGTCTCAAGGTGACAGGTCCTCTTTAAAGCCCCATGGCAGCTTCCTCTGTAATTCTTTCTTAATAATCGCAATAGTGAATATTGAATAGAAACTGTAAATACAGCTTTCTTTAATTTCCTCATCAGGCAAATGCTTCAAACATCATAGAGGTTAATTGCAAGCAAGTTTGTTACCCTTTTGCTATGACTGTTTTTTAAATGCGTATATATACTCTGTAGGGGCTAATACTGATAAAGTGCTTCTCTAGTCCTCTCACACTCTCTTCATTAAGCCAATGGAACATTTTCTTCTCATTTTCCCGGCAGGGGGGCTGTAGGAGTGCAACCATTGCAACTATTTTTGCTCTACTATAAACTGCAAATCTACATATAAATATTTGGGGACTTATCATAGACCGTATCATATCCTTGGGACAAAATTACTAATTCATTGCTTGAGATTTCTGAGGGGCTCCATTAAAATAAAATCCTACTGCTTGTGATTTGTTAGCGTAACTTAATTTGTCTATAGTTGTGCTTATATATTTTATATATATACTTAACACTTTCCTGGCAGCCAGGAAAGCATTTAATGGAAAACTATACCCCCAAACTATGTATGCCCTTATAAAAATATATTACATAAAACAGCTCATATGTAAAACCTTGCTTCATATAAATAAACAATTTATATATACATAATAATGTACTTTTTAGTAGTATGTAGGGTTGCCACCTGTCCGGTTTTGAACCGGACAGCCCGGTATTTTGAAGGGCTGCCCGGTTCAATGCTTCCTGCCCGGTTTTCCATATAAGGAAAACCGGGCGGGATTAGCTTGATTGACGCCGCAATCGGCCAATCGGCGATCGCGGCGTCATAGCTCCGCCCCGTGACGTCACGGGACCGCCCACTGACGTCACGGGACCGCCCACTGACGTCACGGGACCGCCCCATGGCGTCATGGGACCACCCCTCTGTCCGGCTTGAGCCACAGGGAAAGGTGGCAACCCTAGTAGTATGTGCCACTGGGTAATCATAAATAGAAAATTGAAATTCTAAGTACAAAGGGTCATCCCCTGGGATCCTACGATTCACAGTGCAGACAAACAAGGAATATGTGTTAGATAACATGAGCCAATTAACAGACAGACTTGTGCTCTCACGCTTCTTCCTGTTACAGTTAGAGCTGCAGTATTTCTGGTCAGGTGATCTCTGAGGCAGCACAGACAATATCATAAATTGGGGGCTCAAAGGAAACAATGTAAAAGGACAATATTTATATTGTATGATTGCACTGGGCTATTGTACACCATTCTGTTTTACAGTATGTGGGGTTAAAACCATCACAACACACTGAAAATCAATAAACATTGCATGCAATCTAATGCAAAGCAAGTGAACAGAGAAAGTCAGCAACATTATAAAGTAATATAATAGTAGATCCTGCTACAGCATCTTTTCAGACACACATTTGTACAGCTACAGGTATGTGACCTTTTATCCAGAATGCTCGGGACTTGGGGCTTTCCAGATAATGGATCTTTTGGTAATTTGGATCTTCATACTTTAAGTCTAATATAAAATCATGTAAACATTAAATAAACCCAATAGGCTGGTTTTGCTTCCAATAATGATTAATTATATCTTAGTTTGGATAAAGTACAAGCTACTGTTTTATTATTACAGAGAAAAAGAAAATATTTTATTTTTTAAATTTGTATTATTCGGATTAAATGGAATCAATGGGAGACAGTCTTTCTGTAAGTTAAAGCTTTCTGGATAACGGGTTTCCAGATAATGGATTCTATACCTGTAAAAGACTTTTGGCTAGTAAAACAAATTAGTAGGGAGTGCCTGATTTTGACCTTCCCATTTATGTCCAGTGCTGCCAGTATTGCATGTGATAGCGATCCCCATCTGTTTGAGCTCAATTTGGTCAGAGTTGCAGCCCTGGTGCCTCATGGAAACTGGCACAATGTGCACCATTGAAATACCCGCTGCACTTTACACCTTAACCCATGATAATTATAAATACGCCATTCATCCATTCAATTTTTAAGGCCGATTTACTAAAACCCCAAATTTTCTGATTGGAGGGAAAAAACTATTTTTTTGGTAGTAAAACAACAACTCCGAATTTATTATACTCTGATGCTGCTAAAAGTCCAAATCCGAAAATTTTCAATCTCAAACCTGTTGAGGTCATGTAGACGTCAATGGCAGATGTCCCTTTTACTATTGGAAGATATGATTAGCACTGTTTCATAGAATAATCCAAATTATTAATGGTTTTTGGATTCAAATTTCTTTCACAATTTTATTGAGTCTTTTCCCACACCAAATTTTTCAAGCTATTTTTATAAATAAGGTAAAATTGTGGATGAACATTTGTTCGAAGTGATTTTAATAAAATAATGAGAACATTTAAAGTGCAAAAAAAAATCTTTTTGCACTAATCAGAATATGCAAACAATGCTGCCTGAATTCTGGGAAGTAAGGTGGGGGCTCCCCCTGCTGTTTGAAAGTATGATCATTTACCTGCAGAGCAGTTAGGGGCTGTCTTAAGTTTCCCATCTGCAGCTGTCAGAGCTTCACTGCATTCACTGAATTTCACTGCATACAGTCAGGTTTATTATAAGAATGATAGATATTTTTAAATTGAAGTATATTGGAGATAGATTTCTTTTTCATTAATGAAAGTAAAAATGGGATTTAATTACTTTGCCTTTACATCCCCTTTAATACATAAGAAACTTGACTATTTAGTAAGTGATGTCCTTAAATATCAGTGACAGGTGGATGCCAACATATTACTCTTGGTACAGAGTTGGTATGGCAGTCTTGGTACACATACAGTACGTACCAATGACAAAGTTAGAGGAGGTGGTAAAGTCCTCAAGAATTATTTAAAAAAAACTAGGTGTAAAGTTGATGGCGAGGACTTCCAAGGTAATTTGCCACAAGCAACGTTAAGAAGACAGCAGGAGCTCAGGGAAATTAATGTGTGGATTGGTGTAGGGAGGAGGGTTAGGGTATTTAGAGATCTTGGCTGATTTCTTAATCGGCTACAGGTAGATGGCTAGTGGGTTGGAGGAGATTTTGGGGAATTGTTCCAAAATGGATTACATGGAAGACAAGTTAGATGAGGTAGTGGGCAAAGTTTGCCTAGAATATGTATCAGATCTCACACTAGTAAAAAAACACCAGAAATCTTGTTCTAATACATCTGCTAGAAAAGGAAGCCCCTCCCCCCCAAAAAAAAGGTATATTGGATCTAACTGTCAATGAAAATCTGACACTCAACTCCTGTATGAAGACAGAAACAGATGCAGAGAGTGGGATAGTGAAAAGTAACTTGATTATTTCAGAAATGTTACCTAATTTTGAATTGATTGTATTTCGAAAGTTTCTTATGTCGATATGATGATGCTTATATTTAATTTTCTTTGTCCTGATAGTTCACCCTTTAAAAAATGCTGCAAAATTATGGCCTGAGAAAAAACAGCCCTATTCAGGCTACCCTGGTGCTGAAGGAGTTGCCTCCAAGGCTATGGAGGTCCACCCTGTTGGGCCTCAACTACCAGAAAATCCCAACAGCCAGGAATAGTTTATGTTGGAGGACCACAAGTTGGATACTCATAGATATTCCAAGAAAAAACAGGTGTATAGTGAATGATAGCAACACATTTGCATTTGTCTATGACATCATCTGCGCTTCAGTTCATGGTGTCATCAGTACAATGATGGTTTCCATCATCATATGGGTTTTTTAATGTTAGGGTTGAATTTTCCTTTAAGCTTAATTAGCATGTAAGTCGGAAAAGGTTAATTTACCTATTAAATGCTACTTAGACAGATGTTTGTCTTAATATAGTATTATTTTTACCTTTTTCTGCATATTTATTTTTACATTTCTGTTCCCCACAGTAGACAACACATGCCAGAAGTGGTTGAGGTGGGTAGTTTTTTTAAAGCTAAATGCTAATAAAGACCAAGCAAGCCACAGTACATTTCTGTAATAACCTCCATTTGTAAGTGAAAGTTATATGTGTCAGATGTTTGTAACCCGGGGACTCAATACTGTACAATGTATATGTATAGTGCCTCAGTTCTGTCAATGTAGTTCTGTGCTGAGAATGAAATATCAACAGGGAACATTTGTGTTAAATATATATAGAAAAGTTGCTTAGAACTTCCTAAAACAAAACATTGAGTGGAGTCCCTCTTTAATGTACTTAAAAATAAAAAGTAGCAGCACAAAAAATTTACAAAGGGAGCTTTTGGCATTTTAGATATGAAAGAGAAGCAGCAGCACTTGTTGTACTTGAAATGCAATAAAGCCTCTATCGAACGCTTATCGAATAGTTTAAGCTATTTTTTCCTCGATATTCGATTTCCCGATGAAATCATATGAAAGAATACCGATCGTTCGATTTCAAGAAAAAAAAAACGTACTTATTCCTTCGAGTGCTCGAAAAATTATTACGATTCGAACGATCGAGGCGTTCGGTCGTACGAATGGTATTCGAGCAGGTGTTTGAAAAAAAAGCCTATGGGGGGATTCAATAGGCTTCTATTGCAATTCGGTAGGTTCAATCTGACGAAGTAGGCAGTCGAATAAAATTTTAAAGTTAAAGTCCTTCGATCATCGAATGGTCGAATTATCGAATATCCGATCATTCGATCTATTCAATCATTCGAATTTTCGGTATTCGATGAACGAAGTGGCCAAATTTGCATATTCGAACATCCGATTAAATCATGCGATCGGAATTTGATCGAATTCAATCGAACTTCGATCTATTCACATGAATTTCGTAAATCTGCCCCTATGTCTCAATGGAACGTGTAAAATAAATAATACGTGCAATTTAAAATAACATATAATATTCAACTCAGATTTATATGACCCATCTCCAGCAATTTTTACCTCCACTGAATTATTCCCCTTTATAAAGCACTGCAGACATCATCATGTGGCTCTCCAGTTGTTGCTCAAATACAATTGGCGATCCTTATATATACAGTTCAGAAATGGGTAAAGAATCACACTCTATAGATCCTTGAATTAATCAACAAGGAGTATTTTCGTATAATGTAATAAGAGTATAAAAATTGAAACAGGGTTCCTCATGAGCAAATTCCAATACGCATAAAGAATCTGTTGTCTGGAAACTCGTTATGCAGAATGCTCCGATTTACGGGAAGACTGTCTCCCATAGATTCCATTTCAATCAAATAAAACAGGTTTTTAAAAATGATTTCCTTTTTCCCTTTAATAAAAAAGTACCTTGTAATTGATCCCAACTATGATATAATGAATCCTTATTGGAGGTAAAAACTATTGGATTGGTTTAATATTTAGATTATTTTTATAGTAGACAAAGGGTATGGAGATCCAAATTTCAGAAATTATCCAAAAAGCCCCATGTCCCAAGCATTCCTGTAACATGTCCTATACCTGTATAAAGCTGTGGTTTTTTTTATATATTTGTTCTAGGAGATCTTCTGGTCATTACATCAACTAAACAATTCCATTCTGTAACCATATTTCTCTTCAACTTGGCAGTGAGTGGCATTCTGGTAGGCATTGGAGTGATGCCCCTTGTATCAACGTCTGTTATATATAAACTAACAGGTGTGAAAAAGGTTTATTAAAAATACATCATCGCTCTTTCAGGTCTTCAAGAGATTTCCTTTCTGCAGAAATATATGAATTTGTGTGTGAGGAATAATTATAAAGGGGAAACATTTTATTTATAGAAAATGAATTAACAGAAAAAATATGCCAGTTACACAGGCACATACCCACAATAAAATTAATATTGATACACCCATTATCCCCACATAGAGGGTGCAAATGGTTAAAACAAGAGGTATTTCCCCCTTTGTTTTTATATTATTGGGGTGTTTTAGTGACATCATTCTTTGCCAAGTTGTCTAAGGATAGGGGTCCTTTAATGATCTGGATGTAACCTGTCTTTCACCACTTCATCAAGTTAAAACAATAGACTTATGTAGGGTCATCTATCTGATTGAAAGATATTATATAAACAAGACTTGCCTAAACACATGACCATCCCTTCAATAAGCTTCAATAGATCTTTTTGGGGGTTATTAACTAAAATAAAAAAAAAATCTGATTTTGTTAAAACCACTTTGTCCAAACTCCCATTCAAATTTTTACTTTATTTATCAATAAATAAATAAATTGAACAAATCTGGTGGTGGCAAAGACTCCATAAAATTGTGAAAAAAATCCGGTTTGACATCCAAGAACTTGGATCTCCCGAAAATTAATTGGATTATTGTACAAAATCCAGCGCAGATCATGATGTCTTCCAATTGTAAATTGACTTCTACATGAACTGGGCAGGTTTTTTAGTTGGACTTATAGCAGCCTCGATACCCAGAATATGAAAGTCGGCCAGATGTCGATCGGGCAGGATTAAAAATCCCATCGGATCGCGGCCGCATCTGTTCGTTGATGCGGTCCCGCGATCCGACCGCCCATACTGATCCGAACGTTGGGCCCTAGGGCCCACGATCGGATCAGCCCGATATCGCCCACCTCAAGGTGGGCATATCGGGGAGAGATCCGCTCGTTTGTCAACATCGCCAAACGAGCGGATCTCTTCGTGTATGGCCACCTTTAGGGGAGGTAGGCCGGGGGGAGGGGGTTAATGCTGGGGGGGTTGAATTCCCCTTTAAGTATAATTCCCAGACTACAATGAAAAAAGCTGTTAGCATTGTCACATGGATTTGGACTCACGAGACAGCATTTTCTGGATTGCATTCTAGGATGGGGACATTTTGAATACTTCCCCATGTCACGGTCAGCCAGACAAAAGCTAAGCACCCTGTTCTCGGCTCTTGCCTTTCACCTTGGGAGGAGCCCTTGGCTAATTGGATGCTGCCAGATCTTAATAAGAGAGGTGCAAAGTGAAGGGTCCTGGATGAGCAAAGGGGCATGACAGTAAAGCAAAGTCTTTTGGGCAGAAGGTCACGATACAAGGCGTAGACAGAAAGCGTAGTCAAATCAGGCTGGGTAGGTGCAGGCAGAGTACAAGCGGAGTCAACAGGCAAGGGTCAAACCAGGAGATCAATCAGAAGGGGTACAGGATAGAAGACTCGGTTACCAGGCAGGGTCAGGATTTGTCACAAAACAGGTAGGAGTCAAAACAGGAATCAGAAGCTTTACAGCAAAAGGGACCAGGAACTCACAAGGAGAATAACCTATAACGGGCAATGAGTTCAACACTGAAGTCCCTTTAAATAGGTTTGAATTTTCGCACCATTGCGCACTGACGTCATCAGGCCTCATGCACCTATAAGAAGCGCCCCACACACACCCTAGGAAACCGGCATTTCAACAGAAGAGGAGTGGCGTGGCAGGCGTGCCTGCCACACCACTAGACTACCAGGATGAGTGTTTCTCACACCCTGCTACTTTTAGCTGTTCAGTAAACTGGCCAAATACAGTAGTTATAGTTGTACTGGATTCATTATGATCTGCTCATTTTTGTTGCCAACGTGTACCATGGCATTTTGCTACATAAATATTGTCCAGGTCATAAAAGATCATGCCAGACGCATACATAAATTGAAAATGAATAACATACATGTGGTAAAGCCTCCACCACTGAAAACAAGCTACAACTTCATTAAATGTCTATATTCAGAATTGCTTTTGCAGACACAGGGCAAGAAGATGTTTACACCCCTGTACAGTAGACTTCTGCACTGAAATCCATTTCTCAAAAGAGCAAGCAGATTTTGTTATATTCAGTTTTGAAATCTGACATGGAGCTAGCCATTTTGTCAATTTCCCAGCTGCCCTGGTCATGTGACTTGTGCCAGCACTTTAGGAGGGAACTGCTTTCTGGCAGGCTGTTGTTTTCCTTCTCAATGTAACTGAATAGTACTCAGTGTGACATGGGTTTTACTACTGAGTGCTGTTCTTAGATCTACCAGGCAGTTGTTATCTTGTGTTAGGGAGCTGTTATCTGATTACCTTCCCATTGTTCTGTTGTTAGGCTGCTGGGTGGGGAAAAGGGAGGGGGTGATATCACTCCAACTTGCAGTACAGCTGTAAAGAGTGATTGAAGTTTATCAGAGCACAAGTCACATGACTTGGGGCAGCTGGGAAATTGACAATATGTCTAGCCCCATGTCAGATTTCAAAATCAAATATAAAAAAAATGATGCATTTTGAAAAAATGGACATCCTACCCAAACGATTAGTCATATATATATTGGAATTTACTGTATAGGTACTACAGATCTGCCCAAAAAGTTTCAATAAAAAGTCCCAGGGTATCCTCGCATTAATGTCACTCCATGACCCACTGAAGATCCCAGATACCCAGCCTCTATCACTTCAATTCAAGCGCTCTTCTTGCAGATACTGTATATCGTTATGCAGAAAGTGATGTTTTTTTAGAAAGAAATTCCTTTATAGGGCACTGGCCATATTTCTGGTGGAAGACAGCTGTCATTTCTGCTATGTGTTCCAAGAAGCATATATCGGCCAAACAGCGCTAGGAAATTTGTTGGTGCTATAGAAATATATTTTGGTAATAATAATAATAATTATATGATGGAGAGAGTCTCTAAACACATGCATACAACAAGAACACACAAACTTAATTAATATAAGCTGAATTGCAAAGGACCTCAGTACAATACAATGTTTTATGGCTTTCCTCATTCATCATGTCCTTAGTCCTGACTATATAATCAGCTCTACCATGAAGCTGAACAGCTACTGTACCTCCGTTATGCTGCCTGCCAAATTAAAAAAAAAAAGCATCTCCAAAAATACTCTTCAGATTTGGATAGGCCAGTTTGAGCTCTTCAGACCAGAAAAATGATCTCAACAATATTTTCTTTGTTAAACAGAGAGATATCTCTTTGCCCAAAAAAAATGTAACCAGATTTCAAACTTCAATAGTGATATCTGGGATTGGATTATTGACACCAATCTGAGTACAATAATAAACCATGTGGGGACATTAATACAATATAGAAAATAGCAAAACATTAAAAAGTGATATCTATAAATCTGTCCAACTTTGCAAAACAATATATTTAACCCAGCGCAAATACACAACTCACTTTCATTGGTTAGAAAATAAAGAAGTCCTCATCTTCTGCTGTACACAAAAGGTTTTAATTTACATCATTTTAAAGATTAACCAGAGCCTTTTTGCTGTATTTCTCTCTGTATGGCTAATCGATCAAAGCCTAAGCAACACTGCCCTCATGTGCTTCTTAATGGAAATACATTGTTTTGTCACATTTTCACCACACAACTGCTTCATTGTGTGAATGAAATGTTCTAATATTAGAAGATGTATTATTGTATCACTTCTAGGACCTTGTCCATCAGCAAACTCTAATGGATTAGCAGAGAAGTTCAGAGACAGAAAATTAATATCATCATCCAAATTTTAATACTTTAATACTCAAATAAGAGGAACAACACTGAACAAAAATAGCCAATGCTAATGCCACTGAACCAGTGCATGGCCTACTGATCCCTTACTAGTCATTCCATGCAAAATTCATCTTTATATTAACATCTGTATTATAGATTAATCTATTTATCTGATTAAATATTGGTACTCCTATTTCCAGCCTGCAAATGAAAATCCAACTGTTTGTCGGGGACCCCAGCGTACAAAAATAAATGATTAACTTTACATGTTCAGTTGTATTACTCTGTCTACACCCACTTACCTGTTTGCACCTTAAAAAGAGATAGAGTATAAGAGCCGAAAAGTTGAAATAAATCACCACTTTTTGTTTACACAAAAGACCTTGGAGTGCAGTTGATTTTTGTGGGAATGTATGGAATTAATATATAACCAGCACCCAAGCAGTTGATGCATACTGGATTTCGAGTGCACCAGGCAGCCCTGATTTATTTATATGTATATATATATATATATATATATATATATATATATATATATATATATATATATATATATATATATATATATATATATATATATATATATAAAGGGAGCCTCCTGAAGACGGCCTCAGTTGGAGTGCCGAAACGTTGAGCAAGAATAAACCTTCACTTGGCTTTTGAGACACAAAGTCCTTGGAGTGCGGTTTGTTTGTATACATTAGACATACAAATCTGTGGGTATGATATGTGAGCAACTGCATTTGCAAATGGATATTTTCCAGGCACACCAAATTGTAAAAACAATAGGCTACTGTTTTGGGGGCACTATGTGTACTTGTTTCCAGTTGGCTCTGGCTGGAAGGAATAGAGAGTGCAGGGATGCCAGCTTCAACTGTCAGAGGTGGAAAGGGAAAAAAGGCTTTTATCTGCTCAAAGTTTAAAATAAATATATAAATATTTGCATTGCAAAGTTGTCCCTTTGAAGTGATTCTACTAGAAATCCATACACTTTGGGTAAATGACTTTCCAGCTTTAAGTATTTTATTAAGTAGGTTATGTCCTGTTAATATTGGCGGGCCCTAACCCATTAGATAAGGTTAAGCATGAATGGAAAGGGATATCCCCGAGATGACATATGAAAAGAAGCACTTTGGCAAGTCCCTAGCCTATCTCTATGCGAGATCACTTCATTCAAATTAAGTTTCTCAACAGGGTTTGCCGCACTCCATATAGCACTGGCAAAACTATAACCTAATGTTTCAGACACATGCCACAAATATGAAAAGAGGATCACGAAACGTGCGTCAGGACAATGTGATTTTATTTGGTTGAAACCAACTTAAGACATCCTTGGGCGGTTTTCTTTTGAAATTCTTATCTCTATTTTCCAATTTGGGTACACCTCCAGTTCTCTTGCAGACAAGGTTTTCCTTATCTATTTTCTCTCTTAAAGGAAAACTATACCCCCAAAATAAATACTTGAGCAACAGATAGTTTATATTAAGTGACATATTAAAGAATCTTACAAAACTGGAATATAAAAAGTATTAAAGTAAATATTGGCCTTTTACATCTCTTGCCTTGAACCCCCATTGGGTGATGGTCTGTGTGCTGCCTCAGAGATCACCTGACCAGAAATATTTCAACCCTAACTGTAACAGGAAGAAGTGTTGAAGCTAAAGACACACCTCTGTCTGTTAATTGGCTGGTGTGACCTAACTTTATAGCTTGTTTGGTATGTTTATTTGCACCGTTGGATCCTAGGATCCCAGGAGGCTGTCCTTATTTTTTAAAATGGCAATTTTCTATTTATGATTACCCAATGGCACATACTACTAAAAAAGTATATTATTATGAAAATGGTTTATTTACATAAAGCAGGGTTTTACATATAAGTTGTTTTGGGCAATATCTTTCTATAGAGACCTACATTGTTTGGGGGGTATAGTTTTCCTTTAAGTGTCCAGGGATTTTTGTTTTTTTAGTATAGTTCTTTGCTCACAACAAGTGTAGTTAAAATTTGAGACCACAGTTCCGGACACCCTGACTTCTCCACCTTGTGGGGTCCCTCAGATAGTAAAACAATTGAGATAGCTCTATGGGACTTCTCCACTCCTATGATCATTTTCACTCTTTTAACCTCTGAAGCAACTGGAAAGATTTTAACCTCATTAAGTTTAGATTAATTATATCAATTAATTTTACTGGGTGAATTGGTATTGAATCACGGCACTGGTCACTTTAAAATAATTTTATCTATTTATTCATTTGATATATGAATTTATTGGGTTCATGAATTGATTGTCTTGAAATTGATTATTTTTATACATAGACTGAATCATGGCGAATCTAGTTATTTATTGAATGAATTATTACACTAATTTATTGCACTTAGCACTTTATATATCTATTGATGAGAATAGGACACACATTGGTAATAGCCAATTGATAAGTTATTCAGTCTACAACTGTAGGGGTACCAATGGGTCCTACTGTGTAGGATCATGGTAACCAATCAATTTTGAACAGTTTTTTGTTTAATTGTGAGGGGTTTCTTTTTTTTCTTTCTTTAATTCAAAAATATGAAAAGAGGATCACCGCACCAGAGGCCACCCCTTCAGACTAGAAGAAAAGGACTTTCATTTGAAGCAGCATAGGTGGTTCTTCACAGTGAGGACAGTGAGGTTGTTGAATGCACTGCCAGGTGATGTTGTGATGGCCGATTCTTTTAATGCTTTTAAGAGTGGCTTGAATGATTTCTTAGACAAGGATAATATACAAAACTATTGTGATGCCAAAATCTATAGTTACTGTATGAATATATAAAGTTTATTTGAGTGTATGGAGGGGTCGTTATGTGTATGCATGGATGCTTGGTTTCATTGGACATTGGTATTTTTTCAACCCTATACAACTATGTAATAACTGTACAACTGTTTTATTGGAAATGTGTCATATTAACTTGTTGGATAGAGGCTTTTGAGACTTCTTGATCTTTTTTTTCTTTTGCTGCAAAAACATTTAAATGTACAAAAAAGCTTTATTAATTAATTAACTGTACTTAATATATTAAGTACACTAATGAGATCTAGGATTTTGTGGATAAAGGAAGTTTCTGTCCTTTGATGCAGCATACCATTTAGCAACTCAAAAAAAATCTAAAAAATGTATAGGATTGTTTTTGCCATCAGCTTATATAATTCACATCAATTAGATTGTACCAGGGCTCATCTATAAACAAAATGTGCAAGGGGTTAGCCTGGATGTCCAGCCTAGTGTCCAGCCTAGTGTCCAGTGTCCAGCCTAGTGGTAGGGGTAAATAGGACACATTAATTGGATTCCCTTTTTCTGTGCCAACCCCCCACCCCGCATCCCCCATTGTTACATTACTTAGCCTTGGTAAAATAAATTGAAGCAGCGAGTGCTCTGTGGTTATTTTTATCAGCCATGTTTGCTCTGCAGATGCCAAATTACCAGGAATCCTAGCTGGACTGACAAGTTTGCTTTAAACAGTGAAAAAAGTACCCCCTCTTGTAAATTATAAGGATATTATAAGTTACCGAGGAGTTTTTATAGAGGTCATGGAATTCCGAGGTAACTTCTAATATCCTCATATTTTGCCATATGGGGTACTACATTTATTATAATACACCCGTTTTAGTGAATGTAAACACAAGAGGACCAGCACTAAAACAGCTTGAAGGTGACAAAAAGGAACAGAGTGACGAATATGGTGTAGTCTTCTTGATCTTTGGTTTAAATGGTGTTAAGATAACCGCACACTCTACAGGAGGATTGTTTCTTCTCCTTCACCTTTATACTTATTACCATCACCTTTTTCCCCAAACAGTGCGGGCAGATATCTGAACAGGGTTGGGAGGGTTTATAGGTGGGTACTTACAAACAGGACTGGACTGAGAATTAAAATAGGCTCTGGCATTTCAGGTACACAAGAGGCCCATCAGCCCACATAGATGCCCAAACAGCCCCCACCAGCCCACTAAACACTGACTTTCTATGGGACCTTATAGCAGCCCCTCTGGCATTTGCCCTAACCCACAAATGGCCAGTCCGGGCCTGCTTACAAACCTTTTGTATTTTTATAGACCTTCAGATATAATGCTGTTTCTCAATGGGATCTGTTTGTTCTCTCGTGAGGTTCTATGGAAATGCACTTAAAATAGTGTAAAATCTTCTTTAATAAATCTATATAAAAACAAGAATTGCACTGACATTTTTCACAATGTATTGGCCCTTTTAAAACAGAGTCCCCGTGGTGTTGAAGTCTGGACAATTGGCAATGCGGTCTGTTGTTTTTTTTTACCAGCGTGTTTCTGCAGCGTGTAGTCCTTAGGCGCACATGCGTTTCGTCTTTCAACCTTTTCTGGTCAATACATCTGAAGGAGAGGGGATATTGGGCATCGGCAGAGGGAGTGAAACACAGGATCCTAGATCACCTTTTTATCCTTTCTATATTAACTTCTACACGTTTTAGCGAGTCACATGTAAGACATCACTACTCACCGTTTATAACTGATGAAATCAGTACTCCCCGTTTATAAGGATATCATTTACAAGATATTCATGTTTTTTGTGTATTATAAAGCAATAGAATTTGAACAAAGCATGTCTGAGATGTGAAGCTAGACCCACGCCTTCATTTGTACAAAGTCATAATCACCATTTGGCTAAAAGATGAGACCTAGATGTCCTGCTCCCTCCCAATCACATGGCAAGAGGGAAACAGGGTATGACTTGTATCTAGAGTTTCCACCTTTCTGGAAAACACATCGGCCTTCCTATATTTTTATGCATTTTCCTTATTACTAAAATTTGGATCAAGCTTAATTTTTACTGGTCTGGCATTTACAAGTCAATCCAAAACAGTACTTTTGTGTTCTTTCTGAAATGAATAATTTATTAATATACTTGCACCAATAAGCCAGCCATTAGTTTATCCGTGGAGACAGGAAGAATAAAGAGTTCATCACTGGCCGGTAGGGTTGCCATAAAAAATACTAGCCTTTCTATATATATTATGTTTTGTGCTTCTGTACCAGCCCAAGGCAACCACAGCCCTTTAGGCTAAGGCCAGACGGGGAGATTCGGGGGCATTTTGTCGCCTGGCGACTTGTAGCCGCGACTTGTAGCCCCCGAACCTCCCCGAATAGCCAGGTCCTGAGGCGCACCGGCGTTCCTTGAAAACGCCGGCGCCTATTCACACGCAGCGGCGCGATTTTTGAAATCGCTCCAAATTGACTCGCGAGGCAATTTGGAGCGATTTCAAAAATTGCGCCGCTGCGTGTGAATAGGCGCCGGCGTTTTCAAGGAACGCCGGTGCGCCTCAGGACCTGGCTATTCGGGGAGGTTCGGGGGCTACAAGTCGCGGCTACAAGTCGCCAGGCGACAAAATGCCCCCGAATCTCCCCGTCTGGCCTTAGCCTTAGCAGTAAAGATCTGTATCTCCAAAGATGCCCCAGTAGCTCCCCATCTTTTTTTCTGCTGATTCACTGATTCACATGCTTTACACCCCTTTACATCACAACACGCCCTTTCTACATCACACTCCGCCCCTTTTTACAACACATTTCGCACATTTGCTCACACCACCACCTAGGGTTCCCACCTTTTCTGGAAAAAAATACCGGCCTTCCTATATTCTTGACTTTTTTTCCTATTAATAACATTTGCCTCAAGCATCATTTTTACAGGCCAGGCCGGTAAAATACCAGCCAGATGGCAACCACAAGCCGGTGAACATTTCTTTGAAAGGTGGCAAACCTATGTCCCACTGAAAAACATTCAGTTACATTAAGTGGGAGGAATAACAGACAGAAAGTAGTTCCATCCTAAAGTGCTGGCACACATCACATGACTGGGGGCACTTGGGAAACTGACAATATGTCTAGCCCCATGTCAGACTTCAAAACGGAATATAAAAAAAAAAAATCTCTTTGCACTTTTGAAAAACGGATTTCAGTGCAGAACTCTGCTGGAGCAGCACTAGTAACTGATGCGGTTTTGAAAAAAATATCATGTTTTCCCAGGACAGAATCCCTTTACCCCTCTTTCTACACAGTAATCCCATATCACAATGGAAGTAGAACACACACTTTCCAGTCCGCTGATAGGTGGGGGTGTGTGGTGACGTTGTGCTAGTGCATTCTGGGCCTTGTAGTTTCAAGCCATTGAGTGAGGCTCGCCGGGGCTGAGGAAACTGCGGAACCCATGGTGATCCTAGCTTGTGTCACCTGGCCTCACACTGACAAGCACGTGTCATGGCGCTAAGCCAAGTCGGTCGCTATATTACTGGCTGCGCAGCACAATCAGACGAATAAATTTGCACCTGTCAGGGCATTTCAAAATTGTCCTCCCCTCGCCCTCGCTCAAGTCTTAGCTGTCACCCACTAAGTTAAATGTTACGGCTGCTCTCTTCATAGCCCTGCCGGAAGTGTCGTAAAAGCAAGGCGGAAACATTGACTATCGTTTGCCGGCGGCTTCCCTTTACGGCCGCGGGTGAGCGGAGATCGGAAGACAAGACTGGGTTAGTGAGAGTATGGGTTCCCGGCTGGGAAGGAGGGGATGAGGGGCCGCCTGTCCCGGGCTGTGTGTGTCTAACGGCCGCTGCTATTTCGGTTTGTTTCTCCCTCACCAGGATGGCTGATGCACCGTCAGGGCCGAGCATGCTCTCCCAGTATCCCGGGGCCGGACTCGCTCTCGCTTGCGAACCAGTGGAACAGCAGGAGGGGGACGGGGAGGAGGAGGAAGGTCGGCTCGGGAGGGAAACACTAGAGGGATTCAAGGGCCACCACCACCATCATCACCACCAGCTGAACGGGCTCATCAGCCCCGACCTGCGGCACCTCAAGGCCGTGTCCTCTCTGAAGAACAAGCTCCTCGAGCAGGCCAGAAAGGACGCCGGCCTTGCCCAGCACGACGAACGGACTGCCGCACTTGCTCCCAACGGACTGGAGCGGGTTCAGGGTGAGGAGGACGAGAGTCTTAGTGCCTGCCTGGCCGCCTGCACCCTGCGGGGAGGAGGAGAAGCTCACAGCAATCATGTCAGCCAGAGGGATGATGACCCCATACGATATGTGCGATATGAGTCCGAGTTACAAATGCCCGATATCATGAGACTCATCACCAGAGATCTGTCCGAACCTTACTCCATTTATACCTATAGATATTTTATTCACAACTGGCCGCAGCTTTGCTTTTTGGTAAGTGGGAGGCACTGGTCTCCATAGCAACCGGCGTATAGCCGCATGTATAGGGTCACGTGTAGGGTACGTTCAGTCTGGGGCTTTTCATGCAGTTAAACCCTTTGCTCTGTGAGTCCTACATCTGCACTGGTCACAAAGACCTTTCATTAGTTCTAGTGTGTGTGTGTCATTGTTCTATTCATGTGTCTCTAACAATATTTATGCAATCGGGTTCTGCTGGGCTGCCCCAGAGCCTGTAGTGTTTGGGGTTTATGTGTTTTTTGGGGTATTGTGCTCTCCAGGCTTTAAAGGACCAGTAACACCAAAAAGTGTTTTGAAGTAAAGAAAATATCATGTATGTATCATGTGTTGCCCTGCGCTGTTAAGGCTGGGGACAGACAGGGAGATTCGGGGAGATTCAGTCGCCTGGCGTTTAATAGCAGGCGACAATCTCCCGCACGTCCTTCTCCCTGTCCGTCGCTAGTTGAAATGTAAAAGCGTCCGCTCTGTGCACACGCGGTGCGGCGATTTCCGGAATCGCCCGAAGATACTTCGTGAGGAAACTTCGGGCGATTCCGGAAATCGCCGCGCAGCGTGTGCACAGGCGCTGGCGCTTTGTCAGGTATACTAGCGGCAGACAGGGAGAAGGAAATTCGGGGAGATTGTCGCCTGCTAAAAACGCCAGGCGACAGAATCTCCCCAAATCTCCCTGTCTGTCCCCAGCCTAAAACTGATCTGTTTGCTTCAGAAACACTACTATAGTTCATGTAAACAAGCTGCTATAAGTAGCAGTGGTGGAAATTGAAAAATGGCTATATGGCACAGGATAAGTAATGGATAACAGATAACACCATTATGTTCTACAGAGCTTATCTGCTATCTGCTGTGTAACTTGAGCCTTTTCTCCTTTGAATGGCTGCCCCCATGGCTACACAACAGCTTATTTATATAAACAATAGTAGTGTTTCTGAAGCAAACACAGCAGTTTTACCAGTACAGGGCAACACTGCATTATATTTTTATTACTTTAAAACTATTTAATTTTTTGTTGGTCCTTTAACCTGTAACTAACCAGGTTTATTTGTAACCTGTAACTAAACTGGGATTCAAAATAGGCACTTCCCATTCCTACTACACAGAGGCCCAAAAAGCCCCCACCAGCCCACTTAATAATCACTTTGTATGGCAATTTACAACAGTCCCTCTGGCATTTGCCAGAACCCACAGATTGCCAGTCCAGCCTTGCCTGTAACTAACAAGATTATTTGTAACCTGTCACCAGGTTTATTTGGAACCTGACACTTACCAGGTTTATTTGGAACCTCTGATAGACCAGTCAATCTTGGATATACCAGCAAATGCCTCAGGATGAACACTTAGGGGCAGATTTACTAAATTCACATGAATGATTTGAAATTCGATCGAATTTTCAAAAAGATTCAAATTAGAATTTTCGAATTTTTTTGAAGACCACTAAGACCATCGAATTTTGAAAATTCAATCAAATCGAAAGATTCAAATAATTCGATTAAAATTCTATTAGAATATTAATGAGTCGAATTACTTGCCCTTTAAACCTAGCGAATTGCTATTAAACACTATGGGAAGGAAATTTTAGCATTTTTAGATCGAATGAAAAAAAATTGATTTAATCGTTAGATCGTTTTTTTTTTTTTTTTTTTTTTTTGTTCGATCGTTCGAATTGTGAAAGAAACCTTCTAATTCGATGTTCAAATTTCAAGGTTTCAAATTCGACCACAATTCGAATGGTCGAATTCAAGGGTAAATTCACCCTTGAATTCGACCAATAGTAAATCTGCCCCTTGGTGTTGGCACCGTTTAGCTCTTCCAACACTTGGATTTACAAGGCCTGTTCAGTCAGTGCATGCTACAGATAACAGCCAAATATTTCTTATTGTGTGTACAGCATCACACCATGTTGCTGGCCATGCTTCATGCTCCAATTTTCCTCTACATACAGCTTCTAGTGTCTCTCTGAGAAACTGGGCTGGATAACATTGACCTTGTTGCATTTTGGTGGTTGGACTAGGATTGGGCCAGTAGGTTTTTTGAAGCTGGCCATAGACGCAAAGATCTACCTGCAATATCGGACGAATGATCGTACATCCTCATCTCCTGACCTGCCACTAACCATTCAGATCAAATAAAGCAGTAAAAGAACAGATCAGACAATGTTCAGCCCCACAGCAATCGTTGGAAAGTTTTTGTCCGACAAAGCTGGTGACAGTCCCCCACTAAAGATTATCAGGTCGGCAATACACGCAGAGAAATTATCGGCAGCCGACAGAAATCTTTAACCTGTCCGATTGACTGAACGAACGATCGGCATGGCAAGATAAATGTCGGGACACGCCACACATGATCTGAAAATCGTACCGATCGAGGATTCATACGGTCGGATCTTTGCGTGTATGGCCAGCTTGAGCGTTGGCCTAAACTAAGCAAAACTTTAGACTTTATTCACTCGAGACAAATTTAGCCGGCTATCTGCCACAATTGGGAAACCGGGATAACTGTAAAAGAACAAGAAATCTGACAAATTTTTTCATTTTAAAAAATGAAACAATGTTCATCTCACAGTGTGAGTTAGGTGTTGAGCACAGCCACAGACAAGATTCCCTGTATAGCACAAGATGTCGGCATATACAACATGTAGAAGAGAATAAAGGAGCCAGCCCCAACTGATCAGTTATGATGGGTTATGCCTGAATCTTGGTGTTTAGTCCAAAGAATGAGTAATGAGAAACCGCTCAGACTCACCGCAATTCAGTAGGCAGAAAGTCGGCAGAGTGAGTAAACATTGGGTGCAGGAAAACCTTGGCGTCCCAAGCCATACAAGATAGAGAGAAGGTTCCGCACACCAAAAATCTCTGTTTAAAAGGTCAAATACACCCCATACACACCATATGGAGTAGCTCGACGCGAACAGCTGCCCTTAATCATGAGCATTTAGTTTAAATTTAGTTCAAAGGACATAGAATTCTTGAAACAGTGTGTTTTACCATTGTCTTTGCTAGAAAACAAAGCACTGCCCCAAAGTACTCTTCTGTTGAACCCTAGATCGCAACTGTTTCTTGTCCAGGGATTCAATATAACAAAAGCTTGGATTTTATTGTACTTTGCACTGATTAGGGAGGCTACAATGGATACATTGGTTTTCTTGGTTCTCAGTGGCATGCTCAGGATTTGTTGTAAAATGTAATTCTTTGCTTAAAGGAGAAGTCAACCCATCCTCCCTTGATCCAAATTGCAGGCACCAAGGTTGTCAAGAACCTAGTAGCATATCTACCTCTGCCCATAAAGCTCCAATGTAGGTGTTGTGGTGCTGTAGTCCACTTGTCTCAGGTATTTTGTTCACCACTGCTTTCTGCCAGGCATAATGCCTTATGTGCTATAAGTCTTAAGGTGGCCATACACTGGCAGATAAAATCTGCCAACAGATTGTGTTGGCAGCTTATCAGGCCATATGAGGGGCCCTCCGACGGGCTTCCCAGATCGATATCTGGCCAAAAGTCGGCCAGATGTCGATCGGGTAGAATTAAAAATCCAGTCGGATCGCGGCTGCATCTGTTTGTTGATGCAGTCCCGCGATCCGACTTCGCCCGTATCTGTGCCATTCTGGGCACACAATCGGATCAGCCCGATATCGCCCACCTCAAAAGGCCACCTTTACTTATGCAAGGAAAATTGATCTGAGTAGAACTCCTGGGTGGAGGTCTGAATTGAATGTTGGTGGGGAAAATAGAACTTTAGAAGTGTGATTGCATTTTTACTGATGTAGTGCTACTTGTATACATATTGCTATACAGTACATGAAGTAGAACCGATTGTGAACAATACAATAGCATAAATAGATACTTTAACATTCAAACTGAAGGGCTGTGATCCGTATGTTACCCGTGAGCCCTAGCATAGGTCCTCTTAATCAGCCAAGCAGTTCTTTTGGGAAGCCCTCAATAAAGTGAGCTTCTCCTTATCTCACAGCCTAACAGGTTTCTGTTGTGCGAAGGAAACTGTTTGTTTCCACAGATGTGCATGGACCAACAGAAAGTAGAATGTGATTTACCTTTCAGTTTCAGATTTTGCACTGTTCAGTGTTGAAAAATGGGGTATACTGCTCTTTTAAATTAAAGGCAACCTTTTTTAAACAGAATCTAGATACAAAAAGGATTTCTTAAAATGGTCAGATTAATGGTCTGTATATAGATACAAGTGACAAAATTAGATCCATTCAGACAACGTTAAAACAATTTAGATAAGTTCTGCGCTGTCCAACAAAGCACACAAATACACCACAGCTAAACCTTTGTATGTTGGCTACTTGCCTGTGGTAACATAGTTTTATTACAATAATTTAAGTGCCAAATACAAGATCTGGTCAAATCCCAGCCCTTTTGTACTCTAATCCCTCAACCAAACTGCATCCAAAACCTTGCTGTCCTGAGCACCAGATAACTGACGATTACTTTTATTTTCATAATATACACATTTCTGCACAAATTTGAAGGTACAATATAGGATCTGAGTCCACTGAATCCACATATTATGGCCTTGGTGAATTTTAGATCCCCAGTACCTCTCTGTTCATTACAGAGGCTAGAAAGTGCTTTACTTTAAATCATACTTGGTGTTCCTTGACCTTTAAATTCTTTGGGCAAGTTATCTGTGTGACACATATATGGGATCCATGATCTAGAAACCTTTTACCCAGAAAGCTCCGAGTTCTGTAATGGCCATCTCCCATAGGCCCCACTTTATCCAAATAATCAAAAAAATTAAAAAATCCTCTCCTTTTTCTCTGTAATAATAAAACATTGCCTTGTACTTGATCCAAAGTAAGATATTATTTATGCTTATTAGAAGCAAAAACCAGTCTATTGGGTCTTTCTTTAATATTTAATTGATTTTCTAGAAGACCTAAAGAAGATCCAAATTACAGAAAGACCCCAGGTCCCGAGCATTTTGGATAACACATTCCATACCTGTATCTAATTTTTTTTTTTTTTTTTAAGCAAGGCCAAGAAACCGTTGTCCTGCTGTTATAGTTACAGCCATGGTCTGTCACATTAAAGAGGAACTCCACAAAACATAACTTAATCTTTTTGAAGTAAACATTATTTCAAGCAACTTTGCAATATACATCAGTTAAAAAATATGCAGACTTTTCATGATTTTAATGGTTTCTGACAGTTCCCAACGCCTAGCCCCCTGCTCTACTGCTGATAATATGCTGAGCTGGCTGACTACTGTTGCTTTGTATCACCAGCAATCTGTCCTCAGCCTGCATCCTCCAAACCCCACAATTCCCTGTACATGTGGTTTGGAACATAGTGCATGCATTGTGGGTTGTGTAGTTTCTGCATGCTGTCTGTAAGCTGTGGAGTAAGTTGTTACAATTTGTAACATCAGTGTTTTAGTCCCTCCTTCCCTGCCAGGGTTTCAAATGATGCAGAAACAAAACTGTTAAACAACTGGATTTCCATGGAAAATTACATTAATTCATACTTTTTGAAGAAACAGGCAACCATGATGGGTATTTCAAGGGGTTTCTGTGTATGTGGGCCTCCTTATCAAATTTTGGTTTGGAAGCCGGTGTTCCCCTTTAAATTAGAGCACGGCAATTCTAAGTGGAGCTACAGGTGTCATCAAATATTTTGGGGTTATGTGACAAAAGGCACTGCGTTTGCCCACGAGCAGTAAACTCATAGCAACCAATCATCAGAAAGCATTAACTGGTCACCTGTTCAAAAGTGAACCTCTTATTGGTTGCTATGGGCAAACTAGTCTTTTATTACATATGGGAGTTTGTGTGATATGCATTTGTATTCACTTTACAAAGTGTAATTGTCTGAGAAATGTAAAAGCAGATCAATCTGTCATGTCTGCTCCATTTCAGTGTGCAAAAAGTGGAAGCTAAATCCACAACATATTCCAAAGCTCTCTACAACGAAAAGGTGTATACACATACCTTAATTTAGATTGGAAGCTCTTTTGGGCAGGGTCAAATTTACGCCTTGTATTGCTGTAGTTTTGTTTTTACAAAATGCTCATAATCATCCTCTATTCTGAGTGAATGAGAATATCCTCTAAGTGCTGGCATGGCATGAGCTTATTGCTTGAAAAAAATACAGTGCTGGATTTTTAAGCCATAAGAGATTAAAACATGATGGCACTGAGTGTTTACAGGGCACTCACATTCACTCTGAGCAGAGGGTGAGTTGCAACATTTCTCTCTCACTCTCTCTCCCCTCCCTACAAAATGCCCAATATTACCCAAAGATCAACTCTATAAAGGAGAAAATTCAGTGTTTTATCCCCTAAAGACATCTAATTGCAATTTTGTGTAGTAGATATGACTTTATATCATTCACCCCAGTTTATGCTTAACATTTCTGCTTTTTCTACCTCTTGCAAAGGTCAAGCTCTGCTTTTCATTGTCCACTGGTCTTTGCGGCACACTTCCCTCACCTATAACATCAGTCAAGCACTACATTTCCCCAAACTTTATGCAAGTTTTTGCATCATTCATTCCCTCAGAGTTTATCGGCCTCTGCATCACTGTTCCTCGCCAAGTACATCAGACTTCTAAAACACCCTTCCCAATCCAATATGCTTTGGTCTTCCTCTGACTGTGAATTCCCGCCTGATAGGTCAGTCAGCTGCTCCAACACTGTTCCCAACCTCAAAATGAGTGTGTTGTGTGCTTATTGTGGTATAATACACAAAAGCCGTGAATATCTTGTAAATTATATCCTTATAAATGGTGAGTGCTGATGTCATCAGTTATAAACGGGGAGTTCTGATGTCATTTCTGTCACATGACTCTCTCAAACTTGTGTAGTCTAATAAATAGAGTACCCCCAGTTGCAAAATATGAAGATATTGGAAGTTACCTCAGAGTTCCATGACCTGTATAAAAACACTCGACCTTCGGCCTTGTGTTTTTATATGGTCGTGTTTTTTATGGTCATGAAACTCCTCGGTATCTTATAATATCTTTATATTTTACAAGAGGGAGTACTTTATTCACTATATAATGTCCCGCCTTTGATTTGGGAAGATGATATATGCTCCAGCACACTGTCTACTTGTTTAAACAATGTGTTTGTTGTGACAGATGAGTTTCAGTTATGGAGTGCCCTCCATTGGTTGCATTTACCTCTTCATACCCCATTTGTGTAAGAGATGGCTTATTATTTTATTTATCATGTATTTGGAGCAAAGAAGTA
Organism: Xenopus borealis; assembly: GCA_024363595.1. Classification (NCBI taxonomy): domain Eukaryota; kingdom Metazoa; phylum Chordata; class Amphibia; order Anura; family Pipidae; genus Xenopus; species Xenopus borealis. Next base: position 79,128,143 of record CM044446.1, on the reverse strand, counting down.
TGTCAAAACAGGCCAGGCCAAGTTTTGAGAAACTCTGGCTTAGCAGAAAAGCTAAAATCCGCTTTAACTGACTTCACGCTTTCCTTTTAAAATATGGAACCTAGTTTGTGTTAAGACTTAACCATAAATCCATATCTGCTTCTTAGCAGGAAATCAACTTTGCATGTAAAAGAATCAAGACACTGCTATAGCCACTGCGTAAAAACGTAAAGCCTAGTTTTTAATAAGAGTTGCCATTTGCTAGCTTTATAGTAAGTGTAAGCTAATGGTGACCATACATGGTCCTAGGAAGCTTTAAGGTGGCCCTACAGGCATACAGTATTTAGGCTGCTGTTTTGGTCCATTCAGACTAAGCATCAGATCAGGCAATATTCACTTCTATCACATCTATGTGGGTGTATTGGGGAAAGATCTGCTTGTTTTGCAAGCAAGCTGATCTTTTAATATTTGGCCAGCTTTCTTAAAGGAATTGTTCAGTTTAAAAATAAAAACTAGGTAAATAGGCTTTGCAAAATAAAACTTGTTTCTCATATAGTTGGTTAGCCAAAAATGTAATGTATAAAGGCTGGAGTGACTGGACGTCTAACATAATAGCCAGAACACTACTTTCAGCTTAGCAGCTCTCTTGCTTTCCACTGATTGGTTACCAGACCGTAACCAATCTGTGATTTGAGGGGGTGCCACCTGGTTCATAACTGTTGCGTTTGAAGCTGAGCTGAATGCTGAGGATCAATTGCAAACTCACTGAACAGTTATGTCCTATGTGGCCCCCCTTCAAGTCTCTGACTAACTCAGATTGAGAGAGGTGAAAAGCAGGAAGTAGTGTTCCGTTGTGATAGACATCCAGTAACTCCAGCTTTTATACACTACTTTTTTTGCTGACTAACTATATTAGACACTTTTTTTTTTTTTGCACAGCCTATCTATTTACCCAGTTTTTATTTTTACACTGAACTGCTCATTTAAATAAAGATGACCTACAAATAAAAAATCAGTTATGCAGTTATCTTGCTGCTATAGAAAAGGTGTTAAAACCTTGCAATATGTATTATTTTTTCCTTTACCATTTGAATAAAAACCATGCCTTACTAGGCATTGTTGTCAGTTCAGATGAATAAAGCAAATACAATAGTTCCCTTCAATTCCTGTGTGTGTACTTTGCCCCCCTCCCACTTCAGAGTTGATCGCTGCTATAAAGTGTGTAACCATACCTCCCAACTGTCCCTCTTTTGACCGCTCAACCTGCAGTCCCTCATTTGTACTGGAAAGTCCTATTTTTCTCTGCACTAAAGAGCCAGAAAAAGAAACAAAGTTTCTAACCACAGCAGCAGATAAGATACTTTTGTAACAATTTCTAGATAAGCATATAACTAACTGTTACAATATAAGATAACAGATCCCTTGGGAAAAGTTAGGCTCAAAGGAATTCACCTTCATTAGTAAGACTGCAATAACAAAAAAAAAACACAAATATGTTCAAACTTTCATAACCTGGCAAATTTTGTAAAATGAACATAGTAATTGGGGGTGTGGCCAAAAAATCTCCACATTAAGCGAGCCAACTTTTTTGCCCCTCTTTTTATTTCCATAATGTTGGGAGGTATGGTGTAACTTGCATGTTTTCTTTTTTTTCTAGTTTTTTTTTTTACTAGTTATAAGTTCTTATTTTTGGAGTCGGCAATGGAGCTGATTGTGATGCAGAGCATCTGCATGACTAATGTTACCTGTTGGCCACTTTATTTAGCTCCTTGCCAAAATGACCTACCATAATTATTATCTTCCAACTGCCTTTAGGTAATTTGGTCTCCAATGAGACACTTGGAATTATAGAGCATTAGCGGAGTTTAGTGGATGGGGGAAAATAAAATACAGATATTTTAATATAAAAATACATTTTCAAATGGAGCACTTAGCCTTTACTCGCAGTTATCTCTAAATATGCATTACCTGTCTAGACAAGTTAAGAGCCACTTAGAAAGCACTCAGACGTTTTTGGAGCCATGTTATGTGTCTATTAATGTCTTTTAAAATAGTAGATTGAAAGGAAAACTTTTTCAAGTATTCTGTAAGAGTATGTATAACACAAGTTATTTTTCCACCACCCAGTGGGCCATTCTCCAGTACCTGGGTGACTGTTTCTAAACTTAATAAAATTACAATATGCAGTATTTTTATACAGACTCATTCTGTACTTTGTATGAAGTCACTGAGCTGCTTCTGTTGGAGAGACTTTCTACTGCCATAGATCTGGTCAATGAAATACCTGTTATTAGTAAAAATATTTTACAAACCCATTCCCTTGTGCTTGGTATGTGCAGTAAGTAACTAGTACAGAAATCGGAAGAATTATTTGAAATTCTTGGTTTTTCCTTACATGGGGTTTTTTGTTTGGAACAACATTCCACAAGACCAGTAACCATTTACACATAGGATTATTTTGCCATCAACAATAATTGAACATGGTAATCGAGTATTAGAGAGCTTTCTGGATAATAGGTCCCATACCTGTCCTAATGCATAAGCGATTAATAGAGCACTAGTTCATTCTAAAATCTATTGTAAACGACCCTGGCAACCAGGCAGTGTTTGGAATGACTGCTTGAGAGATGAGTAGGAGAAGGCAAGAGATGATCTATACCATGAGTAATAAGGTATAATTGTCTCACAGTAAATTTGCTTTCTGTTCACAAGATCAGCTACATTAGCAATCGGTTTAAATTTGGGGTTGCATAGAGGCAGATTGGAAAAGTAAGTGAAAGAAGAAAAAAAATATTGTAAAGGTAGTTTTTGCAGCTAAAAATAATTTCATGGAAACTTTAAAACTTCAGTTGGGTGGATTGAGTTTACCGTTGTAGTTTCATTGCATTCCGTTGTGCATTTTAATCAGTTTGTTCTGTGCATTGCAGTGTTTACGTTCAGAACACTGTATTTATTCGGTTGCCCGTGAAATGTCAATGAAGTCCTTGGAACTAATTTATTTTTCAGGCCATGGTAGGGGAAGAGTGCGTAGGTGCCATCGTTTGCAAGTTGGATATGCACAAAAAGATGTTCCGACGAGGTTATATAGCCATGTTAGCTGTGGATTCCAAATACAGAAGAAAGGGCATTGGTAAGTACATTGTTTCTTATATATATATATATATATATATATATATATATATATATATTGTTCTCTATTTTACTAGTGTTTTGTTTGCCTTTAAATATGGAGTAGAGTTGAATAGTAGCATATCTCCATTTTGGTTATTCAGTTTATTTGGTTACTTTAGGTTGTTCTCTCCCCCCCCCACCTTGATTCTTACCCTAAATTGTGTTTAATCTCTTTTTAACTTTAAAACTTCATATCACTATGAGCATTTGTATTGATCAATCCGTTATTACAAACCTTTTCCTCTATATCCTAAATTTGCCTATTAAAAGTTATACGTTTATTTCCGATTTCCATTTTAGGTACACATTTGGTTAAGAAAGCTATTTATGCCATGGTTGAAGGAGATTGTGATGAGGTAAGACAATAATCACTTTTTTTGTTCAGTCCTTTCACACAATGTCTCCTCTCACTGGGACACTGTTAAACTTTATACGTTAACTCTTGCAAGGGCAATGGCACACTGGATTTTTTGACGCCCATGCTACCTAGTTCTCTTTCCCACCAGCGATTTGCATTACATAAGTGTTGCATGGTAGCTGACGTTTCTTCTTGAGGCTACTTCAGAAAGCAGAAGTGGAGAGTATGTTTCCCCATACAAAATTCACCTTACTGTTGGTGGGAATTAAATTAGAAATTAAGGATGTACGAATCCACTATTTAGGATTAGGCCGAACCCCTGAGTCCTTCTTAAAAGATATGGCCGAATACCGAATCCAAACCCTAATTTGCATTTGAAAATTAGGGGTGGGAAAGGGAAAATGTTTTTTCACTGCCTTGTTTTGTGACAAGCCACACAATTTCCATCCCCACCCCTAGGATTCGGTTTAGCAGGGCAGAAGGATATGGCTGAATTCCAAACCGAATCCTGAATTCGGTGCATCCCCTATTAGAAATGTTACGTCTCCCATGGTAGCACAGTTTTACCTCTGGCAACAAAATGTTCTGTGTGCAGTTGTCCTAAAAAAATTATCATGGGGCTTTATTTACAGCTCCATGACTTCCCTACAACTGCTTTCAAGGACACAATATCAAGACCTCCCAATTCTTGGACATGTGGCGGAGAGCCATGTGCTTACTGGATAATGCACAGTTATTAACATTATTGTTAACATGTATTTATATAGCGCCAACATATTTCGTAGTGCTGCATAATTGATGCTTTCATAAAATATTTCTTCACACATGTTAACAGATCATTTCCTGAATATGTGACCCTGGAGTGTGTTAGCCATTGTTAGTTGTATAGCTGGTCACATTGGCAGAGCTTGTTTTTTAGAGACTTAAAGGGATACTGTCATGGGAAAATGTTTTTTTCAAAACGCATCAGTTAATAGTGCTTTTCCAGCAGACTTATGCACTGAAATCCATTTCTCAGAAGAGCAAACAGATATTTTTTTTTATATAAAATTTTGAAATCTGAGATGGGGCTAGACATTGTGTCAATTTCCCAGCTGCCCCTGGTCATGTGACTTGTGCCAGAACTTTAGGATGGAACTGCTTTCTGGCAGGCTGTTGTGTTTCCTTCTCAATGTAACTGAAGGAGTCACAGTTAGGCAGGAGGGAGAGAGGTCTATGTATGGTGAGGGGTATGGGGTTTTTTTTATTACATGGTTAAAGTCTCCTTTATGTCCATGCATTTAAGCCAATGGAACTAGCTATCTTCAGTATAAATAACGCTTCACCCATGGGTAAAGACCTATAGAAAAGAAGGAAATCAATGAATATGATTTTTAGCCATAAAATAAATCAATCAAAATAGAAATTGTCAGAAGTAAGTTAAAAGCCTTATGGGGAAATATATTAAAAGTGTGTAATGCAAAAATATTCACAATGCAAAAAGTTATGCCTTTACAGTATAGCGTTGTTTACGCCACCTTCCAGCACTTTTTAAAAGTGCACAATTTAAAATTTGCAGTGTAATAGCAGTTTAAAAAAGAATATTACATTGCGAAATGCTAATTTTTATTCTTATTTGTGCTAATTTTTATTCTTATTTTTGCAATTAGTTTCTGTCTTTACAACTTTTATTACATTTCCCCCTTTTTCCTAATCGGTCATGCAGCACTGGGATTTTCCAAGTTGTGGGAATCACTACACAAACCACCCAAATGACCCTGATAAAAAGTTTACATACCCCAGTGATTTGGCCTGATAACATGCTCACAACTTGACACAAAAGGGTTAGAATGGCTATTAAAGGTAACCATCTTCACCTGTGATCTGTTTTCTTGTAATTAGTGGGTGTGTATAAAAGGTCAATGACTTTCTGGACTCCTGACAGACCCTTGCATCTCTCATCCAGTGCTGCAATTATGTTTTTTTGGATTCTAAGTCATGGCGAAAGCAAAAGAATTGTCAAAGGATCTGCGGGAAAAGGTAGTTGAACTCTATAAAACAGGAAAGGGATATAAGAAAATATCAAAGGAATCGAGAATGCCAATCAGCTGTGTTCAAAGTCTCATAAAGAAGTGGAACATTTGGGGTTCTGTTGAAACCAAACCAAATAAAACTAAAATTTCAGCCACAACTGCTAGAAAACTAGTTCGGGATGCAAGGAAAAACCCACAAATAACAGGTGAAATACAGGACTCTGAAAAACTTTGGTGTGGCTGTTTCAAGATGCACAATAGGGAGGCACTTGAAGAAAGATGGGCTGCATGGTCGAGGTGCCAGAAGAAAGCCATTACTACACAAATGCCACAAAGTGTCCCACTTACAATATGCCAAACAGCACAGAGACCAGCCTCAAACCTTCTGGCACAAAGTCATTTGGAGTGATGAGACTAAAATTGAACTTTTTGTCCTCAACCATAAACACTACATTTGGAGAGGAGTCAACAAGACCTATGATGAAAGGAACACCATTCCTACTGTGAAACATGGTGGTGGATCGCTGATGTTTTGGGGATGTGTGAGCTACAAAGGCACAGGAAATTTGGTCAGAATTGATGGCAAAATGAATGCAGTAAGTTATGAAAAAAATACTGGAGGAAAATTTGCACTCATCAGCCCAGAAGCTGCACATGGGACATACTTGGACATTCCAACATGACAATGATCCAAAACACAAGGCCAAGTCGACCTGTCATTGGCTACAGCAAAATAAATTGAGGGTTCTGGAGTGGCCATCTCAGTCTCCTGACCTCAATATCATTGAGCCACTCTGGGGAGACCTCAAACGTGCAGTTCATACAAGACAGACCAAGAATTTACAGGTACTGGAGGCTTTTTGCCAGGAAGAATGGGCAGCTTTACGGTCTGAGAAGATAAAGAGCCTTATCCACAACTACCACAAAAGACTTCAAGCTGTCATTGATGTTAATGGGGGCAATACCCAGTATTAAGAACTGGGGTATGTACATTTTTGATCAGGGTCGTTTGGATAGTTTGTGTAGTGATTATGATTTAAAAAGAGTAAACACAGTTGTCTCTTACAATAAATGGCTTCAGCCAACCATTCATCTTCTCTGAAAAATGGTTAAGAAATCCATAAATTCTGCCAGGGTATGTAAACTTATGAGCACAACTGTATATGGTCATTGAATTCCTTGGTAACTTATAATATACTTTATATTTTACAATAAGGGGTACTTTATGCACTATTTAATGTTTACATTGCCACCTTGCAGCATTACATATGTACACATGTGCTAATTAATGTTTGTTTCTGCCCAGGTTGTATTGGAAACAGAGATAACAAACAAGTCGGCCTTGAAACTGTATGAAAACCTTGGCTTTGTGCGAGATAAGCGCCTGTTCAGATACTATTTAAATGGAGTAGATGCACTGCGTCTTAAACTATGGCTGCGTTAAGGAAAGAGCATCAGGTCAAGGAAGTAATCCCCAATCGATGCTTGTCCGGACATCACATTCATGCAGCTCTTTTGTCAGTATCCCATTGAGTGTCGCACATATATGTTGCACTAAGGTATTGCGCACTTGTCCTGAGCTCAGATTATTTCTAACATCAACAAGGCCTTTTGGTACCAGCAGGATGTGCCAGTCGCTAGCCAAGACAAATTCATTCATTTGCAAATCTACTGGCTGTGTTGAAGAGTTATCCTCAAACCTATATGAGAACTGCAATATTTGGTTTCCGGGGGGGAAAAAATACATTACTAACATTTCATACAGAACTTGCCATAGTTTTCTGAGGAAGACAAAAATAAACAAAAAAAGTTTTTGATTTTAGCTTTTATTTTTCACTGTTGAATTTTTCCATTCTTTAATATTGGTACCTCCGTAAATAGTGAATGACCATAAAACCAATGTATTTGGGGTGGGGGTGTGCATTACAAAAAGTAATTCAATTGCGTCTGCCAATGCTTGTATAAATATATTTGTCTTCCCCCACTATATACATGCATGCTTTCCTTTCTCCTCCTCTTTTTTTTCTGTTGTCTTTGCAAAGGAAAACTCCGTTTTGGTTTTATTTAAATTCTGACCGTAAATTATTTCAGATTTTTTTTTTATCATTTGAACACCTTTTTGGATAGGGTGGGTGGTGATGTTTGGCAGCCCTCACTTTATTTCTTGAGACTTGTAAGCTATTTAGAGAATAAAATGAATAAACATCTAGCTGCTATAAGAGAAACAATACTATAACTTAAATCTATGCTGGTTTTGGATGCACTTTTCTTTAGGAGCTAGGGATTTTAATGAAAAAAAAAATATGTAAATTGGCATGATTTTATTTAAGACAGATAATGCTAGAAGCTCTAAAACTACCACCCTGTTGTTGTTTTTTTTTTAATAGATAAAGATAGCAATTTAAAGAACTGTTCCACAGTTTATGGTCATGGAACTGATCATAATGCAGTGATGAATAAAGTAAAATCCTTGGGATGGCGTTGGTCTGCATCTCCCAGTGGCAATTGGAGTTGTAGTTCAGCAGCATTTTCTGGGGAGCAGGTTGCCTTTTGCATACTGCAACTACATTTTTGTTCCACTGTCTTGCTGTGGCTAAAATGTTCTACTCTAAAGGGCCTCCATGAAGGGTTTCAAAGAAGTATGTTTTGGAACTAGCCTCAAAATCCTTAGTGCCCCTAGAATTCTCTTTTTGTCTCAGATTAGCTACTTTTTTGCCCAAACGTTTTGTAATTTTTTTTCCACCCACTGCCATCATTTTTGTGGCAACGTGTTCTTGTTCTATAAGAAGTTTCTAGTACTTCAGAATTTATATTGCCTTACTGCTGTATTGTAAAGATTGGGTGTTTTGTTAAAGACATTTTTTTAAACGTGAATATCCTATGTCCCAATATAGGCTTTATAAAAGAGTGTGTCTGAGATTGTTTTTGTTTTCAAATGGGGGGGATTTCTTTTCAATATGATTCAAGTCTACTTTTCAAAACTGTGTAAAGTTGCTCTCCTTCTAAGGGTATATGTGTATCAATGGGGTTTATTTGTTTAAAAACAAAACTCCATAATGATTCTTCAGATATATCCAGACAAATATAAAGCACACTTGCTAACTTGGCTTCACCTGTTCAGCTCTTCACAGTTTTGCTACAACGCTTCATATTCAATTTTTTAACGTGAGACCTCCAGGGTATTACCTTTTTTTTTTTTCATGACTTTCAAAGGGTTAACTTTTGTTTTCAGCTTGTGTGTGTGTCAGACCTTGGTTGATCTGTCTCCACCTGAGTTTGTACTGTATGTTAGTGTCCTAAATAAATCATGAGAACATTTATTTCATGCCTATCTGAAAGAGTACAATCACTTCAGGTTTTAGCCTAACTATGGGCACATTTTGCATAATGCAGTGTCCTAAATGAATTTTGACTTGTGGAAAATAATTGAATGTGCTGGAGATGCAAAATGAAACTGCTTCCTTGTTTATCATTGGTATATTGCATCTTTTTTGGACTGATAATTGATAAAATGTTAATGTGTTCTCTTCATCTGCCTTAATCCTTTTCAGTGCTGAAGTAGTCCTCCGTACCATGATTTTGTCCGTGTCACAGCTTTGATGAAGAACCGAACTGGTTAGCATTTTCTTGCTATGGAGGCCTGCAAAGCGTTGCATTAACAGCGCCTTGCATGCCTGATTTACAGCTGCAGGTTAAGGTTTAAGTGGAGTTGTTAAATGTGTGAAAATAAACTGGTTCTGTTCTTTGTTTTATTGGTAATATAATGTATTTTTTTTTCTCCACCTTTACTTACTCACAGCTTATAAAACATCAGCTCTGCAGCATGCCATACAGCTAGAGATTTAGGCAGGATTTGTACAGAACAGATTTTAAGAACCCGCCTTGTCACTTTCATGCTCCTTGTGGAAAGGTCAACAAATGAGCATATTTCTGCCTGATTTGGGCAGCTGGATCAAACTTTGGGTTTAAGTAGGTATGTCGAGGACCATATCAATGTCCTTGCTCAGTGGGGTTTTCTAAACTGCCTAATAGATCGGTAGCAAATATTTAGCCAGACATAATTTGGGCATGCTACTGACATGGTCTGGAGGGATTGAGGTGCAGTTTATATCAGCTGTGTATGGTAAGTTTTGTCTGCCTTAAGGCAGTCAGCAGCTTATTGGCCTGTGTGTGGTGCCCTCCGACAGGCTTCTCCAATCGGTATCTGGCCAAAAGTCAGGCAGATTTCGATCGGGCAGGGTAAAAAATCCAGCCTGATTGCAGCTGCATCTGTTCGTTCCCGCGATCCGACTGCCCTTTCTTCTGCACTATGATCCGATCGTTGGGCCTTAGGGCCCACAGTCAGATCAGCCCAATATCGCCCACCTCAATGTGGGTACATGGGGGAGAGATCTGCTTGTTTGGTTATATTGCCAAACGAGCAGATCTCCTTGTGTGTGGCCACCTTTACTTCCATTGCCCACAAGGAGGGTAAACCCATTGGTCATGGGCCATTCTGATCATTACTACCAGAAGGTGTGATATTTTGATATTTCTTCCTTAAACTAATTTTCACTGTTATTGAGGTAATTAGCCAATTCTGCCATTTCTGAAAGATTTAGCAACCTGTTGACTTTGAACCAGATTAACTGAATAGCTGTCCTAAGTAAAGCACCTGCAATTTTCAGTCCATCAGTTCACTCATGCAACTCCTACTTTTTACTTCCAAATGCTTTGTTTTATTCTTAACATATATTTGTAAAGATCCAGCACTTTCTGAATCACTGTACAATAAATGGGTTGTTATATGAAATACTTCAATACAGATTCCATGCAGAATTACAATACAAGAGGTAAAGTGGACCCTCTCAAAGAGCTTACATGCTGAAAGGGGTACAAGAAATCAGGTTTGGGGTTGGGCAACATCAGGAATCAAGTACCCAGAAACTATATTTTCCATCATGTCCTTGATTGAAACCATTCAGCGCTGAGTTCTAAATTGTCTCGAGAAACAAGTGTTATTTGTTGAGCTCTTAATTGCTATAGAATTCACAGCCATTGATGTGTAATTTCACCAGCTAACAATTATGATAAAAATGTCTTGGTTTGGCAGATGCCAGGAGAATACTACCTGCCTGAGTGCATAATGCTGCTGGTAAAGTTGATGTAGACGGAATGGTGGCTTGGGATAGTTTTTCATGATTTGGACTGGGTTTCCTTTTCCATTAAATAAATAAAACCGTAAGGCTACAGTGGTCCTGTATAAGCACGATAATTTCCCCATGCACAAAACAAGGTCCCTACACAATGGGATTGCTGAAATGGAAGTGCATGATCTCAACCCAACGGAAAATCTGTGAGATAAACTGGAGCCCCAACTGTAAATGCGTCTGTTCCAAGCTTATATAAAGAAAGGCCGGGTAAAATCTGACTGCGGTGAAAGACCTCTACATATTTTGGATATAAAATGATCACATGAGACAAATGGAGGAAAAGAAGTAATTGGTAAGACTGCAGCAAAAAATATACAGTGCTCTACTCTTTGAAAGGTAATGTTTTCAATAACATAGCCCTCAGCTTTAAGATGGAAAAATTAGATCCTAAACGAATGTAGGATCAAGTGCAGGTAATAAGCCTTTGTTACTAATAATAAGAATGATTGTCGAGTGATGTATTGTGAGGGCATATTGGGATGGTTTATCTTATCAAAAAATTAATACAATAATACTTCCATGTACTTCGGACAGTGTTGCAGGGTTGATCCGACTTTCTATTACTTTACCTTGTTCCTGTCGGAGCCGACTTGGTGCAGGCATTTTGTCGCCCGGCGTCGTATCTGACAAACGTACGGAAGTCTGCTGCGTACTTCTGCCCTAATAAGGTATTTTATACATTTAGCTGCATTGGAGAACTCAGAAGGAGCAAACTTGAAAGAATATAATATTTAAGATCCATTTTATTATAGCACTCATTCTTCCAAACCAAGACGTTGGCTTATATAGTGATATTCAGTTGAATTTTGGAGAATATGTTTGGACCAGATTAAGACCGTTTGCTATTTGTATTTGCAATATTTGGGGGTTGGATTTTTTTTGCCAACCCATGGATTTCTAGCATTCATTTAGCCATTTTCCCTAGCTTATATTTACTAGAAATGTACCTTTGTGCACAATGACGTAGCAAATATTGGAACAGATTTTTTTCTTTTTTTAGCAAAGAGCACTGTCAATGAACAGGTTAAATAGAGCCACATTAAACTGGTGTGATAATTTCCAGTACTTACATACTTAAAGTGAAACTGACACTGAACATTTTCTTTTCACAATATTAATCTACATTAAAAGTTACCTATAGGTCATGCTGACCGTTTTTTACTGAGAGGTTTCCTTTTGTAAGTAATGTTTACTTGAAGTTCCTAAACCTGCTTTGCCAATCTGACTGTCTCTTTTTAACCTGTCAGTTAGAGTTTCTAATTCTAACAGACTCCTGCTGCACAAATATGGCCGCTCCCTCACAGAGGAACATGGGGGTAAGAAAGGTAATGTAAAAGCATCAGGCAAATACTTTTAGGGTAGTGACACTACCCTTAGGGCATTGTGCCACTACCCTTATGGAACATTATAAATAACGTTCAAAGATTAGATTATGATAGATTTAAAAATGTTACTGGTTACTGGCGAGCTACTGGTTGGGGATCACTGCTCTAGGCTGAGAAGAGTCAGGCTGACAAGACAGTCAGGTTTAGAAACTTAAAGTAACAATTACTGACAAGCAGAATTGTCAGGAAAAAACAGTCAACATAAACTACAGGTAAATTTTAATGTACAGTCATATTTTGAAAAGTAGTTTTTTAGTGTTCGTATCACTTTAACAGTTCTCTTTAACAAGTAGCCCTGGGGAGCCCTGCCTTGAAGGAGAGCAAAATTGACATGTCACATTCTCTTAAGGACACTACAAGCAAATTATTATAGTCATTTATCTTTTCAAGGCTGCATGCAGAGTAGGTTCATGTATTTTGATGGCCCATTAATAAAACTTTGCTAAGATCATGGCTTTGGGATGTTCTTTTAAGTTAAAAAGTGTCATGTTCTTTGAGTTCATTTTTCACAACCTGGAAATGCAAACAAAACAAAATGATCTGTACAGTAAAATAAGCAGTATCATGCAAAATAAGATTTGTAAATATGCAATTTAGTTTGACCAGTATTTATTTAACAAACATATTGATGTGTCACTTTTATGCCTCAGAGACAACGAAAGACCATCATCTATTCTATAGTTATACTTTAACTTGAACGAAGAGTGGCACTAAAGAATGGCCTATTATATATAGCAATTGGATTTATTCAGTATCCCTGTTTGCCTTTTTACTTTAATCATGGAAATTAAGATGATTATACAGGTACAGGACCTGTTGTCCAGAATGCTTGGGACCTGAGGTTTTCCAGATAACATAACCTTAAAGTGATACACTAAAAATGAATTTTAACATATGAATGTACATTAAGGGGCAAATTTACAAAATTCTCGTGAATGGATCGAAGGTCGATCGAATATGATTGAAATCCGATCGTAGGATTTTTTTCGGATATTCAAATATGCAATCGAATGCCTACATCGCCAGATTGAACCTACAGAATACCAATAGAAGCCTATGGGAACCCCCCCATAGGCCTCTTTTGCTAAGTCCTGCTCGAATACCATTCGTACAATCGAACGCCTCGATCATTCAAATCGTACGAATGTTTCAGAGGCTCGAAGGAAAATGTATGAATTTTTCATGAAAACGAACCATCGGTATCCAATCGTACGAATTCATCGAGAAATCTAATATCGAGCAGAATGATAGCTTAAAAATATTCGATAAGCATTCGATAGTCAAATGCTTATCGAATTTCGAATAGATTCCTTGGATTTTTGGGGAATTTTAGTAAATTTGCCCCTTAATGTTACCTATAGGTCATGTTGATCATTTTTTGCGGAGAGGTTTATTTTTGTATATAATTGTTAGTTGAAGTTCCTAAGCCTGACACTCTGACTTTGCCAACCTGACTGTCCCATCTCAGCCTGTTAGTTACAGTCTCTAATGCTAACGGACTCCTGCTGCACAAATATGGCAGCCCCCTCATACGGTAAAATGTAAAAGCATTGTGCAAATACTTTATGGCAAAGTTAGAAGTATCTTTCAAAGCCAGTATTATAATGGATGTAAAAAAAAATTTTATTTTAGGTGTCAGTATCTCTTTAAGACATTTTGTTTTTTAGGTTTAAACTGAATGTAATACTATTAATTTAAATATATAAATTGTGTTTACATTTCTGAATGCCAGACGGGCAATTTATTGACAGCAAGAAGGCTTGTGAGAAGCTTCTAGGCTCAATTGATGTCGACCATACTCGGTATAAATTTGGGCAACAATTGGCATAAAATGGCTGATAAAATTGCATGTTGAAAATGAATAATAGCATTGAATCTGATCTGTTAACAATACAATGACATTGAACTTTTTTATGGCAATAGCAACACAGATTTTAATGAGAGATTAAGGCTAAACTTATTCTTGAAACTATTCTTATCTATGTCTCTGTAAAAGGTTTTTTTCAAAGCTGGCCTTCTGGGTACTCTGGAGGTGGAGATGAAAGTTGGTTGATGAGAATTGAGTTCACGGAAATGATGGAAAGAGGGTAAGGAGAATGTTATATTTTAGAAAATATTCAGTAAAATAAACTTAATTTAAAAAAAAAGTAACTCTTTGCATATGTTACAAACAGGGAAGCCATATTTGTGATCCAGTACAATTTGAGGTGATTCATGAATGTCAAACACTGGCCATGGATGAAGCTGTACTTCAAGATCAAGCCTCTCTTGAAGAGTGCTGAGACTGAAAAAGAGATGGCAAACATGAAGGATGAGTTTGAGAAGACCAAGGAAGCACCGGTAAAAGCAGAAGCAAAGAAGAAAGAACTGGAGGAGAAAATGGTTTCCCTGCTACAGGAAAAGAATGATTAAGTCCTGCAGGTTCAATCAGTAAGATGATACATAAAAAGTATGATTTTATCTTGAAATCGAACGATCAGTATCCGATCGTACGATTTCATCAAGAAATCGAATATCGAGCAAAAAGCCTAAAACTATTCGATAAGAATTCGATAGTCAAATGCTTATCGAATTTCGAATAGATTTGTAGGATTTTTGGGTGAATTTAGTAAATTTTCCCCTTAATGTACATTCATATGTTAAAATTAATTTTTTAGTGGCAGTATCACTTTAAGGGATTGTTCCTGTGTAATTGTGCAGAACTATAGGTTCCATGCAGGATGCTGCCACTCTGCAGAGTGATTTGTCTTAGTTGGGAAACTGGGCAGCAAACTGGAAAATGAGGTTTAATGTTGATAAATGCAAGGTTATGCACTTTGGCAAAAATAATATAAATGCAAGTTATACACTAAATGGCAGTGTGTTGGGAGTTTCCTTAAGTGAGAAGGATCTTGGGGTTTTTATAGATAAGTTGTCTAATTCTGGGCAGTGTCATTCTGTAGCTACTAAAGCAAATAAAGTTCTGTCTTGCATAAAAAAGGGCATAAACTCAAGGGATGAAAATGTATATTATATTTATAGATCCCTAGTAAGACCTCATCTGGAGAATGCAGTGCAGTTTTGGACTCCAGTCCTTAAGAGGGATATAAATGAGCTGGAGAGAATGCAGAGACTGTCCAGGTTGTGGTTGTTTTCTTTGGAAAAAAGGCACTTGCGAGGGGACATGATTACACCTTACAAATACATTAGAGGACATTAAGATAAATATCAGGGGACCTTTTAACACCCCTTCAGACTAGAAGAAAAGGACTTTCATTTGAAGCAGCGTAGGTGGTTCTTCACAGTGAGGTTGTGGAATGCACTGCCGGGTGATGTTGTGATGGCTCATTCTGTTGATGCTTTTAAGAGGGGTTTGGATGAGTTTTACAAACTAGAATAGTTTGTGAATGCAACTAAATAAGATAATTATACAAAGGATCAGTTTAGTTGTTATTGTAATATTCTATATACTCATTTTTAACTAATTGGAAATTTGTTTTATAAAAAATGTGTCCTGAATATATAATTACCTCCCCATACAGTAATTCACACCAATATACAGTATGTATATATAAAGTTGAAATTTGTTCAGAGTAAATATGTAGAGGAACATTGCAAGCATCTGTGTGTGATATCAATGTATATTAACAAACTATCTTGTTTTAAATTACATTACAAAACATCTATGATGATATTAAACCATTTACTGTTGTTTGAAATAACCATATAGGATTCTGCTTGGAAATCCTTTCCTGCAGATTCTAATACCTTCCAGCATACCGTTACATCTCAGCTGGTGGATAAGGAGATGGTTGTCCATGATACCTAGTAATACCAAAATGTTTTATAGAAATTGGATATGGACAATGAGATCAGCAAGTAAACCTTTTTTATATTTCCTAAAAGCAAATGTTCTAGAGAAAAACTTTACCAGGAGTCTTGGTCTCATTTGGAATCAAACAACGTACAAAGTGAGTGTGAGTGCTTCTCAAGTTTGTCATCAGTTTGTTCAA
The DNA here is from genome assembly GCA_024363595.1 of Xenopus borealis. Taxonomy (NCBI): domain Eukaryota; kingdom Metazoa; phylum Chordata; class Amphibia; order Anura; family Pipidae; genus Xenopus; species Xenopus borealis. The sequence goes on along the minus strand of CM044446.1, from coordinate 79,112,054 downwards.
ATTTTCCTGAAATGTTTATGGAGTGTTTTCATTGTTTTACTTTTACTTATGATTATCTCATAGATACAGATAATTATTAGATAAAAATCATGCTAACCCTGAAGAGACCAGACACAGTCTGGAAAGAGGATCCCTTCTTTTTCTTTCCACCTTTACCACCAGCATCACCTACAAGAACATTATTAAAGCCCACCATAACTTCAATCTCAAAACTGTATTTTGTATGAATTTTTTTTTCATCACCTTCAGCTGAAGCATAGGTGGAAAAGAGCAAGGACAGCAGTTTAAGAGAAGACTTCTGGTAAAGCTGGACAACTGACTCGTTCAATGGATCCTTGTTCGTTTCAAGCCAGCCAGAGATGTTGTAATCCACAGTGCCAGCATAATGCACAAGAGAGAAGTGAGCTTCAGCCTTTCCTTTGCCAGGCTTGGGCTTCTCAAAGTTCTGGGATTTACCCAGATGTTGCTCATATAGCTTGTTCTTGAAGGATGTATCAGTGGCCTTGGGGAACATGCACTCCTCTTCAAGGATGGAGAAGATACCCATTGGCTAAAGAATATTGTTATGAAAAAGAGTAAGCAGGAGTCTTTTTTCTAGCAGTCTAAATTGAGTGACTAAACATGGCTGACCAACCTTCTCAATAAGCTCAATACAGGCAGCCAAGTCCATACCGAAATCAATAAACTCCCAATCAATTCCTTCCTTCTTGTATTCCTCTTGTTCCAGGACAAACATGTGGTGATTGAAAAACTGTTGCATTTTTTCATTGGTAAAGTTGATGCAAAGCTGCTCCAAGCTGTTAAACTGTAAATAGCGGTGTACAGTTAAAATAAATTATGTTATGACCTTGTAATAATTTATAGTAATTTGTAAGACCAAAAAAATATTTCCTACATCAAAAATTTCAAACTCAGTAATGTCCAGCACACCAATGAAGAATTGTCTTGGTTGCTTAGTATCCAGCTGTTGGTTAATGCGACTGACCATCCTCAAGAACAGTTTTTCAAAAACAAACTTGCTCAAGGTACCGACAGAGTTAGACCTGAAGGAAAGAAATTTCATTAGCTCCTAAAGTTGATAAGATCACACTTGCTTCTATCATTTTTCAGAATATTACCTGTGGTACAGTTTCTCCTTTGGTGACAAATTCATTGCCGACCTTGACTCTTGGGTAACAAAAATGATGAGGCCCATCAGATAAGCAATTTTGTCAGCCACTACATAATTAAAATACAATCAATTATTTTAGTAAAATGGCCCTTCACACATGACAGGAATCAACAGTAATTGACTATATAAGCAGAAAATGATTGACATACCCTCAGTGCTATCAGGCTCAGCCTGCTCTTCCCTTTGCTTTTGCTTGAATTTCAAGTTACCATGATGCATGACATCACCAGTCTTTTTGTAGATGCCAACCTTTTCTTCTTGATTGAAACCCAAGACATCAATGGCACTCTGCAAGTAAATTAATTTGTGACTGATTTTAGTAAGTAGTAATTTATAATGGTATTCTTTCACTTAAATGTTGTCATATTCTTACATCTGTGGCCATCAACTCCTCTTCATCATTTATATTCTTCACAACAATCTCACCATGACTGATGGATGGGTAGTCATATGGGTTTGTGGTGACCAGAAGCATCTCTGTGGAAGTGAAAGCCTTTGTTACAATACAGTGCTAGCTGTAATAAAATATATCTTACCGGCGCGGTGGGGACGCCCACCTCGCCGTCCTCTCTCTCTGCCGGCATGTTCCTAGTGCGCGCAGCGCACGCACTTCCGTAATTTATAGGCGTATGGCGCGAAATTTAAACAGTATTTAAAGGAACATTTTTATTTTGTGATTGCCCGTGATTGGATTTGATTCCTGGTGCTTTCCTGAGCCTTTGTGCGTTTGTTCCTGTATCCTGCTAGTGTTTATTCCTGTGTTTGACCCGGCCTGTTCCTGACTATTCTGATATCCGTAACCTGACCCCGGCTTGTACTTCGACTCCGATTCTGTCTCATCCTTCTGATTGATTACCCGGTTTTGACCCTTGCCTGTCTGATGATCCTTGATATCTGCCTGCCTGGACCCAGCTTGCCTGACTACGAACTTGCCTAATCCTATTGTACCGTGATCTTCGGCCTAACTGACTTTAACAAGCCCCTTTGCTTGCCAGAACTCCTCGCCTTGTTCCTCTCGTTAAGTCCAGGTGGCATCTGAGTAGCTGAGGGCTCCTCCCGAAGCCAAAGGCGGTCACACTACTGGTGAAGCCGAGCCAAGACCAGGGAACTTGGCATCTGTTCTGGTTTAGGGTGCCGACCGTGACACTAGCATACTGCAGTTGGGGATTTATTATGCAGCACCTGTTATCCAAAAAGATAAACCCTATATCCAGCAAACCCCAAGTCCAAACATTTAACATAACAGCTCCCATTGTTTTATTTCCTACTGCTGTTGCCCTTTCTCTTCTATCATCCCATGCTGTATATTGTCTTGCACTATTGTTCAGCCCATATATTATTTATTTTATTTTTACCTTCCCTCCCTTCTTGTCTCCCTATTGCATCTGTGTAGTGACAATATGGTAGACATGTAGTTATAAAATAAATTGCAGTTTCTCTTATTCACTTTTTATATGCTGTAGGTTTGAAATCTTGTAGCAGGATAGTCATTGTAAACACGAAGATTGTTTTGGAAGTGATTGGGGCAATGCTTAACAAAACAGTGCTTAAAAATATGAATTGAGGTAGAATGTAATTTGTTTTATAAGCTAGAGGACAGGACTTAAGAAAAATAAAGTTCCAAAAAAAACAGGAACTCACTTAAAGGTTCTTAAAGGGAGATATAAGTCAAATGATGTGCCCTTATAGTTATGAAGACCAATATACTGAAAGTAATTTCACCATTTTCTGAAAGAACCATGTCTGTAAATTAATTTATAGTATTACCTGCAAGCTATTGGAGGGTTCCTTCTTCTTCCCAGAGTCTCCAAGTGCTGCAATTGTTGCAAAATACTGGATGACATGTTTGGTGTTCAGTCTTTCCCGCACCAGATTCTCCACTGGAGGCAAACATCAATTAAGGTTTAATTCATTATCAAGCTATGTTTTAATAGCTGCAAGTACTACAAATTATTATTTTAAAGATATGAGTACTTGCGTAATAAGGACAGACTGGTTTTCCCGATCTGCAAATTAATTACATGCATTCGTTATTGGTTTATATGTCTCTCTCTAAACTCACCTTCCAGTCCTCCTGCTCTTGCTTAACTTCTTAAGTAAAAATCCCATCATCCTAATCAAATCTCTAGATATAGTGTAATAAATTTGGTACCTGTTAACATGACTTGATAGGCATTATCAGAAAGTGAGAAACCAAATACAACTTTCCTTTACACATAAACATAATGCTAAAGTTACCAGTTCATTCACTTAAACAGATTATTTAAAATAGTGGAACCCCAGACCCTACCCCCAGGTATGTCTTCTCCTCCTGAACAACACCATTGGATTCTCACCAAATAGCAGCTATAACTTTTTCTAGCTAGCACAGTTGGGTTGGAGAGCACCATCTTGCACTGATTCAAATCCTCTTTGCTGTAACTGCTCACAATGAAGAGGAACATGCAATGCCAATCTCACTGCTCCATTCTGCATTTATCATTATGGAAAAGTTAAGTTTGTTAGCTTATATAGTAGATCTAGTTACTAAACTTTATTGCATGGGTCAAGGGACTCATTACACTAATATAAGCCATTTATAATCTTTATGTTGTCACAATTTTAGTATGCAGTATGACTATGAAGATTCTCATTCATCCAGGTCATAGTATGTTTGTCGGAAGTAACTCAGAGCAAGTCCAGCTGCTTTGAGATACTTTTGATAGATAATTTTATTATGCCTTTGTGTTGTAAACAGCATGATGTATGCATGAAGTTAAATAGCTTAATCTTACTCATCTTGCGCTGTGAAAAGTAATTCTTGTTTTTTTTTTGGAAAACCTAATAAAAATGTTGAAAACTAAAAGTTATAGCTGGTGGAGTGGACTGTGGTGGGGCCAGGGTTCCTTATCAGGCTTTCATTCTCCTTTTAAGCTGACAATTACCTGAAAATATGCATTTTCAGCTTCCTATAGGCTGAAATTAGCTAACATACTTTACATATGAACATTTTTCTTAGAGGCAGCAAGATTGTATAAACTATATATATACAGGTACTATGTATTAAGTCAGTGATCCTGGAAACCAGAATCCAGATTAATTGATTATATTGTTATTATTTTTTTTTATCCTATCCTTCCGGCAGTTTGCTGTTCCAACCACTGCCTGATTACTAGGAGGCTCAATTGAACCTAAAACTGGCCTACTATAGCTGCAACTCCAAAATCTGGAGATTCAAAACAAAATGTTAAATATTTTAACAGCTAGAAAAATGTAAATTAAATTGTATTACTTAGAATTAAAAATGAACTTCTTTCTGGATTATTTTACCAGTAATGCTTCAAAAAAATACTATGGGGCAGATTTACTAAAGGGCAAAGTGGACGCCAGGAATCTCATCCACAGGGACATTGCCAATTTACTAACGGGCGTAGAGGACAATTCGCTAGTGAACAAGACCATCAATTTTAGTTTAGCCGCCCTATAGCCAGGCAAATTTTCACTAAAGTGACATTTTACAGAACGTTACCTCATTCGTTAAAGTTTCCTTCGCCAGCTTAGACCTTGGGAACTGATAAGATGAAGCGATATCCTTTTCAATCTTATGTTAGTGACATCATAATCTGTATGCCAGAAAGTCATAAAACTTTTTTAAAATGCTGGCATTTTTTCACATTTTAAAGCAAGATTGCCTTCAAAAGTCCTAACTATTAAAGATTTTTGTGCTAACATTTTTTTCCCAACCATTTTAGGGGCATGCCACATTTGATTTAGGGTGTGTTCATGTCAGGTATTCGAGCATCTCTTCTGTCTTTATTATGGTTCCTTGGACATTAGTACTAAAAAGTGGCCACTTCAAGCATTTCACCAACATTTTTAAGATCTATATGGGCTCGTCCTATTCAAATTAACTAACAGTTTCACTAGGCAGAAATGAATGCTAGCGACAGTTCTCTATGCTCGCACTGTAGAATTAATTCTAGCGCCAGCATTCGGCTACATAGACACAACTTTGCATGTTAGTGAATAAGCATAGTGGTAGCGAAGTTGCTCCTGGTGAAGTGGCACAAAGTGTGGTGGATCATTCACTGGTGAAAAGTCTCCCTTTAGTGAATTTGCCCCTATGTCCCTAAACGTAATTTAAAGTTTACCTTTTCTATGATGAAAAACAAGTTTACTTTTTTCAGACTTTGGATACTTTTAACACCATGCAAGTTACACTTACTTTTCAGTCCAGATGGTGATGAGAAAAAAGTTAGAGAGAGAGAGAGTCTTGTTAGAAAACCTGAATTTCAATAGGCACTAAACTGAGGTTTCAAAAGACAATTAAAAGGGTAAAGGGGCTACACTAAAAAGCTGCATATATAAGTTACCCACAGCTTGTAGTTAAAAGGATTGCCAAAGTACTGTTTTATCTTTCCAACACTAAGGGGCAGATTTACTAAAGGTCGAATTTCGAATGAAAAAAAAATTAGAAATTCGACCAGGGAATAGTGGGGAGGTAAAATCCTCCCCACAGTTAAGATTTCAAGTTGTTGAGCATGTGTCCATATTGCGTCGAGGTGGGGATAGAACCAAAGCATTATTAAAAAGGGAAGCCTGGTGGATAAGATACTTGGAAACTATGGAGCCTTTGGGACTCAACCGAGAATATGATTTGCACTCAATATTCAGATAGCTGGTTTTATTTGGGTTTTAATGTATGTTTTATTCTACAGATTCTGGAAATTGGAAGCAACTCTTTTCGTGTGGACAGAAGTGCTCCACCTATAATATGTAATTATAACCTGTCTGTTTTATATCTGTAATGGAACTGTGATAAATAATGTAGCCAGTAGATGGCGCTATGTAATTTAGTATAAATTTGTTTGTTTGTTTATTTGGATCACGTGTAAGAAATTAGCTTGATAAAAAGCCACATGGTGCTTCGAAATGTTGCAAATGTCCAGATCTTTAAAGCCACGAGGTTTTTTAAGGAAAATTCTTGGATGGTGCTGTCTGTTGTTGTTTCCTATCTGTAGCCTATCACTTGCTATGGGGTTGGGTTACACTGAGCTCAGGCATCTGAAATTCACTGTAAAATCTTATGGGGTTCGCTTGTTTTTTTCACTATTTAGTTTCTGATATCCTGTTTTGTAAAGGTTTTTTTATCAAATATAAAAAAACTGTATGTCAGTCAAAATCTTAAATCTGCCTCTGTATAAATATTTATTTTGTAAAGCTTTAAACATGAATTTCAAATTAATTAAATCATACAATAAGGTGCCAATTTATAAAGCTTTGTTTAAAAAATCGTTTTGGCATTTTGTTGGGAAAAAATTATTTGTATAGCTCCGGAACAGTTTTGAAGCACTTTACAGAGAATTTAAATTTTTTTATTGATGATTCGCTCTGTCACCTGATTTCATCTCTAAAAATAATATAAGATTGTAAGCATCATGCAAATATTGACACCATTCATAAAAGGTACTTGCCCAGGGTTGGACTAGGGCGCCCGGGGCTGCTAGCCAGGAACCCTCTTCCAACCCCATGACCCTACAGCTGCAGTGGCACGCCACTGAGTGTGTACGCAAAGCCCCCCTCCGCCGTGCTGCTGCTCTGCCAAGAGAGTGCACTTGTGCGCAGTGCGCACGCCTGTTAGCCAATAAACGTAGTGGGTGTGCGGGCCTGAGTACAAGCGCACGCTCTCGGCAGAGCAGCAGCATGGCGGGGCGGGGGGCGTTGCGCAGACAGTGGCACGTCGCCTTAGCTGTCGGGTCCAGGGTTCTCGGGGGGGGGGGCCTGGCTAGTAGCCCCGTGGGCCTGCAAACACGGATCTGGGCCGGCAGGGCCCACAAGGGCTGTGGTACCACCAGGTTTTTTCCCGGTGTCCTGCTGGCCCATTCCGACACTGTGCTTGCCAAACTTGCTTCTTGCACTTCTCAACTTGTTCCATGGCAGCAGGGCCCCTATTTGTGGTGGATGCAACTTGCCACCTAGGGGTAAAAACGATAGTGTGTAATATGAACAGCGAATTGTGTCTAAAAACTATACTTTGTATATTGCACTGTGGTTTTAAATTAGACTTTTTAAAGTGAAACTCGGGGCAGTGCATGCTGTCATAGGGTACATGACAGGGGGGGACAAAGCTGCCTGGCAGGGGATTAGATGTGGGTTTAGTGATGTAGTGGCGGGGCAGAGTTATAAGGGTTTTTTATAACACAGTTAAGGAGGGCATCCATTTTGGGAAGAGAAAAAAAAAGTCCCACCCTCCCTCCCTTATATTAACCCTTTGTGCTAGTTGTCACAATGGTGGCCTGGGTGAGTGGGGCACAGGTTAAGTTGACGTGGAATGGTGAGTATTGGGCTGACTAACCGAGATAAGATAAGAGGGGTTAGCCCGTTGTCACAGCTGGGCGGTGGGTCCCTGGCAATGGGGAGAGTTAATTGAGAAGCTGGAGTTTTTTTACCAAGTCCCATGTTGGTTAACGATTGCAGGCACCTAATTGGGTCCATTGCCAGGGGCCTTGCAGTGGTTATACGTTAATGGTACATCACTGTTTGTATTTTTACATATTTGTATGTTTACAATGTTGTTTATATAAATCGTTATTGATATGTGTTCTCTATTGTTAAATTATGTTTGGTGCAATAAAGCTGTGGCCAAAAAAAGATTCCAACAAAATAAATGGATGTTAAGTGAGTTGGTTATTTCTAGGCCAGTTTGGGGAAAGGCAGGTATTTGTCTCTGCCCATGTCATGTATGCAATAAATGTTCCTATTTTATAATTAGGTCACTGTGAATTGCAAAGGGAGTTTCTGTAAGATTGAAATATTGCATTTCCATTCCTATTTTGTGCTATTGATGATGATTTTCAATAACAGGGACCTGTTATCCAGAATACTCAGGGCCAGGGGCTTTCTGGATAGTGGATCTTTCCTCAATTTGGATATTCATACTTTAAGTCTAATGGAAAATCACGTAAACATTAAATAAACGCAATAGGCATGTTCTGCTTACAATAAAGACTAATTATATCTTAGTTAGGATCAAGTACAAGCTACTGTTTTATTATCATAGAGAAAAAGAAAATCTTTTTTTTTTTTTTTTAATTTGGATTCTACGGATAAAATGGAGTCTATGGGAGATTTCCTTTCCGTAATTCGAAGCTTTTTGGATAACGGGTTTCCAGATGACCTATCCCGTACCTGTAATTCAAAAATATGTTGTCTTCTAAACTACATATTACACCTTAAATAATAATAGGAGATTAACAGCAATGTTGGTAATAAATGAAGCTATTTAAAAACTGTCACCTTATTCCCAGGTGCTCGTTATTGTAAAAACCCTTACACAACTTTACCACAGGGGGGCCCCCAAACTCAACATTGTGACTATTCTGCACCTGCTGCAGCTTTTCCTCTTTTTAATGCTACTTAGCAAACTGTCGGCAATTACAAATGTAACTTCAGCAGTAGAGGTTGTGTATTACTGTAGAACAGTGTTTAGCAACTGAAATGATCTTTAGTTTAATTGAGTCTCCTGTGTCATATTCTGATATTTTTGTTACTGGTCCTTTAACATAATATTGTTAAAGGCAAATCCCAAGCCCACAAAAAATAATTTCTGTAATTGCTTCTCTGAGCAATTTTGTAATTTATAGAAATTTTTCCTTTTTGAAGGTTTCTGCAATATTATTAAGCTGTGAATTTCAGTTCTCCCAGGATACTTGCTTATCTTAAATGTTTACAATTGTATCTTTACTTATGTCAAATAGTTATAAATGTATCTAAGCGCAGGTGCTGAGTATTATGCCCTGTCTTTATGAAGACGTCCCGAGTGATGGTGCCTAAACATTAAAATAAACTCTTTTTTGGTTTTCACTATTCAAGCCCTAGGAGTGTGTTTTTTTGGCTTGTATGTAATTGTGATTTTTTTACCTGCAACCAGGCAGTTACTAAAGTGGTTTTGAGTACACCATGCCGGACTGGATATATATATCTATATATATATATATATTTATTTATTTATTTATTTATTTATAATTCCTTGTAAAGGTCAAAACTCCGTCTCCAATATGAACCCAGGTGCAAGGTATGGAAAAATATTTGTAAATTAAGACCAGCAACACAGGAAATTTCATTAACAAAAAGTGTTATTTGTACAACGACATTCTACATACATTAACACTTCCCACCCCTTCCCAGCTATAGTCAGGTGATCCCACTGGTGTCTAATAAAAGGGCAACCAAGATTGTGAGTTTTACTTTGAAAGCAGTAAGTAAATTGTTCTTTTGTCCTGACATTTTCATCCCATCTCTAGGCAATTCCTTTCAGAAAGATAATGGTATTTTGCTAAAAACATCCAAAAACAGTGTGTTTTACTCAGGTAGAACTTTGCATTTATAAACACTTACAGGGCTTATACTCTGTATTTTTCTAGTCAGACTTTTAAAGGGGAAAATACAATTTTTTCAGGGGAACAAAAAAAACAACATTTTTTTTTCAGGATTTATTAAAGTCAAATGGTGGTAAAAGCCTGATGATAAAAGTACTCCAACTCAGACCTGCCGAGAACATGTAAAAGTCCATCGCAGATGTCCCATTAACAACTGGAAGATTGCACTAGGTTTCCAGCAAAATCACAGCTTTTGGGCGATTTTATAAAGAAATTTAAATTTGATAAATAACCCCCTGAGTCTCTGAAAATTTGAAACCCCTATTGCTAGTTTCTTAAGATCAACAATTTATCAGTCCCTTGTAGGGATGGGCAAATCGGCGGCGTTTCGCTTCTCTGAATTTTTTGCAAATTTCTAGAGAAATTTGAGAAACAGCATAAAATTTGGTGCCCATTGCCATTCAAAACGAGACGCCAGTGAATTTTTGCCATGGCAAAATTTTGCAGACTTTTGCGAATTGCGGGAATTTGCCGCAAATTTGCTTCAGGCGAATAAATTCGCCCATCACTAGTCCCTTGTAAAATGTAAGCACATTATGTAAGGCGATGTAATTAAAGTGCTACGCCAGCAGAATTCTGCATTGAAATCCATTTCTCAAAAGAGCAAACAGATTTTTGAAATCTGACATGGGGCTAGACATTTTGTCAATTTCCCATCTGCCCCAAGTCATGTGACTTGTGCTCTGATAAACTTCAGTCACTCTTTAGTGCTGTACTGCAAATTGGAGTGATATCACCCCTCCCTTTTTTCCCCCAAGCAGCCTAACAATAGAACAATGGGAAGGGAACTAGATAGCAGCTCTCTAACACAAGATAACAGCTGCCTGGTAGATCTAAGAACAGCACTCAATAGTAAAACCCATGTCCCACTGCGTTCCATTCAGTTACATTGAGAAGGAAAAACAACAGCCTGCCAGAAAGCAGTTCCCTCCTAAAGTGCTGCCATAAGTCACAACAAATATTGCTTGGTGTGGTTATAAATATATATGTGTGTATAAATATATTTAAATCAAGCCATTTAAGCAGTGTATTGGAGTATATATTTATTACAGGAGCTAAACACTATATACATAAGCATATTTTAATAGGTACTTGTAAGTGTAATCCACAGCTAAGCTCTGATAAGGTAAGTATTCATGCCTATAAAGCAAGAACTGAGCTAGTGTAGCTGAACTTAGAATTCCCGATCAAAGAATTCATCAAATGTTGGAATTTTTTCAGCCTTTGTTCTTATTAATGCAGGCCGCCGGGTACACCTTCTGTCCTGTTGGATCCAGCTGTCTAGGGAATCGGTACTCGAGCTGTCAGTGTACGTCTCTTTGCTACTTTGATAGTCATGAAACCACATCTCTAGTTTTCCTTTTTCCTGAATTGGGAAAGGATTTGTGCTCCTGGGGCTGGTTGTGTTCCAGTGCCATACGTTCCCTGAAAAATGAACATTAAAAGAAACAGTACCCAGTTTAGGTGGGCATATCGGGGGAAGATCCTTGCCAAAATGTTGATATTATAGTGTAAAGCCAGTTTACATGAGATGCCACAAAACAGTGTGGTGTGTGGGTAATTATACTGATAGAGTCAGTTGATGTGTGTTGTACAGTGGGAAAAAAGCTCCTGTAGCCCCAGGTGCATGCTTTCCCATCTGCCTGGTAAGTTAATATGAATATGGTTATTTTGTAAAGGTGATAGCTTTTCTTATGTGCCAAAGGCAACATTTTGGGCTTTATTAGAGTGAAGCTAAAAACGCTGCCTTTGCCACTTTGGTTATTTTGACGCTGTTCTTTTTTTTTTGTCAAATCATGTCACTCAAAAGAGAAGTGGTACTGTAATGCAAGTTGAATGAAATTTGTCAAGTCTGCATACGCTATTTGAATTGTACAGACCAGCGGTGTCTTTAGTCATGGTGAGGCATCTTATAGCCTTCTGCTTTGGTGGTGTGGAATGGCAGGGCTTTGCTGCAACAACAGCATAAAGGCTGCAAACTGGCAACACTAACATAGACTAAACCTTCTATCCTATAGCCACTTTCCCTTCCCCGAGACTGACCTCTGTACTGCTACAGGCAGTGGCAATTCAAAAGACACTAACCCACACACAAGTGCCCTCACTAAACTCCGTACACCCTAGGGTTGCCACCTTTTCGTCAAAAAAATACCGGCCCTCCTATATATTTGGCTTTTTTCCTATTAATAACATTGGGATCAACCATCAAAAGTACACCCCCACCCCCTCACGCTAGCTTGGTGACAAGTGGCGAGAAGAAAAGGTTTTGAAGTGCCAGTTGTGGGATCGTTCCTTGCACTGGAAGGTACAGAAGGGCAGGAAAATAGGGGTAAGTAGGCAGAAGTGTTATGTGCACCCCAGACATGTGCCTCTTCTGCCTACTTCTCATTCCAGCACTGTATATCCTGTATAGTCAAGAGGAACTCAGATAGAGGGCTCATCTACAAAGCACAACTGCAAAACTGAGTGCACATGCATGCAATTCAGACAGGTACTAAAGTCATACATGCTCCTTTGCAAATTATGGTAAGCATCAATGTGCCCTCTTCAGCCTGCCTGATGATTAACCACCAACTGCACACAGTGACATAAAGGAATACTAAAATGACATAGCAGGTTGTCATTATAGCTGCAACTGGCCTGCACCAAGTCAATGGGATGCTAATGTCATTATTAATGCCACAATTCATGACATTTGACAACAAATGCACGTATGAATAGTGGTGGTAAATGTGTACAATTTACCAAAAAGGTGGCAGACCTAACTTTGCATGCATTTACAGTTTTGCTAGAATTCTGGGAGAAAACACTGTATTGTTTTGCACTTTTTTAAAAATTCAAAAGCTTGGGCCAATCTATCTATAACATGACACAGTGAGCAATGTATGTCCTCAGAAGGAGCAGCAAGGGGCTTCCCTGAAGTTTTTCCTTCTACAATCAGTGTTCTCCAATTGAAATATAGTAATAATAATGTAGCGTTAGAGAATCTGTACAGCACGAAATTATTATTGGTACAAAGGAAAATGTGGCCACTAAATGTTGTATTGAAATAAATAATCAGAAATTTGCCTTCAAATATGTGACCAGTAAAAGCTACCTGCTAATTTGGCCACTATTAGTTTTCCCAAAGAATTTCCCTTTGCCTTTAATTCTAAAACTCACCATGGTTCCCATTAAAGTCATGTGGAGCATTGGGGAAATCTTCATCTTCATTACATCTCCGGGTGTTTTCTTTAAAGATCTTGGCTTTGTTTTCTCTCATTTTCTGTTTATTGATTTTTGCCTCTCTATGGAGGTTTCTCTTTAGTTCAGCCTGTGACTGCAAATGATTAAGCTGCACAAGCAATAAAAAAAACAGACAGTTGTTTTACCCATAGCAGCTTATTAGTTATGTTTAGTGCAAGTGTAAAGCAAAGCATGTATACTAGAAGTTATTGAGCCATCAATACATAAAGATCTTTAATGCTTGCAGCGTCAGCAAAAGGGAAACTTTATCTTTCAGCACAGTATTTGTGAAGGAAATTTTCTTATTAAGTCTTGTTTTTACTAAAAGAACTTATTATGTTAGATTTGCTTCTGATGACCTATAGCTAACCTTTCTAACCCTCACCCTGAACTTGTGCAACGCCTACAAGTCTACCATTTTCTAGACAGTAATAAAACCACATAACACACAATGAGCAGGAAAGGTATGTTGGAGGCGATAAGCTCAGAATAGAAAAGGACCAACAATAGTGGAAACTGCACATCTTGCAAAGTTCCATTGTAGGAGAAAGGACACACTGGACAGAAAGGGTGAATAAATGTCCTTACATGGTCAAGGAAGTATTTATGTTTATTACTGATGTAATGCTTGTGACGTGTTAAGTTTTTTTCTGTAATGGCATAAAAAGCTAATGCTTGCTAATGTTCGGGGCAGTTCTTCTTAATTGATGAGCTGTCCACTTATAAGTGTAATAAACTTTTACTGATTTTAATCCTCAGAGTCCTGGTAATTTGAAATTGCCACCACAGTATTATTCATGGCTGAGGCAGAATCTTAGCTGTGAATAAGGGAAGTTAAAAAAAGGTATATGATATTTCTATACCATATTTTATCCAGAGAACACTACAGGGGTATGTTTACTCACAGGAATGTCAATAGAACAGGATGACATCCCAAAAAGAAAAATTTAGCTCTAAATGCGAGTGTTAGCCTTTATAATTCAGATCAAGGAAAGCCCTGGAGCTATAAATACAGGGGCTGCATGACAAGGGATACAAATTACACTGGTTTATATTTAAAGACTTACAACTACTTATGTAGATGTGAGTGGGTGAGAAAAGTTAAGGCAGGTAAAAGCCAGGCTGGGGGCGGAGAAAGACAGGGATGTGATGTCAGGAGAAGAAGCGGGTAGAAACATCCCACCCTTCCCTTTTTGCATATTTTCTGACATGTCAGGACTTTCTCTTTATGTTGTCATATCATCTATTACTAAGCAAATGTTGATGTATTCCTGTATGTATTGTTATATTGTGGTATTGGTACAGTTATACAGTATAAACATGATAGAGATTACGTTATTATTAAATGAAAGAATTCAATCAATTATTTAATGAATGTCAAATGCTTTTTCCATGGAATGTTTCCGATCGCCATTGGGGTCAGGAAGGACTTTTCCCCTCTTGAGACATAATAGGCAGTGGCATCAGGCTGGGGGTCTTTTTTGCCTTCCTCTGGATCAAAAAAGTGGATATACAATAATGTATTTTAAGTTTTATTGTCACCACAGTGGTAGGACCTTGCCAGAGTACTGCACAAGTAAATTTGAGGGAAAAAGGAGGTTGTCTCCTGTGACTGCACAGTGGGTTGATTGATACTGACGCTACTACTGCTTGTGCTAGGTGACAGCCTGCTTGGATTTCCTATCATCCACACAATTCAGATTCTGGGCCTATAGCAGGGCTGCTGAACCTCTCTCATGGTATTATTATTATTATTATTAACATAATATTTCTATATAGTATTTCTATAGAGCCAACATATTTTGTAGCGCTGATGGTAGGAGATGCAGCTCCTGCTCGTACAAGAGTTTGGGGCCATACTCTCTGTAGGTAGACACAGCCTAATACTCAGTGGTGGATATAATGACATAGTGCTCATCTCAAGTGAAGAGCAGAGCACAGTAGCAATCTCTTATGGAATTCTGGTTGAGGTGAGGCATGCAAGGTCCTATTTATTTGATAAAATATGAATAAATGCTGTGGCCATTTTCACCATTTCTGGCTCCTGGTTTTTCATTAAGGTATGTAACAGTGGGGTTCAATGGGATAGCTGAAGGCGAAGGGTCAATTGAGGAGTCCCCTTGTCATGTGCACAGCCTGGGTACATTGGTGGGATTCCCCCAAAACTTGTCAAGATCTTGCCCAAATGGCAAAACAGCTAATGTTTTTTTATTTCTACTCCCTTTACTTGCTGCCAATTATATGGGAGATAATTCCAAATTCAGCATGTTGACATGAAGCTTAAAACAGGCAGGGTCAAGCTATTGGTATCTCATATGACTACCCACTTCTTTCTTTAAGCAAAGGAAAGTATTCTGTACTAAGAGGCCACTGGAATGCCATTTCCATGTTTGTCTTGGAATTTCCTAATCTTTTCAGTATGGAGGTACCAAGTCTGGAAGAGTTGATGCATCACAACATATGTCTTGAACTTAACTGTTTATAGTTTTTGCTGCAATACTAGCTTAAACGTCATAGTAAACGTTCCAATTTTGTATGTTCAGCCTGCTTATATGGCTGAGTTTGCCCTTCAACTAAGGTTGTAGGGACAGAGTCAAAAGTTCAGCTCACCATTTTTTTGCACTTTACACTTTAAAAATAGGTTCCTGGTAATGGAAATATCCTTGGAAACTGCTTTTTTTTGCCAGCCCCCCATGGTAAGGACCTACTTCCCATGTGCATGTGTGCTGTACTATGTACTGATGAAATTATTGCTGAAATGAGCCTGGGAAAACCATTTCCCAAACTATTTTTTTAGTGTTTGTCCAGAAACCAAAAACTATCAATCTATAATTTATATATATCTATAATTTTAGGGTTAATGATTCTTGCAGGATGCAGGCGCCTATTAAATGAATTAATGAATGCAAAGTGGCATCTAGACAAGTAATAATTCATTTTTCCTTCAAGGCACTGCACCAGAAGGACCTACCCCTGTGTGTCAGAAGTCAGGCTGTATGCCATATTTATTTGAGCTTAGAACTGACCTAAGGCTGCAGCAGTGAGGGTTGTTCACCTTTAAGTTAACTTTTAGTATGATACAGAGAGTAATATTCTGAGATACTTTGCAATTGGTTTTCATTTTTTATTAAAATTGCATCTTTTGAGTTATTTACCTTTTTATTCAGAAACTCTCCAGTTTGCAGTTTCAGCATTCTGGTTGATAGTGTCCTTATAACCCTAGCAACCATGCACTGACTTGAATAAGAAACTGGAATATGAATAGGGGAAGCCTAAATAGAAAGGCGAGCAATAAAAAGTAGCAATAACAATATATTTGTTGCCTTACAGAGCAATTGTTTTCGATGGGGTCAGTGACCCCCATTTGAAAGCTGGACTGTCAGACTGGAGTCAGAAAAAGAAGGCAAATAATTGGAAAACTATTAAAAATAAATAATGAAGACCAATTAAAACGTTGCTTAGAGTCAGCCATTCTATAAAATACTAAAAGCTAACCACCACTTTAACTATATAAAATGAAGAAAAGCTTGTAAGCACTCAGAAACAATCAATCAGTGTGGATAATTTCACAGCAACAAAAATAGAAAGCCCCTGCCCATGAAATGAACATGCTCCATGACTGATAATTGGCCCTAATGTTGCTGCAAACATTTTATACTTACTATAATATCAGCCATGCAGCATCAGCCTTTGATATGTGGCCAGTAATACAGGGTTGAGGTACAGTGCCAACCATATAAAAGGATGCTTTGGAAAGGTGATATTGCACAAAGCTGATTATAAGGGTTGCGACATCAACACAGGGGTATCTTATTGATATAACCGTAACTGGATGTTGCACTG
Organism: Xenopus borealis; assembly: GCA_024363595.1. Classification (NCBI taxonomy): domain Eukaryota; kingdom Metazoa; phylum Chordata; class Amphibia; order Anura; family Pipidae; genus Xenopus; species Xenopus borealis. The sequence continues at coordinate 79,095,398 of CM044446.1, read as the reverse complement.
CAAATTTTCCTTTCTCACCTCTTCCCGTTTGTGATTGATTTCTTGCCATTGCATTTTATGCATATGATGTCTCCTTGTTGCTGCATTCTTGGCTGCCTGTGTTTTTCTCTCCATCTCCTGTTATAAAAGCAACACTTGTTATTGCCTTATGATAATGCAGTAAATGCAGGAACATGTTTCATTATTTCCAGTAGCAGCTAAATAATATACAAACCAGGGGATGCAGCACTTTTAGAATAATGAATCTGCAAGTAGTCATCTACTTTTAAAAAAAGACACATGCTAAGACACATGCTAAGACACATATTGTTGCCCATGCAGTAAAAGCTTTTTTATTTTCAGAAAAGAGTGCAATGTTGTCGTGGCAATTGACGCCTTTTGTATCCGGATTTCCGTTCCTAAACCTGCAATTGGCATCAGTTCAAATGTTATAATTAATGTTCCAGCTACTACAGATATTGTACTTACACAGGGGATAGCAGGGCCAATTGATTTAGCTCTCAAGAAAAGACCAAAGAGGAAGAAACAGATAAAAAGTGAAATACAATAACCCAGGGAATGTCAGTACATACCTTCCAGCTCCATTATCTCCTTGCAAAGAAGGGATGCTGGAGGAAAGTGCTTGCCCTTAACCTTTTACTACCTACTAGCATCTCAGGTAAAGGGCCAAACGCAACAGACATTCAAACACACACACTAATTCAAATATAGAAACTTTTTTTTATAAATTACCAAAATTTAAAATAAAAATTGTATTCATAGACTGGGATGACTCCTGTTTGCAATAGCTTTACGTATATTAAGGGGCAGATTTATCAAGGGTCAAATTTCAAGGGTTAAAAACCCTCAAATTCGACCCTCAAAATTTTCACAAAGTAAAATCCGACTAAATCGAATATTGAATTCGTACTAAACATCCAATTTCAAGAAAAAATCATACAAATCGATTTTTATGATTTTTTCGAGAAAGCGGATGATTTCTATTCGATCAAAAAAAACTATGGGAGCTTCCCATTGACAAATATAGAAACTCTATAGATTTAATCCGGCGAAGTAGACAATCGAATAAAATTTTAAAGCCCCAGTTCTTCGACCATCGAATGGTCGACCGATTTTCTTATTCAAATCTTTCCATTTATTTGAATCATTCAATTCGATTCGATCGTATTTAGCAAATTCGATGGTCGAATTAGCCCCCCAAAAAATTGAAAATCAAAATTTTTGCTTTCAGATCCTTCACCCGAGCTTAGTAAATCTGCCCCTATGTCTCTAACAAGTATGGGACCTGTTATACAGGATGCTTGGGATCTGGGGTTTTCTGGATAAGGGATCTTTCAGTAAATTGGATTGTCATCCATTTTACAACAAAACAAGTTAAACGTTAATTTAACTCAACAGGATTGTTCTGCAAAGCATTAATTATATCTTTTTTTTTAAGTAAAAGGTACTTGATTAAAATGGAGCTTTTTGTATAATGAGTTTCTAAATAATGGATCCCATACCTGTACAAGCCTGCACAAAGCAGTTGTAACTCTGTTGTGGGCCCATGCAGCTTAAAGTGGAGCACTTTTACAACACCTGTCTCTCGTGCAGTAAAGCTAGGAGGCAAAATAATCCAAATACCAAATATTGCCCAGCAATATATCCTTGCCCAGCACTTACCTTTCCATAAGTTTGCTCTTGCTTCTTGATGATTTGTTCTGCAGACATTAGGGTTGGCAATACCGCAGGTTCAAGTTTCTGCAGACAAATAATTAATTTACAGTTTTGAGACAGCACAGGGAAAAAGTCAAGTGGTAGACATTTAGATCAATTAAAAAGTGCTTAATGTTTTCTTTGGAGATTCATTTTTTTATATCATCATTTATCTCTGAATGCTACAGGACACATTCCCAGACAGGCATTTGCACAGAAGGGATCTGGCTGCTCTTTCATGTCAGTGACAGCCCTTGAATAACTTTTAAAAAATCTGAATCCAAGGATGAATTATGGCCAAATCCCCAAACAAAGTGAGTATTCAGTAGTGATGGGCGAATCTGTGGCATTTCCCTTTGGCGAATTTTGTTGAAAAATTTGCGAAACGGCACCTGCATCTCGTTTTGGACGCGGGCATCTGTTTTTGGATGCCGTAGCACATTGCCGGCATCGAAAAAAATGGACGTCTGCGTCCAAAACGAGACTTTGTTGATAATTCGACCCGGGCAAATAAATTCGCCCATCACTAGAATTCAGTGCGTCCCTACTATGTTCCTATATATTTCCTGTATGTACTTGTATTCCTACATAAATCCAGTATGTACACCTTTATCTGCTGGGTGCAGAACAGAAAGCTGACAATTTGTGTGCAGAATAGAACTGAACCTACAAACCACTGTTGCATACCAGGCTTGCCAATAATACATTCATTAATTTTAGCTGGCACCTTCAACAGAATAGACAGACAATTATATGTTTGTTATGGCGATTTAGTGAATCAAATTAAAGCATAACTGTTTTCAGAGGTACGTCTGGTCTTTTGCAGGTTTTATGGAAATCCGTTTAAACTGAGCTTGCAAATGAGATCAAAAAGATCAAAAAGGGGCAGATATTTTATGTGGTGTAAAAAAAGGTGGAATAATTAATCACAGATCGCCAGGTTTTGTTTAAAATTTTATGCCATGCAGTCTGGTGCTTGCCTGGCATAAAATAAGACACCGTTAATTCACCCTATATGTTATACAGCTGTTTTACACTGTTTTTCTACAAATTATATTTTACACAGCATAATATATAGGCCTAGGGTTGCCAACTTTTCAGGAAAAAAATACCGGCTTTCCTATATATTTATGTTTTTTCCCTATTAATAACATTGGGATCATCCATCATTTTTACCGGCCGGCCAGCCCGGTAAAATACCGGCCAGGTGGAAACCCTAGATAGGCCCCTTTATAAAGATGGAGAGAAACTATGAAGTGTAATAAAGAGCAGTGGTGAACAATGACCCGAGTGTCTGAGGGGCAGATGTGAGGAACTCAATGTTACTGTCATCAAATTTCCTAGTAACCAGGAATACAGGGGGAGAAAAGAAAATAGCTTTCATATATCACTAGCTGTCACTTGAGCCTCTGCATGAGAACAGATTACTAAAACAACACAGGCACTTCTGTTGCAGGACACCTCACCAAAAAAGATTTTCCATAGTCCCTTGCTGTGGGAATTCAGGCAGCCAAGAAACCCTAAAGTCTGGTCAACGAAAAGTAGCAAAATATGGAAAATTTGTCAGATTGCAAACCCAGGAAATATGTATCAACAGTTAAGATCTATATGAAACCATGTATTTTATAGTTTATACTCTGGAGAAACAGCCAACACTGAGGCGGTTACTTATTAAAGTCTGAATGCTCTATTTTTTAAAAAAAAAGTTTTACTACAAAATCCTAATTTTTGGGAAGAAATCCTAGAATTTTTCAAGATTTATTATTCCCAAAGGATGTAAGAAGTCTGAATCCAAAAATCCGCCATCTCAGACCTGCTTAGATTATATATAGGTCAATGGGAGACGTCCCTATCTTGTTTGGAAGTTTCTGTGGTATGTGCTAGAATTAGCCCAAAAATTCGCTTTTTTTTTTCGAAAAAAAAATTGGAAAAAATCATATGATTTGGGTTTCTTCGCTAGATTTCATTGAGTATTTCCCAATCTGATTGAATCAAGCTTTTTGAATAATAAATAAGGTCAAATTGGGGATTCTAGATGGGTAGGACTTTTTTAAATTATGTAATCTGTATTTTGCTAAATAACCCCCTGACTATTGAGAAGCCAACTTTTGCATTCCTACCAAAATCCATTTTGATTCAGAAAACCCTTGTTTCATTCACACTACTCAAAGGGGAGTATAGTCAAACACTGGACAGAAAAAAACTTTGTGTGCTTCCTAACGTATTGTCTCTTTGTTACAAAGCGTTATAATATTTCCTATGCTCATGCTGTACTATAAATGTCTGTAAGGGGCAGATTTACTATTGATAGAATTTCAAATTGTAAAAAATTAGAAATTCGGCCATGGGAATGGTTAGGGAATTAAAATCCTTCGAATTTAACGGATTTTACCACAATTCGATTGGTTTGAATTTTAAAAATTCGATCGAACGATAAAATCATTCGGATCGATCGATTCAAACGATTTTAACCATTCGATCGAATTTTTATAATTCGATCAAAATTCGCCAAAGGCAGTCGAATAAAAATTTAAAGGGGAAGTAATTCCATAGTTGAATATTCGAATATTCAAATAGATTTTTATTCGAATCATTCGATTTGATTGAGTTCACAGAATTCACTCGTCGACTTTACCTAATTTGCATATTTGAAATTCAAATTTGAATCTTTTTGAAAATTAGATAGAATTTCGAATCACTCATGTGACTACATGTGAATTTAGTAAATCTATTGCTTCTATTTCTGTCTGCTAAGGACTGGTATTATCACAGTAAGACTTATATCTGTTCATCTGCCTCTCAGCCAACCCCACCAGCTCTCCTCCCCACCACGTGTGACTTTCCCCTACTCTCTGTTAGTCAATTATGGCTCCTCTTTGCTTTCTTTCAGTCCACTGCAATATTTCTTCAGACATGAAGGGAAAGATGTGCCTTTTGCACTAACGTTCTTTTTTTTTAATCTGTGTGTTTCAACCGAGCAAAAGCATGTGCACTCATTTTCATGTTTCATACATGGGGGAAATATTAGTATAAGAAGAAAAATGCCATATTAACTTAAATTCACCCACAATCAAAAGCTTCACTGTTCATGAAGGTTCTTAAGTGCTCATTAATAAATCCAGATGGCAAATATTTGTTTTATTGCCACAAGATGGCAGTGCTCCATATCACAAAAGCAAGGCAATATGTGCAAATAAAGGACACAGATCTGCACTAGTTATTCAGTCCCTACTGCATTATCTGCAGCGGTCGGTACAGCAACAGAATCACAAATTCACTTTAAAACATTTGCCTGTGCAGCCACACCAAGTAATAAATTTTCTACATGATAGAAATGCATCCAACGTTTATCATCTATATATCTGCCAGTACAACAGCTTCAGCTGATTTAAACAATTTAATTTTGTTCCTTGAGATACAAATCTCCTTTTAGAATCTCCACTAGAAATAGCTACAGGTGAACAGGCCAGTCTATACTTTATTGTATGTGTCCCTGATATATATGATCATATTTCTCATTAAGTGCTAAATCTTCACCATAAATAATCCCTAACCTGGCCTGAATTTGTTTATAACCAGGCCCGGACTGGCAATATGTGGGTTAGGGCAAATGCCAGAGGGGCTGCTATAAGGTGCCATAGAAAGTCAGTATTTAGTGGGCTGGTGGGGGCTGTTTGGGCCTCTATGTGAGCTGATTGGGCCTCTGTGTACCTGAAATGCCAGGGCCTATTTTGATTCTCAGTCCAGTCCTGTTTATAACCAATACTTCTATTCCATGTATGTCCCTGGAGATAAAAAACTGCATATTCTAAATTTGGCCTTACCTTTGTCAGGATCAGACTTGCCCACCGAAAGAAATCAGAAACCAGATATTGACACGGTTGTTTGCATCAGGCAGGTCTGCACAGGCGCAGATACTATTGGTTTGGTACAGCGGCCAGGGAATGTGATACATATTATAGGTGGCGGCAACTAGGGGAAAACGGCCTTTGAGGTCAGTGTAGCCAAAACTACTAGTGCTTACTGCCGACCGGCTTTACTTGTTATAACTAATATTATCAATAAGTACCCCATAGGTCCTTCTCACGTCAAATAAACACTGATTTACATGTAATAGAACTGTTACAATTAAATCCAAGTAACTCCATATGAAGTTAAATTCATCTTACTTGAAGTCTTCGAGGGGGGTGCCTCTTTATAATACTGGCTGTAGCTCCATTGTCCAGAGGGATGTCAAAAGAAAGGGGACTAGGGACTTAAGAGGGAAAGATTAGCTTCAATAAAAATGTTCATGAAATGTACAATCCTTCTAGGGAGTAGTCTTTACCCCCTTACACATATGCAAAAAGTATATTTCATAAGGATCAAGCTTGCAATCCTCACTATCTGTAGCATACTACTCAGGGGTGTAACTACAGAGGAAGCAGACCCTGCTGCTGCAGGGGGGGGGGGACTGGAGGTATAGGGGGCCCCATGAGGCCCTAATTAATGAGCAATTTCAATATGTATTGGTAAAAAAGGACAACTTTTGGATATGTTGGAGGACCTAACATTAATTTGCTGTTGGGCCCAGTAACATCTAGTTATGCCCCTGATACTTCTTATATGTTACAGATAAATACTTTTACTGGTGAACATGTCAACTGAATCTTAAAGAAGAGGTTCACTTTTAAGTTAACATTAAATATGTTATAGAATGGCTAATTTTAAGCAACTTTCAACTGGCCTTCATTTATTTCTTTTTTTATAGTTTTAGCATTTTTTGCCTTCTTCTAATTCTTTACAGCTTTCAAATGTAAGGTGAACTGCCCCTTTAAGAACGCTTCAGTGTAAATTCCATCACTGTATTTTAGCACAGTGCATTTGTTTGTAGAGCTCAGCAGAGAACCTGACATTCAGGTCCATATTCATAATAATTACATATACATATTGCTAATTGTTATATAAGCCTATGAAAGGTAAAAAATAAAGGACCACTGGGGCCTTGACCTTGATCGGGCCCCAAGGCTGATCCACATACTTGGTTAATCTGACTCAGTGTCAATATGTACAGTTTATGCCAATACAGCAGCCCACCCAATCAATGGCACTAAACACATTCTCTGCCTAGAAATGGAACACGAGTAGTGATGGGCGAATTTATTCGGCAGGCACAAATTCGTGGCGAATTCCCGCGATTAGCCGCCGGTGAATAAATTTGCTGGCGTCAAAAAAATGAGACATGCGTAAAAAAAAACTACGCAACGCGCGTCATAAACGTGACGCAACTCATTTCGCTAATTTTTTGCCAATTAGCGAATTTCGCTGGAAATTCGCAAATTTTTTGCCGAAGCGAAACGGGATAGATTCGCCCATCACTAAACACGAGTACAACTGTAGGGGGAATTTGGTTTCCCAAAATATTGTAGAGATACCTTGAGCCCAGGAGAGTGACAGCTACAACAGACACCCCAGCACCAGTAATGTGTCCTTCAGTGACCTGACTTCGATATGATACTCATGAAAATATATATCATGAAACACTGACTTTCAAAGAGGTTTCAGAAGATAGCATTGCTGCTCTGGTTTCCTCCCCCAAAAATATACAGGCAGTTTACTTGACCCCTGTTAAAATAGGCCCTATAGTATGTAATAGGCACCTTAGATTGTAAGGATTGATGGCAATGACATTTAGGTAATTATTTATCACAATCTGAATGTTTCTGATTTTTTTTAAAATAATAAAGTCTGACCAAACTAGAATCCACAATTTGACTTTATTTATTATTAAAAAAAGTAAGATTTTAAGTTTCGTCATTTTCAGGCTCTGTCCTGAAAAATTGGGATTTTCAGGCTAATTCCAGCACAGACCACAGAACCTTCCAAATAGTATAGGGACCTCTCCCATTGACTTATAAACAACCCCCGCAGATCTGGACGATTTTCAGATTCTGACTTTTTGCATCCTCAGAGAATAATAAAAAAAAAAAATTGGGGGGTTTTTTCTTACCACAACAAATTTGGATTTTAAAGTAAAAAATTTTTTTTTCAATTCTGAATTTAATAAATAAATTAGGGATGCACCAAATCCAGGATTTGGTTCGGGACTTGGCCAGGATTCTGCCTTTTTCAGCAGGTTTCTGTTTCAGCCTAATCCTTCTGCCCAGGGACTGGGAGGGAAATTGTATGACTCTTTGTCACAAAACAAGGAAGTAAAAAGATGTTTTCCCACCCATGATTTGCATATGCAAATTAGGGTTCAGATTTGTGCGGTATTCGGCCGGATATTTCTTGAAGGATTCGGGGGTTCAACAGAATCAAAAATAGTGGATTTGGTGCATCCCTAAAATAAATGAATATTTAATTTAAAAAAAACATAATCCGTGTGTGGCATTGTGGAATATACCGGCACTAAATAAATACCAGGAATTAAAGTGTTGTTTTCTTAAAAATGCCTCCTTTAAAAATAAATTTGCTAAAGTTATCAGGGAAGGCTTTTAACTTTTGAAACTCTTGCGTCAGACATCCAGGGTAGGAATTAAATGCGGTGCATAAGAATGATGATGGTTACTGTGGATTTGAATGTTGCTGGGAAAGCTGTAATTTTATTGAAGCACTGATGATTAACTCCTGCATGTGAAATATTAACAGCGTTCACTTGCGTGCATGTCTGCTCATATTCAGCACTTCACATACCTTTCCACCTCCATGAGTTATGCTATTCTGAGCTGCTGTTAATAATTGAGCCGCAGTGCACTCAGTGGTGTAGTATGTAGTCCTACTCAGGCTTTTTATGCTTTTATTTCCAATTCTTTACCATTTTCTTTATCTCAATAAAAATGGAGAAATTCTTTTTTGCACTTGAGTATATTAGGTACTTTATCATAATAGTCCTGTGTATCATTTTGCATACATTGTAAGATCTTCAGGGCAGGGACCTCATTCCATTTTTGTATTGAATCTAATCTAATTAATTTATCAATTTATACACATTTATGCATTATGTATATGTTATACAGACAATGGACCTGTAATCCAGAATTCTTTTCCTGGCAGGGAGTCTCTCCACAATTAGGATCTCCATACCTTAAAGGAGAACTAAACCATAAAGTAAACAAAACCCTACCCCCTACCTTACATAGACCCCCCTTCCTCCTCCCCCCCGCCTAGCTGTTACGCCAGGCAAATGCCCCTATGTTACTACTTACCGCTCGTGCAGATTCAGAGCATAGGAGTTCATAGCAGCCATCTTCCGGCTCTTTGTGATCTTTGTGTTTTCTTCCGCCGCTTCAACAATTTCCGTGACTTTCGGCGCATGCGCAGTTGTCACAAGCCAGGAAATTGCTCCAACTGCGCATACGCCAATACGCTTCTCTCATTGCGAAAATTACAGAAGAGAAGATGATGGCTGCCATGAACTCCAATGCCCCGAATCTGTACCGAAGGGTAAGTAAAGACTTAGGGGCATTTGCCCTTGGTAGCAGCTAGGCTGGGGAGAGGTGGGGGGGAGGTTTTTGTAGGGTAGGGGGTAGGGTTTTTTTTTTAATTAAGGGTTGAATTCTCCTTTAAGTCTGCTAAAATGCCATTTCAACATTAATAAAACCCAACTGGATTGTTTTGCCTCCAATAAGGATTAATTATATCTTAGTTGGGATCAAGTACAAGCTACTGTTTTATAATTCCAGAAGAAAACTGTAATTATCTATGGGAGTTGGTCTTTGTGTAGTTTTGAGCTTTCTGGATAATGGGTTTCTGGATAACGGATCCTATAATTGTTTATTATATACTGTACCCATGTTTGAGTTTCTGCCTTGTAAACCACTGCATGCACTTGAGGTTCTATATGAATACATACATATTGTAATAAAAGTCACTAAGATTGGCCAGGAGCAGTAACCCATAACAACCAATCAGCAGGTAGCATTTACTGGTCACCTGTTTAAAACTAAACATCTTATTAGTTTCTATGGGTTACTGCACCGGAGAAAACATAGTGCCTTTTATTAAATATGGGGGAATATATTTCTAATAAAAATATAGAACAAAATTACTGTATATGACCAAGTGTATAACATAACATGAATTTGGAAGGCACAGAAAGGAATATTCCTCATACCTGCCACCATCTGCTTGAGTACATACTGTACATATTCAGGGACAACTGCTCTTAAGAAAACCTAAATGCCAGTACCCAGCTGACTCTTGATTCGGCATATACTGCATTAAATGAGATCCCCCTCCCCTGATAATGCACCCTATTATTTACCTACTAAGCCTCGTCCATACAGCGTTTCTCTTAATGGTGGAAGTCGCCGTTCACATATCAGGTTACTCTGTTCCATTCTTCCATAAGAAGGCAAGCTGTCTGAGCCATTATATCCAGAGATTTGAGCTGGCGAGACAAAAGCATCTTTATTTTCCAGTGGTGTCACCTTTCTCACCTTGTGGTTAAGTTTTGAGCCATTTATCCCCATTTCAGGATAAAGAAAATCAATGTTTGTCTCATTTGTCCAAGAAAAATAGACAGTCCTTGGTTTTTTTAGGCTCATCACATTTTGTCTCCAGTGGGAGCTGGCGTTACCTGGTGTTTGATTGTGTTGTTTCTATGATCACATGCCACCGCAGTGCATGCCAGTGCGACCAGTTAAACATTTACTTATAGAGAGTAACTCAGTGATTTGTACTACTTATTCATTCTCCTGTTCATGTTTACACACAGTACATACAAAGAGATTTGTGTTAACACCCCAAACCATCAAAATGCTTGAAATACAAAATATACCCATACAGCCAGGGTCACTAAAAGTAAGGGGACCCATGGAGAATATTATATTGAGAATTCTACTATAGTTGCATCAGTATATACACCGAGGATGCCCCTCCTGCAGCTCTTCAGCTTTATTGAAGTGCAAAACCCTGTTGGAAGTTATAAATAAACAACCACTGGAAGGATCACCCCTACCACCCACCCAACAAGGCAAAGGCTGTTTTTGTTTATAAGCAGAGAATATTTATAAATATGAATTATGAAACTTGTGTGGTGGAGAGGGGGGTTGCATTTTTATTGTTGCCCCCTATCTCCAGAAATCTGCATTAGACTAAATATTTCAGACTAAATCTGCATTTTCCCATCAGTATATTGATAGATGTTTTTGAACTACAGCCTCCAGCATCCAATTAATGACCAACAGCATCTGAAGGGCACAGCTTGATCAACACTGGCATGAACAATTGAATGGTAGGAAACAGTGATGCATTCCTGTTTCTATTTACTGTTGTTCGGCTTACTCTAGTGATCTGTTGCTGGCTGAGAGCATTGCTCAGAGGAGTTGCCCTGATACATTTTCCTGGAACAAATGCATCTGGTCAGGTAAGCTTTGTGCCAATGATAGTTAGGTAAAAGAAATTCGTTTTCAGACACCAGAACAGCATCATGCCATGGGAAGGAATGGAATAAAAAGGTCAAGAAAAAAAAAGCAAAGATTTCCCTTGTGTTTGGTTTTACCATGCCTGTCTATATGGCATCAAATAAGTGCCTGCTTAATTACCTAAGTATGAGGTTATCACCCCTTGCTCATGGTCTGGGGAATGTGCACCAGTATCTGACATTGTACTTGGTGAGCCTTTCTGTTTATGACTTTATCTCCTTGTACCCAGGGCCGCCATTAGAAATCACGGGGCCCCATACAACAAAATTTTCGGAGCCCCCAAGCCCCACCCCAGATCCCGCCCACTCCACACCACAGTTAAAACACCCCACAGACATCAGCGCTAAAAAAGGTAACCCCCCCACACACACAAGTTATAAAAAGCTATTGATGGTCAGGGCTCCCTTATAGGTTAAAAAAAAATTTGGGCCCCAAAGATTATTTTTATAAAAAACTTTTGCGCCAGGGCCCTGCTTACAAGTTAAAAAAATTGGTGGCAGGGGTCTATATAGTATTAAAATAAAACATTGGTGGCCAGGTGATTAAAAAAAAAAAAAAAAAACCCACATTGGTGTCAGTAGAATTGAACTCGTGGCTTCAGGACTTCAGTTATAGCTGTTTTCGTAACATCGGGTATTTTTCAGCGTCGGCTCCTTTAGTGACTTTGTTAATTTCTGCCGCTTCAGGACTTCGTGTCGGCTCCTTCGTGACTTCGGGTCTTTTTGGCGCTTCAGGACTTCGGGTCATTTCGTCACTTCCGCATTCACTAAGAAGATTTCAGCGTTGGTAAGGGGGGCCCGGCTCTTCCAAAACTGCAGCAAGGCCAGGCTCCCCTTCAGCCCTGGGCCCGGGACACTGTCCCCCCTGTCCCCCCCTGATGGCGGCCCTGCTTTTACCCTCTCAGCTAATATAAGGTTACATATACATCAAAACTCTGTTTTATCAAACATTCCACTATAGTTCCAGAAATATATTGATGAGTGTTTACTCCAATCTCACCCTAACTAACTCACCCCAAAAAGGCTCAGTTAGACCAGAAATAAAACAAATGATATTGTGTAGTATTTCTTAGAATACATAGAACAACACAATTTACTGCTTTTCAAAACACAGTTAATTTTACCCTATCAGCGCTAAATATCCTACAGTTATCTACATATCAGAAGTTTGGTTAGAACACTTGAACAATTGTGTTTTTGTGAGTCCTCATCCATTATCAGTGGGTGGTAAGGTTATTATGTTTCACTAAACTTATGGTTGAAGATCTAACCTACTAATGCTCAAGAACTCCTTTACACAACAGTGCCTTACTAATCAATATTTAGTTCAGTAAAGGGCGTTGCTCCATGTATTCTAAGAAATACTTCAGAATATAATTTTTTTATTTCTTGTCTAACCCTGAGCCATTGTGGTGTGAGTTAGTTAGGGTGAGTCTGGAGTAAACATACTACTAACCTACTATTAGTCTCAGTAGCGTAAATTGGTAGAGTCACCCCCCCATCAGACAAAAAATTTACAGAGGGGAGCCAGTTCTTCTCCCCTGGACCCCGTCCCGACCTGATGCGCTACACCTCACAGACCCAGTTGTGACGCTATTTTGAAGGTGAAAAAGCAATTGGGGGTAGGTAACTATGATCGGTGCATAGTGATTGCCATGCCACCAACCCCTTTACACAACGGTGCCTTATACATCACCATTTGGTGCAGTTAAACACTAAAGGGTGTGGGTCCATGTATTCTAAGAAATACTACACTATATCGCTGACTTGATTTTAAATTTTTCAGTCAACTTCAAAAGGATAAAAGTTTGAGATGGTGGGAATAACAAACATTACTAAGACATTGGTAGGTGTATCATTTGTGGGCTTTTTAGGTGTAAGGGAGCAAAAAGAAATTCACTCCAAATTTTACTCTAATCAGCATTTAGGATGAGCCCACCCAGACACTGCTTGTATATCAAATGCACTGACACATCACCCTGGCTGGTGTCACCCATAACCCTGCAGCACCCCCCCTGGGATATTCAGCTGGCCAAACATGGGCTGTGTTCCTAGATATGCAGCCAATTATTCCAACCGTTAACTTGTCATGCAGTGCAGTTTGGTCATATAATTAATTACCTCTGTTCATATACATAATAAGTAGTGATGGGCAAATTTATTCGCCTGGGGCGAATTCAATGCAAATTCCCACAATTCACCACTGGTGAATAAATTCACGAAACACCAGCAAAAATTGGCCTGGCGAGAATTCACCGGTGTCCATTCGCCTATCACTAATAATAAGTGAATTGTTTGGTCAGGTTTTTCTAAATGGCTTCCTAATAAAATTATTACCATCAGAAGACAATGGATCTAATTATTTGAACCTCAATTCACCCAGCCTTGCTATAGACCTGAGATTGGAAGAAGCCAAATAATCTCCTGGTAGATTTACTATACAAGTATGAGACCTGTTATCCAGAATGCTCGGGACCTGCAGTCACATTAAATAAACCCAATAAACAGGTTTTGCTTCCAATAAGGATGAATTAAATCTTTGTTGGGATCAACTATAAGCTACTGTTCTATAATTATAGAGAGAAAAAGAAATACATTTTTAAAATTTGGATTATTTTATTATGATGGAGTCTATGAGAGATGGTCTTTCTGTAATTCAGATCTTTCTGGATAACGGTTTCCGGATTACGGAACCCATAGTACTAATTAATTATAAGAGATTTATGCAACTTGCCAGTGTTATGAAAAGCAGCCTGGTCTTTACCCCTATTACAAATTCTGCAAATCACGTCTTTTGACAAGTAAAAGAGGGAAAACCCTTGATTTGCTGATGCAGAGCCTTGAGGCAGTAAACACCACAAAGTTATTTTCTATATTAGTCATTCTGCACACACTCTACAGTTGAGCCTCCTGGGCTCCTGTATAATTTATGGCTTCTTTACTCACACACAACAACTGATATTGAAGTATCACAGGCCTTTTTAGATGAAAAGAATAAAATATGTTGAAAATAAACGTTGAACAATATATTATTCATGCCTATAGTCCCGAGTAATTCTATTGTCAGTACTCGCCGAGGCTCTGTTTTATGTTGCCTGAACAAGGGATTTTGGCATGACCTTAATGAAGCCCTCTTCCAGACATCACAGTGGTGTATTTTTAGAAAGTGTTGGTGGAAGTGTTTAAGCAAGCTTGTTTTATTTATATTTAATCCTACAGGCCTGCTGCATTGTCTAGTGCACGGAAAGCACTTACTGTTGTAATGGGAAACCAGCTGGGATTTATCCTGCAGGCAAAAACCTTCTGCAATCAGATGGATAGGACTCAGCTCACAGTAGCTGATACAGCACACAAAGAACTGGAGGGCCTTTTCCCTTCCTTAATAACAAATTACTGTGATATATGTATTAATAGCATTGTCCTCTCTGATTATGGGAGACACAGTGGTGTTCTTTTGGGGCCTGCAGCAAGTTGCTAAGCTTCTACTTGTTTTCCACAGTGCAGTACTTTGCTGTGGATTTGGATACCTTGAATTTGAACATAGGGCCAAAGCATGGCAGGAATACACATATACAAAACAAAGTGATTGCACATTTCCTGGACCCGGTTTTTACTAGTAATTGGCCTCTTGCAAGCGAATATATTTTTAGCAACAAAGGTTTTTATTATTATTATTATTATTATTATTAACATGTATTTGTATAGCGCCAACATATTGCGTAAAGCGTTTATGATCATAAAGCAAGATGGTGCATACCCATAGAATAAACTTTAACTTGCAAATGCCCGGAACACTGCAACTTGAGTTCAAGTGACATAATCTATTGTTGCTGGCAGTGTTACCAGTGTGGGTGTGATCACGAGGAAAATTAGCATCAGACCCACTGCTGAAACATAACGATTCTTTATTGTGGGAGCCCTCCAGTGCTAATTCAAATATGACATAAGATTCATTATTTGGAAAACCGTTATCCAGGAAAGTGGTACATACAGAGATTTCATGTCCTACAGTGTTCTATTTAAACAAATGTTCAGCATCTAAATGTATTTGCTTTATATCTACAATCATAAGACCTTTAGACAAATACAACATCCTCTTCCCTCAACCCATTATCAATATATTTAAGACATTGATACATTTTGTGCATACAGCTACTTAAAAATGCCTTACCCTTTAAACAAAACAGGGATTGTTTGTCCATATATTGCAATATATTTAATCTGGCCAACTACGTCAAAGTCATCCCATATCTGGCCAGTGCTACGCTCAACTTGCATCTGATTCATTAAGAATTCTATTACTCCATTTTATATATTTTACAAAAGGGACTAAGTTTTACCTGCAACTTACTTGCTGCTTTCAAAATAAAACTCCCAAATGTGGTTGCCCTTTTATTAGACACCAGTGGGATCACCTGACTATAGTTGGGAAGGGGTGGGAGCTACAACAGAGAGCTGGTCACTGCTCCTATATGAACTATAACTATATAAAGGTCTTATGATAACAAGGGAAAGTTGTGCTCACCACTAAAGGGTTTAAAGGGTAAGGCATTTTTTAGTAGCTGTATGCACAAAATGTCTCAATGTCTTAAATATATTGATAATGGGTTGAGTGCAAAGGACCTCTTGTATTTCTCTATATGTATTTTTTGGTCACAGCCTCATTGCACCCCCGCCTAATGGTTTTAAAAATTAATGGTGAGCACAACTTTCCCTTGTTATCATAAGACCTTGTACTTGATTGTAACCGATGGAGTATAGATCCATTTTGGTGGCAAAACAATCCTGTTGATTGGATTTTATTTATATTTTAAACTGTTAGTAGCTTTTAGGCATGGTACTCCAGATTACAGAAAATCCCTTTATCCTCAGATTATTTTGAATGTGGAAGGAACCCCACACAACCACATGGAGAACATATAGATTCCATACACACAGGATTACTACAAACATATATATAATGGTTCACAAAAACTCCGGTGCACTCCAGGAGCCTTTTCAGATAAATATAAAAACTACATCATTATTAGTTTACTTTAAAAAAGTTGTTACAGGCCAATGTTTCGGTCTCCATTTAAGACCATTCTCAAGACCATGCAATCCATTAACAACTTATATAGATAAAACACACCCAATCATGTGAATTTCCTTTGATCACGTGACAGACAGAAAGAGGTATGAAAACCCTGCACCAAGCAGAAAGAATACACATTGAATTATCCACTTAAAAACATACTACTGAAACTGCTGATACCATGATACCAACGGAAAAAAAGTAATCCAGTAACCACTGTTCAAATAGAGATAGTATCAAATATGAATACAATGTGCTGTTGCAAAAAACATAGAAGGGAACAATGCTCATATAACCCTGCTGGTGCCAATGTTTTCAATTTTTTTATCCAAAACACCTCCCTTTGTAATAGAATCTTTGATCTGTCATCTCCTCTCCTAAGTGGTGGTATATGATCTAAAACAATGTATTTAAAGGTAATCTATGATTACATTCAAGGAAGTGCTTAGCCACTGGTTTAGTTGTCGTGCCATCTCTGAATGTGCATCCATTCGTAATCTTAGGGTTAGATCAGTTTTCCCGACGTATGATAAACCACAAGGACACGTAATCAAATAAATTACATGAGTAGTAGTACATGTGATATGATGGCGAATTAAAAACCGCTTACAAGTCTGTGGATGTGAAAATGAAATACCGGGAGACATAAACCTACAGGAGGTGCAATTATGACAGTGGAAACAACCCAATTTCAACCCTGGAAGCCAAGTACTCCTTGGATTAACATAACATGAGACAGGGTCTGACTTTACAAGTATATCTCATAAATTAGTGCCCCTTCTGAAGCTTAGCAATGGTGGATCAGGGACAATTTTTCCAAGTTCACTATCAGCACAAACAATGTTCCACTGCTTATGGATAACCTCACTCATAGCTTTAGTGTCTGCATTGTATCTAGTGCTAAATGACAATCCTGGCTGTAATTCTCTAAAACGATCCTGGGCTATTCTCAACGCATGATTCAAAATACTATCAGGATATCCTCTGTCCCTGAACCTATACCACATTGCATCAACATGCTGCTCACAACAGATGTTCAGTAGAATTATTTCTGAGTACCCTGCAGAACTGGGAAATGATTTCTTCATCGGGGCATGGTGACAACTCCCATAATGTAAAAGAGAATTTTTGTCCGTTGGTATACGATATAAAGAACATTCCAAATTCCACATCCAGGAATTGTATTTTTTGTGAATTTGTCACATAAGTGAATCTTACGGGACTCTCAATGGAATTTAATTCATTGATCATATCGCTAAACTCTGATTGTGTCCCATTCCATATGATGAGCATATCATCGATGAACCTACGAACAAACAAAAGTTTGTCACCAAACCTAGGTACAATATACTTCTGTTTATACTGATGCATGTATAAATTGGCATAGGACCGCACCATCACTGTCCCCGCCACCTGCAGGTCAAAATTCTGTTCAAAGCGAAAATATTTCAGGGACAATGTCAAATCCAATAGGTCCATAACAAATGGAATCGGTGGGCCATCATAAAAATCATATTCAGCCAGAGATTGTCGCACTGCTTCCTTACCATCCACATGTGGGATAATCAGATGTAATAAGGAATCCCGTCCTGAGACAATTGGGTGGCCTGGTGGGCGGGTCAAACTCTTGTGGACTTTAGGTAAAGTGTATAATACTGGGCATTTGGGAAAGTCCTGCTTCAAATAATCCCTGAGTTTCAAGTCAATCAAACTCAAACCCACTGCACCGTCCAAGATCCTATCCACCTTAGACTTAAAGCTCGTCAAAGGATCCCTAGGCAATAGTTTATAAACAGCAGTATTATTATTATTATTATTATTATTATTAACATGTATTTCTATAGTGCCTATTAATTCGTATCGCTGTCACTCAATTGTCCCATGACTTCCCTGTGAAAATCACAATAATTCAAAATGACAATCCCCACACCTTTATCTGCGGGCTGAATCATTATATTGTTATCCTCCATCAATGATTTATTTGCCACGTTCGGTTCTAGAGATGTTAGTTTTAAATCTTCTTTGTCTGCCTTGAACTATACCCTCTTTCTCAATTACTTTTTTATACATCCTGATTGCTGGATTAGTAATTGGAGGGGTGAAGGTACTCTTAAGTCTTATGGGTGTCCCCTGTATACCAGCCCTTCTGAATTCTTAAAGTACTCCTTCCGAAAAAATATAAAGCAATCTATTTCCCAATATAGTTCATCAAAAACTAAGTAAAGTGCTAATTTATGGTCTCAGCTGTTTCAGTAGTATGTTTTTAAGTGGATAATTCAATGTGTATTCTTTCTGCTTGGTGCAGGGTTTTCATTCCTCTTTCTGTCTGTCACGTTATCTAAGGAAATTCACATGACTGGGTGTGTTTTATCTATTTATATTAAAGGTCTTGAGAATGGTCTCAAATGGAGACCGAAACGTTGGCCTGTAACAACTTTTTTTAAAGTAAACTAATTTTTATATTTATCTGAAAAGGCTTCTGGAGTGCACTGGATTTTTTGTGAACCATTGTATACAGCATACATCGGTAGCACCCGGGTCAATTATCCCCCTTCTGGGAGTGCTGGCTAGTGCCCTGGAGTGCTCGGGACCTGGGGTTTGCCAGATAATTTGGATCTTCATACCCCAAGGGGCTGATTTACTAAAGGTCGAATTTCGAAGTGGAAAATACTTCGAAATTGGACTATTGAATTGAAATACTTCGACTTCGAATATCGAAGTCGAAATATTTTTCACAGAATTAATCATTTCCTGCGATCGAAGTAAAAATTCTAATCGAATGGTCGAAATAGCCTATTCGATAGTCGAATTATTCAAAATATTTTATATGAAATTCAAATTTTTGCATTCGAATAATCACTTCGACCCTTAGTAAATCAGTCTAATATAATAATAAACCCAATAGGCTGGCTTTGCTTCTAATACAGTAAGGGTTAATTATATCTTGGCTACTGTTTTATTAATACAGAGAAAAAGGAAATCATTTTTAAAAATTTGGATCATTTCATTATAATGGAGTCTATGGGAGATGGCCATTCCATAATTCTGGATAACAGGTTGCCAGATAAGGGATCCAATATCTGTATATTTCTGTATGCTGTAATCCTTCTGTCTGTCTGCATCCATGTTTCCTTTTTTGTCTTTAAATGTTCCTTATTCATTAGCACTATAATAGCTTGCCTAGCTCAAGAAATAACCATTTGCTACTTTAGGACTTTTATTGCAGTAGTAGTTTATGTTGGGGTAGATCACCTTTAAGTCATTTTTTGATTTGTCTTAGTTTTTGTATTGTTTACAGTTTATGAACTATTATTCCATTCAGTTCCCCTATTATTCAATATAGGACTCTCATTCAAGATAGCTGCTGCAATTCCAGACTGAAGAGCTGCCAAACAAAAAGCTAAATAATGCATAAACCACAAAAAAACTTATACAAATTGTATCATTATATTATTGTACACATCATGCTAAGTTAAAGATAAACTACCCCTTCCCTACAAAGCAGATGTTGTAAAATGGATACTGTCATCTGTCATGGGAAAAAAGTTTTTTTTTTCCAAAACACATCAGTTAATAGTGCTGCTCCAGCAGAATTCTGAATTGAAATCCATTTCTCAAAAGAGCAAACAGATTTTCTTATATTTAATTTTGAAATTTGACATGGGGCTAGACATTTTGTCAATTTCTCAGCTGCCCCAAGTCATGTGACTTGTGCTTTGATAAACTTCAATCGCTCTTTACTGCTGTACTGCAAGTTGTAGTGATATCACCCCCTCTCTTTCCCCCCCCAGCAGCCTAACAACAGAACAATGGGAAGGTAACCAGATAACAGCTCCCTAAAACAAGATGACAACTGCCTTGTAGATCTAAGAACAGCACTCAATAGTAAAACCAATGTCCCACTGCGTTCCATTCAGTTGCATTGAGAAGGAAAAACAACAGCCTGCCAGAAAGCAGTTCAGTCATTTACTTCCCAGACCCACTTCTATCAACCAATACTAGCTTTCTTCTCCAGCATTCAGTCACTCTCAGACCCCTGTCATTTTCACCTTCTCAGCATCTCCTAATTTTAACTGTCCTAGACACAAGATGAGTGTTATATTTCAGCAATTGTTTCTAACTATCCTCCTCCTCTTATATCTATCACCTCTGTAATCTATACTGAATGATGCTGCCAGACTCATCTGCGGATCCTCATTTGTCTGCTCTCCAGTCACTTCCCATTGTATTCAGAAGAAGAAAATTGAAAATGTTATCATTAACACACAATGGCCTTGACATTATATTTCCCACCTACATCGTGACCCATATTTCAGCACACTCCTTGAAATCCTCATTAGTCTCAATTCTTTCAAGCCTTACTCCAAAGATGCACGTTTGTAAACCCCCTGCAGTGGTCTATAACACGTTTTACCCAAATGTAATTCATTTCAAGAGCTTTAAAATTACCTTCGTATTTTATAGCTACCTTTCATATTCTTTAAAGCCCCAGGCTGTAGTTTCCAGTTTGGCTAAGTTATTCACCTCGAAACTCACAGCATCATCATCAGCATTTAGTCAACTCTACAGCTCTGCCAGACATGTACCTCTTATATTATTTGTTCAGCTGTTCGGTGCTTAGAATCTGTTTTAGAGAAGGGAAAGAGAACATTTTCCCTGACCTGCAAATGCATAGGTCAGTAATCCCCAACCAGTAGCTCATGAGAAACATGTTGCTCTTCAAATGCCCTTTGGATGTTGCTCCCAGTGGCCTAAAAGCAGGTGCTTGTTTTCAATTTCAGGCTTGGTTTTAATTGCATAAAAAATCAAAGCATTCATTTGGCATCCCCGTAAACGTTTTGCATGCTTGTGTTGCTCCCAAACATTTTTTACAGTTGATTGTGGCTCACAGGTAAAAAAGGTTTGGGACCCCTGGCCTTGATGTACTAAATAACCAATGGCACAGACACAATGGGACCTTTGTATTTGTATTGGTAGCAAATATCTGGACCAAATCAGCTGTTGATGAACATGAACTGTTATTGAACCTGTCCCTTTGATACCACCACCTGTCCCTTTTCTACCACCACTTTAGGCACAATCTTTCTCTCACTCTCCCAATCTCTCACTCTCCCAATCTCTCACAGCCACAGCCAAGGGGTAAATAACCCCATAACCAATGACCCCAGACACAAGTGTATGAGCAGTAAAGGAGTGTAAAAATGCATCCTTGAGTGCTCATGAGGAATGTACTTCTCACCTGGGCCTGACTGCACTAGGGGCAGATTATTGCACAGGCTACCCTAGGCTAAAGCTTAGGGGCCCAGTGTGAGCAGGGGTCAATTTCTATTTTCTTTTAACATTTATTTTTACTTGTGCTGCTGGGTACAGTCAGGCACACCTGCTGGGAGAGGGAGGCAGACAAAGTGCAATTGTGCATGCATCTGGATCCAGCGGTAGCCTAGAGGAAGGTCTGTGTGGATATAGGGGGTCCCACACATGCACACTGCATGAATTTTTTTTGGTGGGGGGGCAGAGTGTTCTTGTTATGCCACTGGCATCCAAATCATAATTTATGTGCTAGTAATCCAGCAAAGCTTTCTCAAGCCTTTGAAGGGTAAACTGGATTATTCAAATACACTGAAGAAAGATTTACTACAAAAACTTTATTATGTTTATTTACACTATATATAAATGTAAACTTTATCCCAGTGTCTTTAACTTTGAACACATCGCAGATTAATACTGTTTTAATACATTACTATTAGTGAAATAATTAAATTATATTCACAGAATATACATTCACGTGCAAAAGAATTGGTCAGGCTCTAAGACAATGGTATAGATACTGTGCCATTAGCTCTACTTCTGCTCCTTGTGTGTACACTGGATTCTGCAATGTCCTCTGTATGCTCCTCTGATTTCTTCTCCTTTAAACTGTTAATAAAGCGCAGAGTTATCTCATCCCATTCCTCCGGGAGCAGCATAAGGAGAAATCCGAGGCAAATTATAATAGTTGCCCCCAGTCTCACAACACTAAAAATCACTTCGTGCTTCAGCAGGTCGATGGCTGTGAGGCAAGAGCACAAACAGATGTTAACCATTAATTAAAAGGGGAATCTCCAAGACTAGGAGACTGCACTGGTATCAGAATTGCTTAAAAACCATCATCCTCACCCTCGTACTGAGTTAGCGGATGCCCTTAGATAACTTAATCTTCATAGAACAGAACTTAGCAAATACAAATGCAAGCCTTTAGCCTTTCTTGCCAAATCATTTAAATGTCCCATTGCTGTTCCTAAAATAATATTTTCTAATGAAGACATGCTAACTTCTCCACAGTAGATTGCATTGGAATTTATTAGAAAATGCTCCAAACTCTACACATCTACTATTCAATATGCTAATGCAGAGTTGCATACCTATCACACGGCTTTCGTAAACCCAATGTAAATACAAGGTTTCCCATATTATGCAACATAAAATAGCAGAAGCACTATCCCCTGCTAAATCTCCAGGTCATGAAGGCTTAATATTAATTCTGTAGAATGAATAGCTGGCTATCATCATCATTCGTAAACCTGGAAAGGATGCTATTCCTCCTGTAGACCCATATCCTTAATTAAAGCGACAGTATCACCACAAAAAAAGTATTTTAAAGTAATGAAAACATAATATAGTGTTGGCCGGCACTGGTAAAACTGGTGTAGTTGCTTCAGAAATAGGTTATATAATCAAGCTGCTGTATAGGCATGGAGAAATATTCAAAGGAGAAAAAGCACATGCTGTCAATGGTGAATGCCTAAAGCAGAGACTTTCTGGGTTCAGGCCCCACCATGTAGTAAATTTATCCTCCTAATTCCTAATCTTAATTAATTTAAGATGAGAGTCCATTTTACTGGCTAGTTGAAAAAGTCATCTCAGGCAGCAGTAACCAAGCTACCAAGGACGTCAAAAAGCCTAGTAGTCCTAGTAACTAAAATAGCACTAATGATGTGACCCCTCCTCGCCCGATCCAGTGCTCCCAAACATTTCCTTCCCATAATAAGAGCAAATCATCTATATATCTAATCCAGAGGGCCGTCTCTGCCTCCAAGCACTCAGGTAAATTGGAAAGTAGATCTAACGCACACTTACACCAGTGGCTTAAGATGTGGTACAGGTAGTCTCCATATTTTGCCCCTAAAAAGGACCCATCACAAACACAAAAATGTTACATGTGAAAGCCAATTGAAGTTGCTAAATAAACTCTGCATTCTATGTGTATTTATAAATGTCCCAAATATTGAGTACTAACTTGCCTTATGCTTTCCAGCTTGCTTCCAGGGGTGAAATAATGGAGAGCTTCTCTGTGCATCATGTCAGGGGGTCCTAACTAGATTACCCAGCACTTGTTATGCTCCTTTTGGTTGCCTGATTTGATATTTGGTGTTCCATGAGTGTTACACAAGCCCTCAGATCTTCTTTTGTATCCTACCCACTTCCATCCAAGCATGATGGCCATAAGATGATGCTTTAATGCCCATGCATTATGATATGACATCAAAATTATAGTCAAACCAATCCACAAAGCAATTCCCTGCCTACTGAATTCTGTTTTTTTGCTTTTTTCCTTCTGTAAGCCATTCTGCCTTTTTCCGTTCATGTTCTAGTCTTACTCCTGCAAAGTACTGCCTTGCATTTCCACCCTTGGCCATCACCATTGTTACTGTTTCTAGTGATCTTTACTTCACTTCAGGCTGGCAGCATCTTGTTTCAATCTAGAGGTCACGCTGACCCATTGTCCCTTTTTAAATCTCTTGCATTGATTATATACAGTATATGCAGAATATATTTTTAGCAAAAACAGTGTGCATTAACCCAAGACATTTTCAAGAGAGCTCACCTGCATTGCCTGGAACACTGAGAACTGTTCCAATAGAAACCAGAATTGGATATGTCAGGACAACTCCAACGTTCACTAATATGTTAAATGCTGAAAAGCAGAAAAAAAGTACATGAAATGTTCTCTTGTGAAATACATGAGGTTCTTTCAGTGATTGGGTAATCTGCACATAAGAACAATAACAGCACAGGGAGCATGAAAATAGAAATGGTCACAATCCCCCAGAGTTAATATTTTCCATTAGCTATTCATTTCTATGAAGGTATACTTACAGTGGCAATAACGTCGTATTACCCTCCCTGCAAAAAAATCTTTGAAGGGGCCGGGGCCCTCCCTCCACCAATCAGTCCACTCGTCACCTGCTTGTGCTGGGGTGGGGAAGATACAAGGGGATTTCTAACAACTATAGAGTAAACCGTCCCCCAGGTCCATCCTCTACAGTTATACCATTGCAAATACTGTATATCATAGATTGTACTCTAGCTTTCACTCATAGATAAAAATGCTTCTAAAAATCTCATAGAAATGAACAGAGAGCTGCAGATTTTACTCTGGATAACTGTGTTGAGTTCTAGATTCACTTTTTGATAACTACGACCTATAAATGCCCTAAGATGCCTAATAAACATAAATGTGTAATTTTAGCAACATTTTAAGTGGTCTTCATGCCTCATTCCAGCTTTCAGGTGGGGTCAATCAAATACTGCCTGCCTCTCCTCTATGCCTTAGGCATAAAGGTGGGGCAGGCAATTACTTTCACTTTCCATTCAGCACTTATTAGATGTCACTGCATTCCCCCTTTCTCTTTACCATTTAATTATGTAGCCATTGCATGGGGATGGACATCAGGTCCCCCATTCTGGTGCACAAACAGGACTTTGAGATGATGCAAGGCTTGCCTTAATAACAGTGTCCACAAACTGGATCCTGCTTGCTTGCTATAATTATGAATTCCCAGACTGAAAGAAACAAGATTCAAATAATTTTAAATAGATTATTTTTCTTAGCAAGCGTGATAAAATATGATTTGGAATATTTTTTTGGTGACAGGTCCCCTTTAAAGAAGGTTTATTGGAAAGTTGCATGTTGTGGCTTGTAGAAAGGAAATTGTAGATGATTTCTTTCTAGATAACTCAGTTACCAAAGTAGAACCCTCTTTCAGGATCTGCAGATTTTAAAAAAAAAAAAAAAACAGCATGGTTTAATACTGGCAGTTATATGCCACTTTCTGTAGGGCAACAAATGCCTCAAGTTCCGAAACATTTCCTTCCCAAAATAATAGCACATCATCTATATATCTAATCCAGAGGGCCATCTCTGCCTCCAAGCACTCAGGTAAATTGGAAAGTAGGTCTAACACTCACACACCCACATGGAAGGAGGCATAAGTTGTGGCACAGTTAGTCCCCATATTGTGCCTCTAGAAAGGACCCATCACAAACACAAAAACGTTACATGTGAAAGCTAATTCAAGAAGTTTGGAAATAAACTCTGCATTCCATTTGTATTTATAACTCCAACTTTCCAAAAACCTACAGGCTGCCTTCAAGTGCTGGTTAGTATTGGTATGTGATGTAAATGTCAGAGAAAAAAAACATACCGAACCACAGGCCTGCAACTCCGCACAGATAACCCCAAGGCAAAGCAGAAAATGATGACCAGTATTCCACTTTAGTAAAATACAGTATAACCGGCATGCATGAAATAAAGATGAGGTTGAAGAATCCCAATGTGGAAAAAAAATGTGCTGCTTCTCCAAAGTTGGCAGTTCCAAGAAACATCTTAAATAACACCTGAAAGAATAAAGAGAATAAGACTGAATTTACTTATGGGCAGCAGAAATATTGACAGTTAGCTGAAGTAATAATAAATACAATAAAAATTACTATTGGTGGGTAATGCTGTAAAAACCAACCAATCAGAATGTTGCTGTTTGAATACAACAGTTGATTGGTAGTTTAAACATATACAATATATTTTGTCCACTAAGTAAAGTGTTTTCACTTGTGAAACTATTTATATATTTACATTTTTCATAACATGGTAAACTAGCAATGGTGCTTGGTGTTTGGGTGGCAAAACATTCAGATCAATGGAGGGGCAATAGAACTCATTTTACCACTAGCCAAAGTGGAACTAACTAGGGTGTTAGAAGCATTGCCCATATGACATTGACATTAGATACTGCCTTAGCAGAAAAGAAGCTGCATACCTGTAAGGGTAACTGGGGTATTAAAATATATTACCACAAAGGATACCTTGTATAATGCTGAGGCTGAAGCTGAACCAACAGCCAAAGCAACACCAATAATCGAGTCCCCGTGAAAACCATCTGCATACGCCATCATGACGATTCCTGTGATTGCCATTATTGCAGCAACTATCTGTGCCAAAGAGATGTACAAAATGATCATTAGAGCAATGTAGGACTATTAACTCCAAGTGAAGGATGGTGGAGTACAGTAGATGTCTCAGAGTTTGGTTAGCAAAGTTTTCAACCAAATTTCACCCCTCTCCTCTGTTTGTCTGATCAGTGCATGTGTGGGGTTCACAAAAATCAGTGTTGGACCAATAACACTTTTCCAGTGGGTGATGCCATTTGGGAGATCACAGTGGGCACTGTGTAGGGGGCCTAGTGATTTTTTGAGAATGGTTATTCATCCTTTAAAATTTATAGTGTTTAAATCCACATTTGGACCATACAATGTTCTTATAATTGCAGTGAGGTTTGTATGAAATATAGTGTCCTGAGTTACAAAACTTCATAGTCACAATAAACATCTTAAATACATATAACCCAAGTAGAAACTGTACATGCATACAGTTATTATTATTATTATTATTATTATTATTACTACTACTATTAATAATAAAATACTGCATATTTAGAGAGAATGAACATATTCCATAAAAAATTTGTGTACATACAAAAATATGACCGTCAATCAACACAAGCGCTTACAATCTGTAGAAAACAATTTCATGGGATTTCGTTAGAAAAAACTCAAAACTCTCTACTGGTTGTTTAGTGTGAGGCCACAAATGATCTTTACCAGCACTAGGAAGTATGTAGACTGTGCAGAACTGATGCTCCTCTGTTTAGCCATTACATTTACGTCCTTGTGTATCCTGCTTGTATCACAGCACAGACAAAAATTCAAGCTGCAATTTTTTGGGGGGAACATTACTGTCAGGATCGCGCCGCCCGGAGGCTTACCTTAGCTCCGGGCGGCGCGTCCTCTCCTCTCGGCGGCATATCCACAATGGCGGCGCCCATAGCCGCCATGTGGATATGCGGCGCCAGGTAGTGACATCATCGCATCGCGCCTGACGCAATGACGTCACGGCGCTCGTTTTGGCGCCAAATTCGTATATTTAAAGGGCCATTGGACGCTATTATGGCGCCCAATTATAGGACCATATTGCCTAGAT
>CM044446.1:79022929-79065255 GCA_024363595.1 Xenopus borealis | reverse complement strand
TTTCCAGATCATCTCCAGTCCCTCATCTCCTGTCATCCTGGGGTTGCCGTGGTTACGTTTACATAATCCTGCCATAAATTGGTCCTCTGGTCAAGTCTCCAGTTGGAGTTCGTATTGTCAACGTCATTGTCTTCATGCTACTCCTAAGTACCAGAACTCTGCTTCCCAGATGGAAGAATATCCTTGTTCACTGTCCAACGGTGTGGAGCATCTCCCTTCCAGAGTTATTGCTTCTTTGTCACTCCACTCCTCAGTGTTGCCTGTTTCCCAGCTGGTTTCTACCCCCGAACCAGCCAACCTTCTGCATCTAGGTCTCCAGCGGACTTCACTGCCTACTGTTCCTGAAGGGCTTCCCCAGCTGCCGTCGCTGCCTACAGCAGCTATTGCTCCTGAAGGGCTTCCCCAGCAGCCGCCGCTGTCTATTGCTCCTGAAGGGCTTCCCCAGCAGCCTCCGCTGCCTACCGCTCCTGAAGGACTTCCCCTGCAGTCTCCGTTACCTACTGTTCCAGAGGGACTTCCCCTGCAGCCTTTGCAGCCAACTACTCCAGTGGACTTTTCCCCGACAGCATCCGCTGTTTATAGTCTCTAAGGAGTCTCCTTTCCTGCATGTGCTGCCTATACCCATTCCTGTTTATGTTCCTGCCTATGCTACTATGTTTGTGTCTCGTTTTATTGCTATGCATTGTTCTGTTTTTCCACAGTTCCTGTCCTGGTGGTCCTGGGGCGCCCCCGTGAGGAGGGGGGTACTGTCAGGATCGCGCCGCCCGGAGGCTTACCTTATCTCCGGGCGGCGCGTCGTCTCCTCTCGGCGGCATATCCACAATGGCGGCGCCCATAGCCGCCACGTGGATATGCGGCGCTCGTTTTGGCGCCAAATTCGTATATTTAAAGGGCCATTGGACGCCATTATGGCGCCCAATTATGGGTTCTGCAAAATGTTTATTCAGAACCCAGCTGACATGTCTGTAGCCTCAATAACCAGCAGAAGACCATGTAATACCATTAAGTGAGCCTTATGCAGCTATATTATTTTACAGTGGGTCCCTTGAAGTACAGGCACTTTGAATGGGATCTAAAATATTTTCTTTACAATCCCTTACAGCAGAAATTCTTGGGCACATTTGGTTCATGTTTATTTTTATGCCTCTTTAGCTCATAACAAGGACATAAAAGAGTATCATTACAGAGATAATGCTATAGTCTTCCAACAGCATGCAAAGCAGAAAATCAACATTTTCTTATAATGTTATTGCAGTTAAGTTTGGGACCCTCATGCTTCTTCTGTGTAGGAAATGAGTCTGACTGGGAACCACATTGTTTTTGGAAAAAAAACATTTTTAAAAAAAAGTGCTCTTACCCGTACTCCCATGAACTTATCCTTCAATACAATCCATGACAGCAGAAACATGAATGGATTATTACAGCAGAACAGAGCAGAAACATCTGTGGCCGTAAGTTTCCTCAGAGCCAATAAGTACAGGTAATTGGTCAAAGTCCATAGGATGGAAAAGGCGGCCGTTCGTTTCAGAAAGAGTTTCAAGGTCAAGCCATCTTCTCCAAAAATCCGACTACATTCCCTGAGAAGGTAAAAGACATACCTATCAAATATTCAAGCAAGGTACTCCTTATAGAGTATACCAAACCATAGCACCAGTTACTCGCAGATCCCATAAATATGGGTATGAATAAATAAAAAAGTTTACTGTATTGGAAAAACATATGGTACACAAACAGCTTTATATGTTTCATGCACAAATTCACTCAATCATAGGCTAAGTGCTTAAGTCATCTGTGCATGGACCGCATAAGCCTGTCTTATGTTTCTGCTATCTTTTGTTATGTTTATATGGCTGTTGCATTTTTTATGTATACATACATATGACTGTACATAAATCTATGTGTACATTGTTAAGCTGGGTTGAAAAAAGACCAACGTCCATCATGTTGAACCCTTACAAAATAACCACAGTGCACATATATACTCCTATTTATACAGACTTATCTAAAAACTCCCCTATATAAACTATTTCCAGAATGCTAGGACCTGGGGCTTTCCAGATAACGGATCATTACATAATTTGGATCTTTATACCTCAAGTCCACTAGAAAATCATGTAACCATTAAATAAACTTAACAGCTGGTTTTGTTAAGTTGGGATCAAGTAGAAGGTATTTTTTTTATTACTACAGAGAAAAAGGAAATTATTTTTTAAAATTTGGATTATTTGGGTAAAATGGAGTCTATGGGAGACGGCCTTACTTTAATTCAGAGCTTTATTGATAATGGGTTTCCGGATAGCGGATCCCATACCTGTACTAATTGCAGATTTTAGTATCACAATAGCCTTTGATATTATGCTTGCCCAAGAAATCATCCAAGTTCCTCTTAAAAGCATCAACAGAATGAGCCATCACAACATCACCCGGCAGTGTATTCCATAACCTCACTGTCCTCACTGTGAAGAACCACCTACTCTGCTTCAAATACACTAATAGAGTTACCTGATCAAACTATACCTAACTTTATAGTTTTATGTTATTTGCCTTGCTCTTTTGCCTCTTTCCAGCTTTCAAATGGGGGTCACTGACCCAATCTGAAAAATGAATGCTCTGTAAGGCTACACATTTATTGTCATTGCTACTTTTTATTACTCATCTTTTTATTCAGGCCTCTCCTATTCTTATTCCTGATTATTTAAATCAGTGCATGGTTGCTAGGATAATTTAGATCCTAGCTGAAATTGCAAACTGGTCAGTTGCTGGATAAAAAGCTAAATATCTCAAATCTCTCTGCATCATATTAAAAGATAATTTAAAGATGCATGACCCCTTTAAAGCTCTTGCACTAATGTACTGTAGCTTCAGCCCTTTAATAAACTGATACCGTTTATGGACTAATATGGCACAGTAAATAAAATAGATATCCAAGATTTAATTGCAATACAAACATTAACATAAACTGAGAAAATGGGGGTATTCCCTTTGGAATCTCAGTATTTCTGGTTGGCAGGTCTCTAGCATCCTTTGGTGATAGAGGTATGGGACCTATTATCCAGAATGCTTGGGACCTGGGTTTTGACATATAATGGATCTTTCTGTAATCTGGATCTTCATACCTTGTCTACTAGAATATCAGGTAAACATTAAATAAACCCAATAGGCTGGTTTTGCTTCCAATAAGGATTAATTATATCTTAGTTTGGATCAAGGACAAGCTACTGTTTTATTGTTTCAGAGAAAAAGGAAATCATTTTTAAAAATTTGGATTATTTCATTATAATGGAGTCTATGGGAGACAGTCATTCATTAATTCTGAGCTTTCTGGACAATGGGTTTCCTATGTGTGGTATACACACGCCAATGGCAACACTAATGGTCTTACACATTAAGCTGCATACGAATGGTTTATAGGAAAATGTACTTTCAAGGTCTGTCTTTCAAATCAAATACACTTTTCACTTCTTATTGTGTCTTGGGCTTTCAGTACATATAAGTGTATTTCCCCTGTCTGCTCACATCCTGAACCACCTGAAGTTAAGTTACCATAAAACCCTGTTTTGTTTACCAGGTGTTAGATTATCTTTCATTGAGTAATGGATACCATTTACAAGCTACCTATCTGTCTTTGCTAGTGAGTTAAGCCAAGTCTCTTCACCAAGCACCTCCTAAGGCAATTAATACTTTGCTAGTCAGCATAAGGGTAACCAATCCCACTGAGCCTACCTGAAACACTGCTAAGTGTATGTGTCAAGCCACACTATCAACTTCCATGTCCTTTACCAAGTGAGCAATAAGCAATCACTAATTCCTTATCCACATATGCAGTTCCTACAGTGTGGCATCTTAAATGAGTAAGGAGTTATTGATTGACAAGTAAAGGACAAGGGAAGTGCACATGGCACAGAGGTGATATTTGGCCGCTTACACCAATGATGTGAAGCAAGTTGCTGAATTTTTTGATGATTTTGACCCTCTGCCATGGCCAGGTTTTCATACTGGCAGGTTAGGAGCTAAAATAAATAGCTGTCTTGGACAGCATGCATGTGCATTAATTATTCTAAAGGTGGCCATAGACGCAGAGATCTGCTCGTTTGGCGATGACGCCAAACGAGCAGATTTCTCCCCGATATACCCACATTGAATTGGGTGATATCGGCTGATCCAATCATGGGCCCTGGGGCCCAATGATCGGATCATAATGGACCAAGGACAGAATTAGAGAACAGAACGTTCCTGGTAATCTGGCCAAGGGGGAGAATGGCATAAGTCAAAGCTTGCAAACCAGTGGCCCTACAGGTGTTACTGGTGTTAGCTACTGATCAACTGGAACCATGCTCCATATCTATCTATATATATACTCATCTAATCAGTATTATGTATCCTTTATCCTTTGTGTTTTCTGTTTTATCCCAAACAAGAATCTCAGAGAAGTATTATATTAGCAATAGGGCAGACCATTTGCAAATAGAGGTCCATCCACTTATTAGCAAAGGGTCTGCCCTATTCCTAATATAATACTTCTCTGAGATTCTTGTTTGGGATAAAACAGAAATAGGGCAGACCCTTTGCAAATAGAGGTCCATCCACTTAGGTAAAATATTTGCTATTGTGCTACTGTAAATGAATGTGTGTGACTGTATTGGAATTAAAAATGTGCTAATTATATAAATAAATAATATAAACATAGATATTAAATGCTTTTCTGTAAATAGTGTCTGCACAGTTTTTCTATGCATAAAACTTTGTGAAGAATGGGGCTCTTATAATTTTCAACTCAAGGCCCTTAACCTGCCCTAAAACCAGCCCTCGCTGTTTCATTTTATATAATTTTGCATGCTTCATCAATGATGTGTGAATGCGACTCATGAAGCCATCCTTTGAGCAAGCACAGGACCCACCTGATCTTTTGTAACATGGTTTGCTTCTCTTGTGCTGTTGCAAAATGTCCTGAATAATACACAGGGAAAAACATTATGTTCCAGTTTGTTGAAAACCAGGTCATGAAAAAGGGGCAGTAAAAGTTCTTGTAAGTAATTTTGATGATCTGCGTGGTTCCGACCCAAGAGGATGACACCGACAGAATTATGAGAAATCCCCAGACAAATTTAAGAAAAGTGGAGGTATATGACTGGCAACGGGACTTTTCAGCATTGCCTGTGTTGTTTTCTGTATTTGATTGCAGCCCTTCTCCTCCTATTAATAACAAGAAAAAGCTTTTACTGTTGTATGAATATTATACAAGCAATTCAGTATAATTTCTGGCAGCTGGTATAGGCGGCAGGTAAGTTTGTGTTTGGTAAGTGTTACTAAGCACGTTTTAAGAACAGACTCCTTCATACTGCTCATGGGCAAATCCATATTTAATACTGAAGAACACATGGCAGTATAAATGTAATTTTTTAAAATATATATTATATGTATATAGTCTGTTCCGGAATCTCTCTGTTCGTTGAACTTGGGTGCAGGGTCTAAATACTTGCATATAATATTACTGAATAGACCCGCACTCCATTTTGTGCAAAATTGAAACTTCTTTTATTGTGTATATATACATAAATACATACATGTACTAGAATTCAAGATTCTGTGGTGCATATTGCAAACCATACAGACCCTTGATTTAATGTAAAGGAAGAGAGAAATCTGATATAATTATAACCACTGGAAGTTAAGTATTCCCCTAAGCACACAATCTCTAATTGTATCTTCTTGTCCATACTGAGTGCACTGCATACAACTGAGAGTGTGTGATAAATGCACAATATCCCCTTGGACACAAAAATGCCAAAGACCATTTTCATAACAGTTCTGTATATGTGTGAGAAGGGATTTTGACATTTTTATGTATGTTTATCACAGTTCTTCTTGTCTTTTTCCTTCTATAACCATCACATTTACCAAAGTGTTTCTGAGCCCATTAGTGAATTTCTATTAAATTTTTCATGCTAATTTTCTTGGTTTGCTCCTATGTGAATATTCATGTAATAATGAATAAAGTCATTTTTGTGAAAACATGTAGCAAAGTTGTAACTGAAGCCCAACAAGTCAAGTAAAGGGGACTGTCAGGGCAGGTCAGAGACTGTTTTATGTGTTACTTTTGTGAATCTGGAATTTGTTGTTAGTATACATTAATGTATAGTCATATGAAAATGGTTGGGAACCCCTCTTAATTCTTTGGAGCTTTGTTTATCATTGGCTAAGCTTTCAAATAGCAATGTAAGGATTCACAGACAGGAGCCAATGTTCCATATAATTTGAAAGGTGTTTAATAAACAAAAATATGCACAGACCTTTGCATAAAAACACAAATACAGGTATATGCGGAAATTCCAGGCCTGGCGGTAGACAAAACAGATGGGGGACAGGCCAAAAGTCAGGACGGGCAGATTTTATACAATGTCAAAAAACAGGCTGAGGTCAATACTGGAAGATCAAAAAATCAAGAGTAACAGGGAGCAGATATGAGCAGGGGAAACAAAGCAGGGAAACAAGGCAGGAACAATATAAGATTCACCAGGAGCAGGAAAACAGGAACAAGAACATGATCAGGATAAGACAAGGTCGCAAGGCTTGGAGTCAGCAGTAGGGCCAATAATCCACCACAGGGTGTTGGAGAAACAGGCTTAAATAGCCCTCAAATACATAAATGCCCTCAGCTGGATGGGGGGGTGTATGTAGGAAGGCTGGCCTGGAGGCAGCAAGGCCACAGGCATCATATCAGAGTCAAACCACCACCACACTGCCTCCTGTGGCTCAAGCAGGAGGAGCAGTGCCTGTGACACAACAGATCCCTGGTTCAAAACCAGGGAGTTCCTTACAAGCAATTTCCATTTTATATATATATATATATATATATATATATATATATATATATATAAAACGCCTTACGGAAACAGTAGTATTTCAGCAATGACGTTAAGTGTATTGGATTAACAGAAAATATGCTATATGCATCATAAGAAAATTATACAGGTGCATAAATTTGGCCAAACCAACAGAGATATTACATCAATACTCAGTATAGCCTCCTTTTGCAAATTTAACAGCCTCTAGATGCCTCCTATAGCCTTTGATGAGTGTCTGGATTCTGGATAGTGGTATTTTTGTCCATTTGTCCATACAAAATCTCTCCAGTTCAGTTAAATTTGATGGCTGCCGAGCATGGACTGCCTGCTTCACATTATCCCATAAATTTTCGATTCTATTGAAGTCGGGGGGCTGGGACGGCCATTCCAGAATATTGTACTTTTCCCCCTGCATAAATGCCTTTGTAGATTTTGAAGTGCTGTCTTGTTGGAATATCCAACCCTGCATAACTTCAACTTCGTGAGAATTTGTTGACATTGGGTTGAATTCATACGAGCCTTGACTTTAACAAGGGCCTCAGTCGCTGAACTAGCCACACAGCCCCACAGCATGATGGCACCTCCATCAAATTTGACAATAGGTAGCAGGTGTTTTTCTTGGAATGCAGTATTCTTCTTCCACCATGCAAAGCGCTTTTTGTTTTGACCAAATAACTCATCAGTCGAAAGCACTTTGTTCCAAAATGACTGTGGTTTGTCTAAATGAGCTTTTGCAGAAAGTGCAGTGAGGGCTTCTTTTTCGTCACCATGTCATACAGATGTTCTTGCAGCAAGATGTTCTTGCAGTTCTTTGGAGGTGATCTTAGGGTTGTCTGTAACCATTCTCACAATTCTCTGCATATGCCACTCCTGTATTTTAATTGGCCTGCCATACCTGGGTTTTACAGCAACTGACCCTGTGGCCTTCCATTTCCTGATTTTATTCCTTACAGTTGAAAGTGACAGTTTAAACCTCTGAGAAAACTTTTTGCAGCCTTCCCCTAAACCATGACACTGAACAATCTTTGTTTTCAGATCTTTTGAGAGTTGCTTTGAGGATCCCATGCTGTCACTCTTCAGAATGAGAGTCAAACAGAATCACAGGTTCCAATCGGCCCCCTTAAATACCTTGTCTCATGATTGGACACACCCGCCTATGAAGCTAAAGGATTAACAAGCTAATTCAACCAACTTGGTGTTGCCAGTAATCAGTACTGAGCAGTTACATTAGTTCAAATTAAAAAAATCTTTGTTCAGAAAACACCCCAGTACTCAAATGTTCCTTGGAAATGAAAGACATACAACTGTTATCTTTTATGTTGAAAATGGAGTAAATTATTATGCAGGCTGAGATATATGCTGCAATTAAAGTGTTTTTTGAACTACTATAATTGTAAAATGTAACTGACTATGAAAATGATTGTCATTTTTAAGTACAGTCAGAGTCTGACTCCTGTCTACCAAATACCAAAAAAACAATTAGGGCCACTCCAAACTCACGCTACTGTAGGTGCTCCCCTGTATGGCTGGGTGCTCAGTCCACAGAGTCCCCACCGCCAGCATAGATACTCCAACAAAAGGACAGCACTCCGATAGAAGGCAGGATTTTTATGGCCATGTTTCTCTGCAGTTTCTTGCAATAAAATCCTGCCTTCTACTGGAGTGCCGTCCTTTTGTTCGAGTGTCTCCCAAATTGACCATCTTTTGGGGGGTCTCAAGGCACGTTCAAAACTGCCAGTGGATGATCTTAATGTACAACCTATCATCCCTCTGCCTGTACTCTGAGCCATATAGCAAACAAGGAATGCTACAGAGTAGCTCCTTTATGTTCAATGAATTAGAATGACTATGAATTTGCTAAGAACCCCCAAATAAATGTCCAATAATTGCAATAATTGCAGTTCTATATATACTGACAGACACATGACGAATTATAAGAATGCAGTGGTTGTCCTTTTTTAAGCAGGGCTGAATACAAGTGTGACACAACCCCAAGTCAGATGAAGAAAATCCTATACTGATCAGCTCATGAGAGTTAGAGATGTTATGATGAAGATATGCTTCCAGTACACACCCCCTCAGCTCTGCCACAGGAGTTTGCTCAGAATCTCCTACAGCAGATCTAGAGTAGAAAACTTCCAGCCTCGGCACCAGACTACAGGTGAATATATGGCAAAAACATCACTCAGCTCTTTAGGCACATAATCTCTCTCAAATAATCAATAGTATTTATATAAGATTTGCTTGTAGTTCAGAGTTTCATAATTCATTACTGTTCTGGCAGCATTTCTGCATCACAATATCGAACTAATGCCATAAACAAACACCCATGATATTGTGCCCCCTGCATCAGTATCATTCATTCCTGAGCCCTTCCTCTGCTCTGATGGACATACAATGAATCAAAGAGCATTGTTTTCCTGTCTGGCAGGGAAAGGCTGATGATTCAAGATGATGCAGACAGAGCAGTAATCTTTCAGCACTCTTACTTGCTGATATTGCTAGAAACCCTACGGGAGTGTTATTCCCTGCTCTTGAAACACTAAATTTGAAGTATGTGTCTTGAAAGAAGAAGCGAGCAAACGTGCCCTGTCTCATCTCTGAATTCCAGATTGCTACATTGGCTGCATTATGGTTTTCATGGATAATTCTAGATTATCTGCAGAAGGCTGTCCT
Organism: Xenopus borealis; assembly: GCA_024363595.1. Lineage (NCBI taxonomy): Eukaryota > Metazoa > Chordata > Amphibia > Anura > Pipidae > Xenopus > Xenopus borealis. The sequence goes on along the minus strand of CM044446.1, from coordinate 79,055,734 downwards.
TATTGTTAGCTTTAATGGATTCCTATATGATCTATAGCTACAACTCCCATCATCCCCCATCAGCCTTTAACTGTCAATCATATTGGAGTTGTATTTCAACAACATGGGCTGGACTTTGGCTTTGACATTTGAAGTTGCAGAATCTATCCACCTCTGTATATTGCTGATACACCATCACCATTACCATCTCCAGAGTAGGGTTTGTAGTCTGTTTGATAATGGGGTGGGGTGGGGGGGGGGGATAGGCAACATTTCTAAACCACTGCAGGAATAAAACTTGAGGGTGAGTTCTCAACTTGCAGAAACACACCTTGTTACATATTTTAAACTTTATAGACTCATCACTGTTCACACTATTGGCAGATAGAGCCTATGTTTAGAAAATAAGATCTGTCTTGGAAGGTGATGCTATAGAACTGATAGCTATACAGCTGATGCTCAATGCTGTAATATGAATCTGAATGAATTTCCTTGTATGGTGAATTTTATTTTGTATATACAGTATATTGTGAGTGGTTCCCTAAACTCAGTAAGTTACAGCAGCACAGAACATGTGCAGTGAATCAGCAGAAAAGAAGATTGGTCTCTTTGGAGACACAGAGATTTACTGCTAAAGGGCTGTGTTTGCTTTGGGCTGCTACACAAGCACAAAAACATAACTTTAGCATATCTAATCTAGTTCTTTACTCAGAAATATATTTCCTTCTGTTTATGTTATTCCATATAATAGAATATCTATAAGAATACCTCCTATTCAATTATAGTTTAGACAAACTGCTTTGTCATCTTTAAGCTCATTGTGGTTTAAACATTACAGGACTTCGATATAAAACATGACAGGTCTGACTTGTAGGATCCACACCCAACCCATACCTGCATAAGTTGTCCCGGCACGGAAGTATAAAAACACTCTCCAAGTCCTCTGTTTATTTCCACAGCAGCACAAACTGACTGTAACCCTCAAACTCTCAATGTAAATTATAAAGCAAGACATACCCCACTACTAATACCATGTGTTTTTATATGGTCACAGAGCTCCTTGGTGGCTTTTAATGGCATCATAACTTACTGTGGGGGGTACATAATGCCTTATACAATTCCACTGGCATGTCTACGCTCTCTCCATCAACTATAGACACACCCCAAACAATAATCACAATCAGCAGAGCACAATAACAGTACTATTTCTGTTATACTGTCCAAAGAAACCCATGTTTCCTCTCTTTTTGAATCCCTTGTGAGATTCTGTTCCCTCTACTAACCTGATATACACATAACTGTGCCACTAATTTGTGCAGCATTTACATGCCACGCAGCAGGGAATGTTATGTGTTATTCCTACAGTTGAATAGAGCCTATTTTCCTCTTTCAGCCATTAGGACTGACGTCAGATTTTTTGTCACCAGAGACAAGACTTGAATATTCCCAAAGCAGTTAAGGCAGCCTGATTGCAGCATGAAGCCGTTTAGTAGAACAGATTCTCCTTTAACCTTGCCATCTATTGAATCAGTGAATACATCCCATATCACTGCTAAATTCTTACCTACCTACATTATACATTATACATGATCTCATATTACCTTGTACTGAAAGCAATTGGTCATAGGGCAAGGTAGAAAAATAGCTGCCACTGGGTCCCATAAAACAACCTTGGCCTAAGAGTATCCTTAACCATTTTGATATATCTATCTAGAAATGACATCACGAAAACCTGTTCCACTCCATTAATAAACTGTATATTAGTTATTACTGCTATAAGTTTCTCCCCTGAAAGTGGCCCCTCAGTCTTGCTATATTTCCCCTACTCTTAAACTCCAAAAGATGAATATTTTATTTTACATATCAAATGGTAATTCTGGCTTTGTTTTGATTAGTGATGTAATCCTCCCATAAGGGCAATCATTCTGGGAGGATACAGACTTTTTGAACTCTTCGATATGATTGATTAGCCTTAAATTAGTTAATTGTTAGAAAATGAGTCTACAGTCAAAAGTGATAAGTGCACCTGCCTTCCCAATATCCTGCCCTTCCTCTGGTGCATAAAAGGTTAAAGCAGACACATACAAACACAACGCCTGTATGCAGTGTCTAATACACACAATGTAATCACATCAGGACAGAATAATAAGTCAAACTCACTGGAGGGACAAAAGCTGTACAGAAGGGGTGATTGATACATGCAGCTGCCTCCTAGCAGATGTGGTATGTATGGATAGAGTTAGATCAAGTAAAATGAGCATGCAACAGATTGCAAATGAAGAAAGAACATTTCCATGAGGTCTAGTTTATATACTAACTGGTTACTCTATGACATGGAGTAAATCTGCGTGAATAAGTAAACGCTGGGCTCAGTAAGAGAAAGCTTTGTGCAGCCAGAGAGAAGTTGAGTGGAGGATTTCCAGAGCAATGACATGCTGAAAGAGAGAGCATTTACCGTCTATGATAGCGGCGTGCAGTTCTGACACACTGAAGGAAGACGCAGGGGCCACTTTAGCTGAGTGTTTCTTCATGCTGTTGGATAAGTTTGCAAGCTGCTGGATTTACACGCTCGGTTTCACTCCTTTCACAGCCCAGGTGCCTTCTCTCATCCTGCACTGTGCAGTCACTGCCTCGTACCTGACTGTCGTTTCAGTTCTCCGGCAGCAGTGCGGCGGCAGCGGCAAGCTAGGAGCCCTCATTTGCTGTTTCCCTGGGAAACCATTTGCAACACATTCAAACAATGCCTGACCTATGCCAGCACTTACCAGCGTTCAGTTGTTGGGCTCGGCAGCTAATGTGCGAGACGGACTAAGCAATGGCCCCTATCCTCGGCCAGATAATGCAGCCTGTCTGGGTGGCAGTGCCGTTGCTACATAAACATTCAGAGCATGTTGCCAAACAATAAAAGAACTGTCCTTGGTGCTGTATAAATACCTTCTCCATCCCCGCTCTGACTCACAACACGGCATTCAATGTTTGCATTTACTTTCAAAGTATCATTTATGAGACAGGAGTTGTGCTGCCTAACAGATTGCAACTGCCCTGGGGATATTATTTTTGTCCCCAAGAGGAGCATTAATCTGAAACGTTGAGATTCCCAGAATCTCCTGCAAGCCACCATCATTTGCTAGAACAATAAAGTCTCTGACTAAATTCAGTTTTTAGGTCAATTTCATCTATTACAAGGATTCAGTGGATGATTTCTTTTTTTTTTTATATCCTAAAAAAATAAAATAAAATTCCATGCTTAAATTATTGTTTATTTTTGGTGCCTTAATTAATGATTTTATAAAGGGATTTTGTGTATCATTGCATTCAAGTTTGTGCTTTATATGCACACTGGTATCCTGTAATAAAACATCTAAAGTTTGCCAGATACAGAAAAGGCAAATGTGCTAAATCAGTTCTTTTCTTCAGTGTATACAAGTCTGAGTCTGAGTTCCCAGGCTCACTTTATAGCTGCACTAATGACTCAGCTCAATCTAGTCAGTGTCTGACTCAGGATATGATTCATAAAGCTTTAATAAAAATGAATGTAAACAAGGTTCCAAGGCCTGATTGTATACACCCACGGGTTCTAAGAGAGCTTAGTTTAGACCAGCCCCTATTTCTGATTTTCTCAGATTCGCTTTAATCTGGTATAGTGCCTATGGATTGGAGGAAAGCTGATGTCATCCTAATATTTAAAAAGGGATTGCGATCTTAGTCTGGCAGTTATAGGCCAGTAAATTTGACATCTGTGGTGGGCAAATTATGTGAAGTCTTCAAAATTTTGTCCTAGTGAATGGCATTATAAGCAGCAATCAGCATGGCTTTATGAAGGATAGGTCATGTCAGACAAATTTGATTGCTTTTTATAATTAGGTAAGTAAGATGCTGGACAGTGGGGGGGGGCAGTAGATGTGATCTATTTGGATTTTGCCAAAGCGTTTGATACCGTGCCCCACAAACGACTGCTTTCTAAAGGAAGGTCTGTTGGGCTTAATGAAGTCGTTTGCACATGGATAGGAAACTGGCTACAGGATCGGGTACAGAGGGTGGTTGTTAATGGTACGTTCTCTACTTGGAGTAAGGTTCTTAGTGGGCTCGGTAATGGGTCCACTTTTATTTAACTTGTTCATTAATGACTTAGGGGAGGGTATTGTAAGTAATGTATCAGTGTTTGCAGATGACACAAAACTATCCAGCCCAATTAATTCCATCCAGGATGTGGCATCCTTGCAACAGGCACACTGGCAATCTGGGCAGCTAAGTGGCAAATGAGATTCTGTATTGATAAATGTAAAGTCATGTACCTGGGATGTAAAAATATTCAAGCCACTTATACCCTAGGCAAATCCATTATGGAAAAGGACCTTGGAGCTCTTGTAGATGATAAACTTGGCTGTAGCAAGCAATGCCAGTCAGCAGCATCAAGGGCCAATAAGGTCTTGAGCTGCATTAAAAGGGGCATAGAGTCACGGGAGGAGGGGGTCATTCTTCCACTTTATAGAGCACTTGTAAGGCCACATCTAAAATATGCAGTAAAGTTTTGGTCTCCATCACTCAAACAGGACATTATTGTATTAGAGAGGGTACAGAGAAGGGCAACTAAGCTGGTAAAGAAGCAAACAAACATGCCTTGTCTCATCTCTGACTGTCAGATTGCTACACTGGCTACATTATGGTTTACATGGATAATTCTACATTATCTGCAGAAGGCTGTCCTTATTGTTAGCTTTAATATTATTATTAGCTTTAATATCCTTTAATATGAATTTAATATCCTTTAATATTATTTTAATATTTTAATATCCTTTAATATTATTATTAGCTTTAATATCCTTATTGTTAGCTTTATTATTATTATTATTATTATTAATAATGTTATTTAATATTATTATTATAATAATAATTATTATTATTATATTATTGTTAGCTTTAAACTCTGTTCCCAATGAAACGCCTTGACACCACTTATATATGGGTGTTTAATAACTGGGCCTTTTATTAGATTACAGAAGCTGTTTTTTGTGGAGCCCATCACTTGCAGAAGTAGATGAGTGCTCCATTTGTATGTCTAATGCACAGAACAAGTGAAGCGTTTCCAATTATAGTCTGTCTTCCATTAGGGCTCTTTATTTTCTGGTAATTGTGTTTCAATTGTCTAAGCTAATTGCTTCATGCTAATGACAGCATTACTTTTATTTTGCAATCAAAATGGAAATCTTGCTTCTGTGGCAAAAAAAGGCATTATATAACTATTTAGATACAGAACATTTTTATTTGACTGGCTTTAAAGGAGAAGGAAAGTCTCTAAACAATATAATTTAAAAATCTCAGCACTAATATAGTCTATAACATATTCCCCCAGCTCAGCATCATGTTACTTAATTTGCCCAAAAAATGGCAAAGTCGAGCCATGCAACTCAGTACCTGTTACAATCCAACACTGCTTCCCTTTCTCCCAGCACTGCACTGCAGAGCTGTTCCTGACTTTCTTTTTCTTTCTTCATTTGCACAGTCATCTTATATGCGCCAAAATTCACACATGCGCATTATGCAGGAGCAGCAGTGGGAGTGACATCACCAGTTTGAAAATACACAATGGAATTCTTGGAATGTATGACGTCATCCTTGGCGCCAATTTTTGAACTGGGGGTGGTTGACTATTTAAACACATTAAATGGGGGCCGAAACGTCGGATTGATGTACAAAATATATATTATTTGATTTTTCACATGCAAGAATGGAGTGTGTATCTTTTCTATATTAGTATATATAAATATATATATATATATATATATAGGATTAACTATATAGATAGTTAATATATATAACTATAACTATATATAATGAATCCTTATTAGAAGCAAAAACAGCCTTTTGGTTTTATTTAATGTCTATATGATTTTCTAGTAGACTTAAGGTATGAAGACCCAAATTACGGAAATATCCTTTATCCGGAAAACCCCAGGTCCTGAGCATTCTGAATAACAGGTCCCCTACCTGTACAAGTTGTGGCTGACCAAGGGTCAAATGTCTATATTTACAGGATACATAGGAAAAACTCATATCTTGTATTTTATTCTATCAAAACTCTGTTATTAAAACCTGGAAAATAAATCTGGTGTGCTTTTTTGCCCATTGTCAGGATTCAGCCACCGTGGGCTGGAACTAATTCTTTTTCATTGTTTCAGTCTAAAAATTTGCATTGTACTTTGGTGCCTTGGGGTTTGTTGGAACTACAATTCTATAATTGAACCAATTCTTCAGAGTATCCCTGATTTGTAAGTCATTATCAGCTCACATAAAATAGTTAATTGGTAGAAATCATCTACTTTTGAATATCTAGCTGTCAAGAAAGTTTTTAAATAAATGAATTGTTCTATGGCTAGGCAAAGCAAAGTCTAGGACTCTTGTGACCTGATTGTGATTTAATTTTTGGAATTGAATTAGCTTTTCTTAGCGGAACATCAATATTATTCACCAGTGATAAGATCTAGCAATGTTTGATTAATTATGACTCAAGTGACTCTTAACAAGCAAGGTATTAATAGAAGAACAAAATGTAATAATTCACCATAATTACACATTTCAAGTGTTTTTCTGCATTTTGAATGTTAGCTAAATATTTTGTACTCACTGCCATTATTCTCCTTACAAACTGGGAGAGGGGGGCTTTTAGGGTGCATATGGAAAATTATACCCATGGGATCAATATGCAGGTGTTATTGTTCAATGCCCTTCAATGAGCATCAATGTATAAAGGCATGGATTCTGATCTGCATTTGCATATGAACCTATGGGTGGGAGCTACTAAATAGCATTTCTGCCATAGCTTACAATAACAGTATGCCCGGTGACTATGAAAATTGTGATTTTCCTCTGGCTGTCTATAAAGAATGTCTTAAAGGAGAATTCAACCTGTAATTAAAAAAAACCCTTCCCCCATCCCTTGGGTAAACCTCCCCTCCCTCCCCCCCAACCTACCTGCCCCCACCAGGGAAAATGCCCCTAACTTGTAACCTACCCCTCAGCGCAGAATCAGGCCACTGGAGTTCATGGGCGCCATCTTTCTTTGGTCTTTTCATAAGTAAATTGGCGTTTTTGCCAGTGAACTCCCGTGGCCAGAATTTGCAGGAGGGGTACGTAAAAAATTAGGGGCATTTGCCCAGGGGGCAGGTAGGCTGGGGTGGATGAGCGGGGGGGGTCTAACCAGGGGAGGGTTTTTTTTTACTACAGATTGAATTCTCCTTTAAGAGAAACAATTCTAATCATGTCTATGTATATACCAGGGGCATTATTAGATGTTACTGGCCCACAGCAAATTAATTTTAGGGTCCCCAACAAAACCAGAGTTTGTCCTTTTTTACCAATATACATTAAAATGACTCATTATTTAGGGCCTCATGGGGCACCTACACCTCCCTGGCCCCCTGCAGGGTCTGCTTCCTCTGTAGTTATGCCCCTAATATATACCCAATATATTGCTTTCTGCATACTCATATGAGGTACGACTTTAGGCATCTCCCATTTATATGTCTAAAGCAACTTGAGGGACGTAAATCACAAGACAAACTGTTGAGGGGCACAAAACAGGTGTCAATTTTACTCCAAAGTAGCAACCCATAGCAACCAGTTGGAATTTTGCTTTTATTAGTCCCAGCGGAGTTGGGACTTTTGCTTTTTTCAAATGGATTTAATAAAATTTTAAAGTTTGTTGTATAGTATACAATTGTCACAGTTTGTAATAAATCTTCTGCTACATTTCTTGTCATTTTCATATAGACGTTTTTTTGCAGCAGAGGGTCAAGAGATGAGGAAAAAAGAGAAAAGAAAGTGGAGGTACTTATGTTGATTAAAAAAAAGATATACATATACAATTACATTTCTAAGCTAATTTGTGTATTACACAAAACATTCCCTCATTACTGTGTCATTTAGACCAGTAATTTATACCATGTTGAGTTGGATTTATCTTTACTATTGTTGTCAATCTGATACGAGACTCTAATTGGTTTAAGACATCTATCGGTATTATTGGCAAGAATGAAAGAACATTGTAATGAAGACAACCTTATATGGGGTTGATCGCAGCACACTCAGTTGGTTTATTAAATCTATTCATTTTTAAAAGGGAAGATTGCAGATTAAAATCACCAAATTACTTGCAATGCAACCAATCAGTTAATAGCCGGAACGGACTTTAAAGGAGGGATGCCTATGAAAACGATAGTTTCTAAGTCAGTGGTTCTCAACCTTCCTAATGCTGTGACCCTTTAATACATTTCCTCATGTTGTGGTGACCCCCAACCATAAAATATTACAATATTTTCATTCCCAGCCAAGAGCTGGAAAGTACAGGAGACAGCGTGGCTGCATAAAGGTTTGTTTTCCGTGCGTAGTGCAGCAAAAAAATTTTGCCACACTCATTTACCATGTTAATTTTACAAATTTTAAATTGGCAGGGAGAGCTGTATGGCAGTCCCTACTAAGGGGATATACGTAGAAAGTTGTAGTGCAACCGTTCCCTACACAGGTTACTGAACTACAACTCCCAGCACCAACACCCGGATAGCTACAACCTTGGCCTAGGGCTAGTGGGGAGAGACATGAACCTGCTCCTGGAACCCCTTAAGGGACCCCTGGGAAAAGGTCGTTTGACCCCCAGGTTGAGAACCACTGTTCTAAGTGGTAACAAAAAAAATTAATTCCTACATTAATATTTTCATTCTGCAGGGCGTTCTTACAATATCAGCAACCTATGTCTACAAATCAATATTTTTTTATTCAAGTGACAGGTTTTTCAAAATATGCAGGGAGAATCATGTCAATGTTAACATGTCCTGTATAAATTAAATACATTTGACAGGGGATTTAATACTGAGTAGGAAATGGGCTATGCTGTGTTTCCGAAAAGTAAAAATGGGCTGGCCTAGAACTAGATGAGGATGATGGTAACTGGGTGTCATACCTATAGCACTCCAGCTTATGAATCTATTCCAGCTCTACAAGGCTAGGACTGCACCAATATTTCCATAATTATATAAATCTTTTAATTACTTAGCATAAAAAATGATGGCGTCTCATTAGGAACTCTGAAGATCCCCCCATAAGTGTACACATTCCAGATACGAAGCAAGTCCCCTGAGTGCCGTCTGTTCAAACTTGGCACGATAGTTAATCAACTGGGGGCAGATGCTTGAGTGGCATGCAATTTACCCAGAAACAGATGCAATATGCACAGGCTAGCCTCCCATATAGAGACACTAATTAACACCTTGTTCTCCAGGGATGTCTGGCAGCTGAATGCTCTGTCTAAATACTCAATCCATTTCTGACATTCAGCCCGATGAAGGAGTTACCCAGTGAAGTGGAGACTCCATCTCCTGATTTACATGGTCATAAATCAATTTTAACATTCTCAGACATTGTCTGGTTCATTTACTTGATAAGCTATTACTGTACATGTTCAGAAAATGGTCTATGATGTGTAAGAGAGTTACATAATATAAAAGGTAAAGTTTGCTATAGGTCTAATCAGTTATAGCAATCAGCTGTCAGAAACTAGTCACTGTTGTATTGGTTGCTATGAGATACTGCACCTAGACACACTTTGTGCCTTGATTATATATGAAGGAAATTTCTTTTCAGGGGACTATCCTTGGAGTTTGGGCCTTCTGTAATGTGTTATACTCCAACTATTATAGGCAGCACTCCATCTCACATCAGGGGCAACAGCAATACTTTGCACCTAAATTGGCTCTTTATCAGGCTTCTATAATTTTGGGTTTTTTTTGGAGATGATTTAAACACAAGAAGACGTAATCTGTAAAATAGACCCAGTTCAGTTATATTGCACAATTGTGGAGTGGTTGACCTGAAAAGTATTCATTTATTGAAAGTGTTGGGTGCTCAACTAGAAGATCCCTCCCTTGCACTGGGTCAAAAGTCAATGTAGCAAAAAATCCAGAAGCACACCATAAAATTGCTCAGTGAAATGGGTCATGTATTTAGCCCAGGAACAACCATTAAAAAATAAGGCAACATTTTGCAATCCTCAGGGCCCCAACCATTGCCCCCTTTTCATGGGCTAAATAAATCACCCATTTCACTGAGCCATTTTATAATGTTCTTCTGGATTGTTTTCTCCAGTTCAATTGTCAGAGAAGACAGATGCTAGCTCTTAAGACGAAAAATTTAAAACATGTACAAAATGTATACTCTATGAATTACTGCAGCGTGTATGAAGCAGTTGGTTTACACCAGTTTCATACCACATTTTACTGGGGAAATACAGACCAAACTGTTTGATAAATTGTTTGGAAACATTTTACTAAATTGGTCTAATTTGGCAACAGATTAATCACTAGACTTTTTTTTAATCAAGAGCTTTATTGTCAAATATATGGCAAACCATAAACAGCATAAATAGAGAGTAGTAGTGTCACTTCAATTACACAAGTTCTAAGGATAGGAGACCTTCATGGTGGTGCTCAAAGAGAATTTTCTCTATCTTAAGTCTATTCATTTTAGCCTCCATAATGGTTGGTCATGTCTGGGTTATTATCCATTATGTTCTCCTCAGTGGAGCCTCTGGGTACTCCATTAAGCTACCCTATGCCTAACCTCCACTTCTAGAGTAAGATATAATAGAAGTGTAGGGTCCTACAGGTTTTACAACCACCTATAGAGTTAAATCCCTACCTTCCTTAGTTAGTTGCCAGGCAGAAGCCTGTGTTGAAATTTAAGTATTTGCATGCCTGTAGTTATTGGTCAATGGGTGTGGTGACCATTTCCTGCCTTACACTGTATAGTGCTGGGAAGGGAGCGGCAGCTTCCTCTTTGGACTCTGGATGTTGATCCAGCAGGGTGTGGCTAGGGGAGCCTGGGTGCAGAAAGGCCCAGAAAGCATGTGTCCAAGTCGGGGACCAGGCAACCCTGTGAAAGAGGAATAGAAAGTGGCAGGTGAGCTCCCAGTACTAGTACACTTTAGGAATGTAAGTCGGGTCAGGGTGAGCTAAAAAGAGCAGTATTTTTGATGGTTGATCCCGATGTTATTAATAGGAAAAAAAGATAAATATACAGGAAGACCGGTATTGTTTTTCAAGAAAAGGTGGCAACCCTAACTGGAATATGTCACTGAGGTGTGCCTGTATAGTCTACATCTACCCTGGAAGTTCTGTGTGAGTGGGGTTGTGACTATTTGCCCTAAGGGAGTGTCCGAATGTGAGAAACCGCATGTGATGTGACTTTTCATCTGATGTGAGTAAACATGGGGACATTATCTTCGGATTAATAAACAGTTTCTTTTTTGCATCAAAAGAACCTCATGGCCCCCAATCATTTTTGTATGCACAGTAGCCTGTGGGTGGTAGTTGCACTACATCTTAAAGGGAACACTTCCACATGGCGAAGGTCCTGACCCTGTTGTGTAAGTCGCATGTAGCAAATGCTCTATCCTGCTAGTGGGTATTTGCCTAAATACCGCCAAATAGGTGCTACAGAAGCAAGCCCATATTCTATCTAGTCATTGTTCCTGTTATATTAGGTAATATATGAGTTAAATTTTATCTGTACGTTTGTCCCGCCTGAGTGGATTTAACATATACACTGGCTATAGAAAGCAGACAAACAAGCTGCTTGAAGCTGATCTGTGGCAAAGCACTCCATTGAGAGTAAAGATGATGGACACTATGTACGGCTTTCAAGTCAGTTTATCTGAAGTGGGATCTCACAGGGAAGGAAGGTTTAAATTTGCTGTCAAAATGTTCTTTATTCATGCTAACAACCAACTGATATATTTTCTCCTTGGATTTACAATTGTAAAGTAAAAAAAAAACACCAGTTAACCCATAAAGTAATAGCTTATTATGTTATATTATTATCAGTGGCGTAACTACCAGGGGTGCAGAAGGTGCAATTGCACCAGGGCCCCCAACCCCTTGGGGCCCATCGGAGCCACGATAATGGTTATAGCAGGCAGTTATCTAGGGGGGAATTGTACAGCACACATGCTATCTACAATCCAGCATGGGATTTATAGATGTAAGGACCCAACAGGGGGGCCCAGGTGCCCATCCTGTACCGGGGCCCACCAGGGAGTAGTTACGCCACTGATTATTATTTATTATCTATTATATATAATGACTACATATTCTTACAGTACTTTACAGAGATTATACATGGTTTCCCTGCCCAGGGGAGCTTACAATCTAAGGTCCCTATCACATGCACTAAGGCCTATTTTATCAGGAGCCAATTAAACTGCCTGTAGGTTTTGGGAGTGTGGGAGGAAATAAGAGTACCCTGTAGACATGGGGGACATACAACTGCAGGTAACACCCAAGCCATAAATTATAATCCATAAAATGTATTGATCAAATGCTATTACTTAAAGAAGCTTTTTGGATTTATTTGTAGGACTGCATTAGCCCCTTGGGCATAAAGAGTTCTTTGCAAGTAAGCAGGTTTTTTTTTTAATCAAGAAGATGAATAATCTATGGGTGTTTTTTTGTTTGGTTACTACTGCACAATACAGTGTTATGGTCACAATAATTAAACATGTATATATTTCATTTTTATAACTGCCCCAATACATGACAATTACACACAATGGGACCTTAGTAAGTATTAGTATGTCTATATTATTGCTACTACTGAAATCTATTACTATGTGTACAATGTGCAGTGTTGGGAGTTCTTCATAAGACTGTAATATATGGCACACTGTCACTTTAAAACAATTTGACTTGACTCTGTTGTAACTGGTATCTAGGAAATGTTATAAACATTTTTTACTGATCCTATTGCATCCAGTCAAATTTATTATGTATTAATACCTATTCTTAGAAACTCGTCAACTTGTCTTCATTTATTTTTCATAGTCATAGTTATTATAGTTAATTATTTGCTTCTTTCCAGCTTTCATATGAGGATCATATTGCTCCATGCAACAAATTTATTGTTACTTTTCTATTACTTATCTTTGTATTGGGGTCCTCTCCTATGCACATTCTAGTCTCTCATTCAAACCCCTGCTTGGTTGCTAGGGTAAATTTGACCCTAGAAAACAGATAGCTGCTGAAATTGCAAACAGAACTGCTGAACAAAATAGCTAAATAATTCTAATATCATTAAAAATCCCAGTACTCTGAATTTTATAATGTATTTATTCTGTACATTGTGAGTCTGTCCTGAAGCTCAGGTAAGTGACTTTTGTGGCCTTGGGCTGCTAAAGAAGTTCAGAGGCCTGGATCTGTGGCGAGGCCACGACAGGCCCAGGCCTAGGACAGCAAAATATTAGGGGTGGCATGCTGCTTTCCTAAAAGTACTGGGGAGTGCAGACCAGCACCCCAGTGGACGGCCCTAGGACAGCGCGGCCAGGCGCTAGCGCTGGGTGGCCAAATCTATAGGGGCAGATTTATCAGATTCACATGAAGGATTCAAAATTCGATCGAATTTTCAAAAAGATTCGAATTTTCGAATGTTTTTAAGACAACTTGGACCAGTGAATTTTGAAAATTCGATCGTATCGAATGATTAGAATAATTCGAATAATAAAAAGCTATTCGAATATTCGACAGTCGAATAACTTCCCCTTTAAATTTTTTTTTGACTGCCTAGTTCGCCAGATTAAAGCTACCGAATTGGCTTTCATTAATTTAGATCGAATAAAAAAATTCGATCAAATGGATAAAATGGTTCGAATCGATTCGAAGGACTTTATCGTTCGATCAAAATTTGATTGTTCGACCAATCGAACAGTGGTAAAATCCTTCGAATTCGATATTCGAATTTGTAGGATTTTCATTCCCCAACAATTCCCATGGTCGAATTTGAGGGTTTTTCAACCCTCAAATTCGACCCTTAGTAAATCTGCTCCATGGTGTAGCATTTTTTTTTTTTTAAAAGTTTAGTTTAAGATATGTAAATTTTAGAATACAGCTAAAATAAAAAGTAGACATCAATTGGATATATACATTGTATATATATATATATATATATGGACATTGATACAACAATAAATAATTGAGCTTATATAATTGGGAGTGCTGGTCTGCGGACCATTGATATATATAGAAATTTACCATGCACTCCGATATCATTTGCTATATATACTTTATATGCACACATAGATATTTATCATTTTAATCTGTAAAGCCATGACATGTGATTACATTTACCACTAGGTGGACTTGTTGCTTCGTTTATGATTTTGGCTCATGATATGAGTCAGCATGTAGAGAGAGGAATAAATATTCTAGAGACAACATTTATTGGAGATTCATTGTAAGCTGTCTGAAGGGCAGGCCCAGTATTATGTTTTCATGCCACGTATGATGAAGCTACTTGCTGATTCCTAACATTCCTGCTTTGATCCACAGGGCAATTCATTCTGGTATCCTAGTATAATTGACATTTTTCCAAAGGGATAAATCTCCAGAATTTGGCATATGTAATTCGCAACACACTTTGTTACCCTCGAAATATTTAAGTTTCCATTAGATTTTTGTTTAGACTTCTAAATGAATACACGACCTTGCTTGTTTGCAAGAAATAAGCTTATTTTCAATACAATACGATGATGTGGCTGATGAACCTTACACTTTTTGTTTGTTGGTTGCTTCTTCTTATATTTTGTTATCGCTTAGACTAGAAGATTAGAAAGAATTTGGTTCCTGATCAATCATGCCGGGCTATTGCAACACAGAGTACACTCCAAAACACATATAATTCTTCCTTGTATTTGATCAGGTTCTTCAGCCCGGGAATACAGCACTTTCTGCTTCTAAAGCCCTCCCTTCTGCAACATGCCTGAAGCCAATCACCATGGCAGGAACAGCAAAGTCCGCACCTGTAATTTATCATCATATAACCTCAATGCTCGATTCTCTCTCTACAAATATGAACTGGATCCATTGCAGTGGTCACGACTCTTAAGGGGTTGGAGACATAACAAGCAGAAAATTTGCTCTATTTTATGTTGAAAAAGAAAATGCACTGTAATGTAGTCATTCAATTGTCACTTAATCTTTAAAAAAAAAAAAAAGCAGTTGGCTATCCTACTCCACTAAGCTTTTCATATAAAATTGTTCTGCTTTAAAAAAAAAAATCAATGTATGCCCACTATTGTGTTTCACAGCGTAAGACTGAAATTCATATACAGCATATATACAGGTATGGGGCCTGTTATCCAGAATGCTCAGGACCAGATAATGGATCTTTCCCTAATTTGTATCTGCATACCTTATGTCTACAAGAAAATCATGTAAACATTAAATATTAAAAACATTAAATATTGGGTTTATTCAAACATTAAATAAACCCAACAGGCTGGTTTTACCTACAATAAGGATTAATTAGTACAATTTGGATTATTTGGTTAAAGGGAGACAGCCTTTCCATAATTTGGAGCTTTCTGGATAACAGGTTTCTGGATAACAGCTCCCCTACTTGTATATGTAAACTTCTACATTCTGGTCCAATGCCGGGATCAGGTATGTGGTTGGTTATCCGGAACCCCGTTATTCAGAATGCCCTGATATATGGAAAGGTGGTTTCCCATATACTCCATTTTATCCAAATAATCCATTTTTTTTTTTTAAAAGATGGGGGGGGGCTAATGGGGGGATCTTCAGAGGCACAGATCTTTCCTGCTAAAGGGATGGAGTGGTTTTAGGTGAAATACTATGGCTATTCAATGGGAAGCATGTACACCAGATGGGGCCCTCCAGTCTGCAGTGGAGCTCTACACTAAACATGCATGACATCAACATTTTTATTATGAACGTATGTTATTCTGTTTCAGTAGCCTACTATATATATGAATGAGTAAGACAGTGCTGCTCTAGGGAAATTCTGCAAAATGTCAAGCTTTCTTAGAGAGTCATAATATATGGGCTTGGGTCATAGCAAACTGTACACCAGTTGATGTCTTTTAGATTACAGGGCAGATATTCATTAACTTTTGTAATTTATAATATCAGCTGTGGGCACTCAGCAGAACCTTAAAGAGTGCCATATCTTCTCTATCTGAAAAATAGAGACCCTGTTACTTGTCTGTATTGAGTAAATTGTGTCGGATATGAAAAATCACATAATGGTACTTCTGACATTTTTCCTTCCATCATTTAGACTCAGGAAAATGAATGTAATGTTACAGGTTTCTTTGTTATATTGAGCAACTAAAAAGAGTTGGGGAAAAAAATCTCCTGCCTGTTAAAAAGCAGAACAGAAAATTCCTACTATTTTAAGAAGCTGTTACGTTTAAATGGCGTTAATGTAAGAAATGGTTCCATAAATACAGCGTTTCTTGCTCGTCTCATTATAACAACATGGGTTTGAACACTGCAGCTTCCTTAGACTAAGCAAGTCTTCACAGGAATTCATATTTTCATGCACTTTGCAATCAAAAATCTGAATTTCCCAAGCAATGACTAAATGATAGTAATTTACAAAAAGGTACATTTGTACAAGAGAAATGCTTTATTATAATTTATTTATACTTTTCTTTTATTGACACCTTGTTTCCAGGAGGAGGGAATAATGGACATTTTCCCCCAGCAATGGTTTCTGTGGATGGGAAAAGTGCATTTGTTTCCAGTACATTTATGATCACTTTTGTATTTAAAAAAATGTGCCAATCTGATGCAGCCTCGGCACAACTTTCTGTTCAGTTTTGTTTTTGCCCCTATTTAAAAAGATGTTTCACATCGCATTCACCAAGAATATCACTGACATTTCTTACCCCAAATGAGAAACATTACAGGGCTCAATTAAATACCCTCCAAGTGCTCACTCTATCATGCTGCTTCCATGGCAACTGCATCTGATTCATCAAAAACAGACACAACTGAGTGTAGAATGTAGAAGCACTAAGACTCGCCCTATGTGGCTTAATATAGAAATAAAGAAATTAGGAAAGAACAGAAAGGCATTTAAAAACTACAAGTCTATTGGGACAGAAGCTGCATTTTATAAATATAAACACTATAATAAATGTTGTAAATCAGCAATCCAGAAGGCAAAGAAGAGAAATGAAGAGTGTATTGTGGATGTGAGTACGTGTGATATATGTATGTATGTATGTATGTATAACTTTATTTGTAAAGTGCTGTAAAGGAGCCGCAGCGCTGTACAGTGCATAAAAGTACAATATATATAAAAGTATACATGGGGGAGACAAATCACATAATACATATATATACAGAATCATAGGACAAAGAGGTTACGTGCTATGTGGTAAGAGACACAGAAGGAGGTCCCTGCCCCATAGAGCTTACAGTCTAAGTGGATGGGTGGCTAACATACAGGTACAAATTGGAGATGAAAAAGTGCACATGGTAAGGCATAGACTGTAGGCGCAGGACTAGGCTAATGTTCTAGTGCTCTAAAAGGTAGGCTCTTAGATTTTTTTAAGAGATTGGGAGAGGATTCCTTATTGAGGAATTCAGGGATGGAATTCCAGAGGTAAGGAGCAGCAAGATATGTGCATACATAAATGGCCCGCTGAAGCAATTGAATGCTACTGGCAAATGCTGCCTGCAAGCTTAGAGATAATGCACGAAAATCAGGAGAATGCAATCGGTGATGGGAGACCAATGGAGAGAAGCCAACATCAAGTAAATCCTGAAAACATAAGGAAATTGCCCTGATAATTGTACAGCATGTGCAGAGCTTTATAAATAAAGTTATACATATATATATATGTATATATATATATATATATATATATACACATACAACATAGATACATGCATTCATACATACATTTCCCATTCTGTATTTTATAAAATATTCCCTTTTTTTTTCAGTTGTTACAAAATGTAAAACCACTGTGGTTGTACTTGCTCGGCTTTTATTACACTTATCTATCGTCAAGCTTTAGTGGTGCAAATGTTAACAACAGCAGCGCCACCCCTGTTACATGCAACGCATTTCTGATCTTGTCAGGTGTCTTGTGACACAGGCTCTTTTATAAGGATAAGAAAATCTCATTTATAAATCATGACAGGTTGGAAAAGGAGAAAGGAAAAGGGTGCACTTTTATTCACACATTAACACTCTATTAATAATTCAAATGTAACTGTATGTTTAATAATGAGGTGAAGAATTTAAAATAGAAAAAACCACAGATGTGTCTCTATAGAGCATTGAAAGGAGGCAATAAAGTAAAAGAGAGTTTGATATACCTGCAATCCCCCCACCCCACAGGACCAGAATTTCCACCAGCCATATTTAATTATCTTGTTGGTGAAGACTGCTGGTTCTATCATCTCAATAAGATTTTATATGTAAGTGATATCAATTTTGTGTCGTTTAAATGCTGCTGATGCGTGACTACAGACCAGAACACCAGTGATGTGTATTGGTTTGTACAGTAGTAGCACAACCCTGTGAATGCCAAGGTGATATACTGTAGTCAAATACGAAAGGTCCTCTGCACGCAACGCATTATAAAGATATTAAGGACATTGAAACATTTTCTATATAGTATTGCAGTTTTGTTTAAAGGGTAAGGCATTTTTAGTTGCTTAAATTGATACTGTCATGGGAAAAAAAAAATATATTTTTTCAAAACGCATCAGTTAATAGTGCTGCTCCAGTAGATTTCTGCACTGAAATCCATTTCTCAAAAGAGCAAATTTTTATCAGTTTTGAAATCTGACATGGGGCTAGACATTTTGTCAATTTCCCAGTTGCCCCTGGTCATATGGAGGAGCTGGCTTGATGTCTATCCAGTGGCATTAGATTGTTATTGTTACGTAGCTATGGCTCATCTGATTGCTGAGTGTACAAACTTGTACCAAACCTTTAAGGCTGGGCCAGTAAATTTTGACCAATGCCAATGGCTTAAATAAAACCTATAGAAACTCCCATCAATCCCTAGTAGATACTGAGAAGTTGAACAACAGGTGGAGGCTGGATACTGAAGGTGTTATTTTTGCAGCAAATTGTCTTTGCTTATACCGCTGATTGTCTAATTAGAGAATCATGTGCCCAAGTGAAGAATTCGACCCAAGGCCACACTATTTGCTTCCCCCTAACATTATTTGATGTCTCCAGCTACCAGCAGCATCTTATTGGCATCCCTCTGTATTAGCACTGTACGTTTAACTACACCCTTATAGAAAACTTATGCTGTTTATTCAGTGCAACATAAAACAGAGTGAAAGCATCATAAAGTCATTGAAATCAACTGTGTAAGTTCAATCTGTGAAAAAATATATTGTATTGTTTTGCTTGCAATGGCAATTTAATTTCCTAAATCGCATTTCCTCTTTACACAATCTAAGGACATGGCACGTCTCTAGTTATTTCCCATACAGGGTCAAGAATCTCAAAGTACTGAGTTTGCATAGCAATGAAAGTGGACTACACACAAGTGCCCGTCACCAACACTAACTCATGTCATATGCGATGCCTGTGTCACTTTTAAAGCTCAAGCAATATTCATTAATATTGAAATTCAAAAAGTACTACAATCTATATTTTCTTTCTTTGAGCTTTGATTCACCTGACAGTTAATCAATGAACATATGTAATAATATGTTGCATTTTTGCCCTATGCAATAGTCCCTAGCATACGAGAAGTTAGGTCTGATTGTTCTAGTAGAATAATGAGAATAAACAACCATGGCAACAGACAATTACAACCAGGCATACCCCTGACCCACCAGTAACCATATCCATTTCCTTGTGCCTTTTACAGTTAATAAATTAGGACTGCACTGCCTAAATTGGGACATTAACCTGATTATTTATACTGTGATCATATTATACTGTCATACTGACATCGAAATTTTTTTGACCATGACTGTTTTTGTGGTCACACCCCCTAATTACCATGTCCATTTTACAAAATTTGGCAGGTTATGAACATATTTCTGTATTTTTTATGTGTTATTACAGTTTTGGTAACCCAGACATCTGTGTAATAAAAGTTATTTTCAAATGAAACATGGAACCCAAATTATTTTATTATAAAAGCATCCATGCCTGTTGTTTAAGATTCTCAGCTGTCAATCATATATTGCCTGCCCCTCCTCTATGTCTTAGTCATAGGGGTGGGGCAGGAAATTACTTTCACTTTCCATTCAGCACTTCCTAGATGTCCCTGGACTCCTCAAATTCCCCCTCCCTCCTCATCATTTAATTGCATGAGCAGAGGTATCAGGTCCCCCATTCTGGCACATAAACAAGATACTTTTGTAACAATTTCTAGATAAGCAAATAAGTAATTGTAACTAGTGTTGCCACCTTTTCTTGAAAAAAAATACCAGCCTTCCTATATATTTAACTTTTTTCCTATTAATAACATTAGGATCAACCATCAAAAATACCGGCAACTCTAATTGTAACAATATAAGATCACAGGTCCCTTGGGAAAAGTTAAACTCACACCTTAAAGGGCAAGTCACCTTCATTAGCAAAAATGAAAAACAGAAAAAATATGTTCAAACTTTCAAAACCTGCCAAATTTTGTTAAATGAACATGGTAATTTGGGGTTGTGGCCACAGAAATGGGGGTGGCCCATTTTTTGTCCCTCTTTTTATTTCCAAAATGTTGGGAGGTATGAATTGTATAGGGTAAGTTAAGTTTACTTTGCTTGACAAACATTATAACATAGCATTTGGAATTATTTCTTAAAGTGATACTGACACAAAAAGCTACTTTTTAAAATATGAATGTACATTAAAAGTTACCTACAGGCCATTTTGATTGTTTTTTGCTGAGAGGTTTGTTTTTGTAAGTAATTGTTTGTTGACGTTTCCCAACCTGACTGTCCCATCTAAGCCTGTCTGTTAGAGATTTTAATACTAACGGACTCCTGCTGCACAAATATGGCGGCTCCCTCATACAGGAACATGGGGGATCAGACAGGTAATGTAAAAGCATCATGCAAATATTTTATGGCAAATTTAAGTGGCTTTCAAAGGCAACATTAAGATAGATTAAAAAAAGAGTTTCATTTCTGGTGTTAGTATCACTTTAAGGTGAAAGGTCCCCTTTAAGCTGCAAATCAGTTTCCCCAAGAGACCTCCTTATCTAAAACTGTTGCAAAAGTATCTTAAGTATCTACTCTGGGCTCTCTGCCAAAAGCCAATTAAGTTAGAAAATTTGTATCTTTTACTGGCTGTTCAGTGCAGGAGATCAAATAGAAAGTTGGGACATTTCAGTACAAATGCTGGACTGTGGGTTGAGCTGTCAAAAGCAGTCAACACATCTTCAAGACTCGCCACAATATTAGCCAGAAAGAATGGGCTACAGTACATTAAAGAACATTAACACGTTAAACTTTTCAGTCGTATAAACAGCTGCTAAGAAGCCCCTGTGATATATGACTCCAATAAGCACTGCATGTAGTGGGACATCCTCTGGGGGTATTTGGGAATGTCATTACTGAGTGGTAATTGGATGGAATTTAAGAGCCAGCATATCCTATGTGAAGTTAACTACTGATGCATCTTTCTCTTAGACCTCTGCACTTGTGTTGTGCTCCTTCTATGTGTGACACAGCATATGCATCATTTCAGAGGGTTGTGAGAAGCACTTCAACTTGTGTTACTCACTTTCCGTTCTGCCTCGTCATAGACGTTTATGGAGTTGTGACAAGAAAGTGAGCAGTCTCAAGGGACATGTGCCAAGGGGTATTGCTTCCACCACCTGGCCAAAAACATCAAATGCACTTTTTTGAATTTGAATTATGCAACGTCATTTGCTTGCATTATTAACATCATATATTCAAACCCTGTTTGTCCTTTCCTTAAAAAGCTTAAAACGGGGTTACATAAAATAGGTGGGTTTCTCCAAAAAATAAATGTAAAAGCTGCAAAAATGTAAAATGGGGAGGGGGGTACAGTTTGACTATAGTCAGAAAGATGGAATTAAATTGGTGAAATGTCTCAAAAATGTAATAGTTTATTAAGATTCATATTGCAAACTGCTACAATGTGTGTGTAAATGGTCTGTGTGAATCTACATTAATTGTTAATAATAGGCACGCTAATTATTTTGTATATGCATGATTTTTAATGGGCAAGACAGCAATCCTATCATCTGCCAAGCAATGAAATTGTTCAATGGCTATGTGACTCAAGCAGCAGTCAGACATGAGTGCCACCAGCCTTACTGAGCATACCTGAACATAAAGCTAATCTACATAATACACCAAACCTTCAGATATCTTTCACAGTATCTGTCAATTGTCAGCAATTATGTTACAGTTGCACCCAATAAACAAATAACTGGAGCTTCAAACTAACTTGGAGAAATGTTTCTGGCTAGAAAGAATATAAAACAGAAATTTATTACAACTTAGCAAAAATGTAATGGGCGCTTTGCATAATTAAACAGTGGTTCAGTAAATGGATGCAAAAACAGAACTATGAATGATCAGTAAATTCCTACTCTCAGCAAGTCTATTTCGAGTAGTTACTCTTTGCCAGAAATATTTCCACTGTCTCCTGGCAAAGGAAAATCATTATGTGTAGTTGGAACCTTACTGTTCCCATCTGTGTTGTCTCACAGAGCATTATAAGCTGTTTGGCAATGTAAATGATTGATTTTGTTATCCAGAATGCTCGGGATCAGACGTTTTCCGGAATAACGGATCTTTATGTCATTTGGACCTACTAGAAAACCATGTAAACATTGAATAAACCCAATAATCTCATTTTACTTCCAAGAAGGATTCATTCTATTTCAGTTGGGATCAAGTACAATGTACTGTTTTATTTTTACAGAGAAAAAGGAAATCATTTAAAAAAAAATGTAATTATATATATATATGGGAGATTGTTTTTCTGTAATTCAATTAGAGTCCTGCAGAGGGTCGGGTACCCACAGATTACCCGCAAAATCCTGTTGTACCCTGCGGGTTGCATGTAGAAGTTCCGTGTGCTGGTATGAAAGCGGGTGGTTGGTGGTTCTGCGGGTTGAGTGTCGGGCAGTGGATCTTCTCCATAGCGATTTTTACTCCTTTTTAATGAGCACGTCTACTTCCGATGATGTCACTTCCAGTGTACAATGACAGCACTTCCTGTTTTACTCCTTTTTTTTCTGATCACAGCCACTCCCGATGATGTCACTTCAGGTTTACAATGACAGCACTTCCTGATTCTTATTGGTCAGTGGGTCCGGGTTGCGGATTGGGTCGGGTCGTGGGTCCAAGTGGGTAAAAATGTGGGTTGCAGGTCCGGGTTGTGGATTGCAGGTTGCTGGTACGGGTCCCAAAAAATGGACCCGCGCAGGACTCTAGATCCAATACCTTTAGTAGTATTCATTCAAATACTTTGAGCAGCTGCACAGTAAATATGTGAATACTAGTCCTACCTACAGC
The DNA here is from genome assembly GCA_024363595.1 of Xenopus borealis. Taxonomy (NCBI): domain Eukaryota; kingdom Metazoa; phylum Chordata; class Amphibia; order Anura; family Pipidae; genus Xenopus; species Xenopus borealis. The sequence continues at coordinate 79,032,428 of CM044446.1, read as the reverse complement.
TGCTACTCTGCAGGGCCCTAACATGTGCCTGGATCTATCCTCTTAAATACAACTTTGCTCATCCCTACAGTGCTAGGATCCAAAACTGCACAGCGTGTTGTCTTTTAGAAAAATAAGAATTAATCATGAGCTAAACTGATCCTAAATGAAACTAGGCTAATGAATTAGATGTATTTATTATTTATTCTGCTTCGGGGAAAGGCGAAAATTTCCTAAGTGCTCTGCTGGCAGTGAAGGGGTTTATGAGTAGATTTAATAATAAAACCAAAAAACAATTAAATTATTGAAGCATTTTATGAAGCATGCCACTAAACCACAGAGAAATCACTGTCCGAATAATTAGTGCATTGTGTAAATTCTGGAATAACAAATTTCCTGCACAGCTGCATTCCTATACAAAATCAAATTCATAGAAAATATGTGGGGTTTCAGAGAATGGAACCAGAGTTGCTTTCTCATCAGGGTCTCCATGGGAAGAGATGAGTGGGTGAGAACTATATAGTATATACTATAGATTGTCCTAATTCATAGTTAATGCAGGTGATGGTCAAATACAAGAAAAATGATTATCCAGACAATGGCTTTGGTTGTTTCATTCTACAGATATTTAAATAATGGGCTCCACAATGCCTACTGGGGCATAAACTGGTTTATGTTGCTCCACCATTATAGCTAATATTGCTTTTACTTTATTAAAACTTAATGATTAATTTTGAAATTAGACATTCAGTGATTAAGATTAAAATGATGAATAATATATTAACATTAGCTGGGAGTTATACATTGATATGTTAGTGCTTTTTATAGAGGTGGTACTCATGATAAAACATATTAGATCATTTGCTACGCCCCGTGTTTCTTCACTATAATACCATTGCTGCCCCATAAACAGCACAGAGGGAAAAAAGTTGTATGTGGACCTGTCTGTGCTCAGAAGTGCTGCATACTGAATGGGCTCCACATGTTTGTTTCTGGTATGCCCCTACCTAGGTAGGTAGTAAGGACCAGGCTGCCTCGAGCCAACCTTTGTTCTGAAACCCGCTTTGGATTATCTAAGAGATTTCTCAAGGGAAGCAATTTTGCCTTAATTAATAAGGCTGATTGAGCTGTGTTTTTTTGCTGCATGCTACAGCTTCACGTTTTACCCGATTTCTGCATGTTCTGACATCCTGCTTTATAACCGCCTGCTTTCACCTTGACTTGTCTTTGGTTTCTCAGAGAATCTCTGACAGATGTGTCTCCTCCCCCTGGATGCATCTGCAATCTTGTTTACCTCTACACCCTAGCAAAAGCATATAAACTTCATGCTCAAAATCAGGCAGATTTATAATTGACAGGGAGGTCTGCAGAGGAGAAGGAAGATAAAGTGATTCAATTTGGTCTTGGACTAGTATCCAATATTCTGATTAAGAATAAGAATGATCTAGGATCCTTTCCCAGAAGGTTACTAGGTTTACAATACCCTACCCTAAGTCTTGAATGGACCCAATACTGAGGGACCTCACTAAGAACCTTACTCCAAGTAGAGAATGTACCATTAACAACCACCCTCTGTACCCGATCCTGTAACCAGTTTCCTATCCATGGGGAAACGACTTCATTAAGCCCAACAGACCTTAGTTTAGAAAGCAGTCTTTTGTGGGGCACGGTATAAAATGCTTTGGCAAAATCCAAATAGATCAAATCTACTGCCCCAACCGCTGTCAAGCTTCTTACTTACCTCATCATAAAAAGCAATAAAATTTGTCTGACATGAACTATCCTTCATAAAGCCATGCTGATTGCTGCTCATAATGCACCAGCACAATATTTTGAATTTCATCCCTTAACAAACCTTCAAATAATTTGCCCATCACAGATGCCATTTTACTGGCCTATATTTGCCAATCTGAGATCATAATCATAATTATCATAATTATCAGCTTTCCTCCAATCCATAGGTACCATATCAGATGAAAATGAGTCTGAGAAAATCAGAAATAGAAGCCAGTCTAAAACTGAACTAAGCTCTTTTAGTATCTGATCTTCTAATTTTTAGAACATGGGAGTTGAATTATTTTGGTTCCTTTATTCTGCCCTATACCATCCATACGTTATAGGGTAAAGATTAGAAGCTGTATTGAGAAGTTTGAACCATGCCCTGTTGCCCCCTATACAATCGATATGGAGTATGCAGTGTGCTTGCAGCCTGTTAGATGGAGTAGGTGTAAAATGATGCTCAATGCCAAGCAACAGAGGAGTTAAAGCAAGGGTTAATTGAGGAAGAATATAAGCTAGGGTAACAGCTAAAAACGGGGGGATAGGGAGAGATTAAGGCAAAAAATGGTAAGAGGAGAAACTTATTAGAAAGGTATAGGGCCAATGAAAAAGAAAGAAAACAATAACCTTAAAAATACAAAAATGATAGATAGAGAAATAAAGGGGAAATGAAAATATGGGGAGCACAGGGAGAAATAAAACATATATATTTTCTCTACCCTGCATGCTGGATATTAGCATGGTATAGATATAAAACCCTCAGCAGTCAGGTAACCAATGAGCTAAAAGGATGTCTTTACGCTGAAAAATAGTTTTGACACAATTACACTCATTTCAATCATAAAAATTACATCTTACAACTTACTTTTCCATCTGGGCCATCCCTACACTCCCCTCCATAGGATAAAGAAGCTAACTGAGTTACTACTAATTTACAGGATTAGTTAGTTCACAAAACATGGAACTACTGGAAGCACTCAGATAGATGGCTAGAAGAACTATTAAAAGATGATCTTCTTCAAATTTCAAATGTTCAATAGTCAAACATCAGAAGGGGTTAGGCAGGATCCAATGCAGAATTATATGATGCATTTTCTAAAACTAATCTATTAGCAGTAGCATAACCCCCTCCCTCATCCCAGCCAAGACGGCGAAAGTGCAGACACAGCAGAAAGTGACAAATTTAAAGCAATATTGCTTAACCCTTAACCTTTCTTGGCTTAAAAATCATTGCTAGCAGCCAGCCACTTCTGTACAGTTAATATTAGGATGGGTTCCAACACTGCTGCCCACTCCAAAGTAATATTTACTGTGTTCATACAGGTAAACTGAACAATTTAGGAAGCCAATTGCTTTACAGTGTGACCTTTAAATGGTTGTTACCTTAATTGCTATCACTGTTCAGAACTGTATTTATAGTTGTTCTTGGCTTTTAAGTGGTTGTTACAGTATGTAAACATCCCTATTTCCTCGGACATCACATTCTACAGGACGAGACTATAGAGTACAATTTAAAAACAGGGGCAATTTTAGGAGGTTTTAATGAGTCATGTGTCACATGGGCCTTTACAAAAGACCATTTCTAAATATATATTTTACAAGGTAGCCATGGCTCTTGAGTATTTCATTGGGAATCATTTTGGGGTATATTGTATAATATAAGAAGGATATCACACTGACCTGGAAACTAAAAGGTTTCAGCAATGTCAGGAATCAGCGTTAAGAATGACTTTCAAACTCACTTTTCCTCCAACTCAAGACACTACAATAGGCTGGCTGGAATCATTATAAGCTGGTTTTGTGGACAGGGATTTCAATGAACTAAATAAAATGACCATCTAATCCCAGTATTATCCATATCTCCCTTCCTATATATATCATGATCTCTTTCTCAATCCATGTATTACCCTGAGCCAAACCATGATGGTTCTTCATTTACATGGAATAAAGGAATTATCTTAATTGGGATCTGGAGTTTTACAAATGTTACCTTTAACAAGCAAAGTCATTTGGCAAAGCTGTTTTTAAATTTATCTTCTTTATGAAAATTGATTACTGTTTTGTTTTTGTTTTTAAAGCAGCTATTAAAGAACTTTATATTGTAAAAATTCTGTCAAATTCTATAGGTTGTTTCTGTAATATTTTAAAATGACATATTGAATTGAATTTTGAGCAAAATATTTTGCAATAGTGATTTCTTTCAGACAATGCCAAAACATTGAAATCTGAAAAAGCAACAGCCTATATAGCTAACTATACTAACTCAGGTCTATGGTTGGTTGTTAATGGTAACTAAGGACAAATTTCTTGCAAAAATAAAAACTATTCATACTTGCATGTAAGTTGATGCACTAAACCTTTAATCTTTTAAAATAATACTGTTAGGTTAAAAGAGGAACATGTACATAAGCAGACGGGAAACTTCACTTTAAGTGAGGCAGAGAACCAATGAGCAATGTTCAGAATGCAGCTTGCAGATGTACAATAGTAACCATATTGCTGAAATAAAAATGGCTTCTTTGACAGATAAGTAGTCTATGAATCTGTCTTTCTGTGTCATCATCATGCAGAGCAAATTTATAGTCGCAAGACAGGAAATCAGTACTTCTGGAACTGAATCTATCCTATACTGACTATAAAGAAAATACTTTTGAGAAACTAAAAAATCCTTATATTAAGAAAGAAAAAAGGGGTTTTGTGCAGGAAAAAATCTGTTATCCAGAAAGTTACCAATTATGAGAAGGTCATATTCCCTAGACCTCATTTTAATCAAATAATATTAAAATATATTTCATTCACAGTAAAACAGTATTTTGTACTTGTTCCCAACTAAGATATTATTAATCCTTATTGGAGGCAAAACAATCCTATTAGATTTATATAATGTTTAAACGATTTAGCAGAATTAAGGTATGGAGATCTAAATTATGGAAAGACCCCTTATCTGGATAGCCCCAAGCATTTTGGATAACAGGTCCCATTCCTATATAGAAAGATGTAGCTCTGCTAAGTCATATACATCTTACAATGGCACTGAAGATCATTCAAACTAAGTTAGGTATCCAGTCTCCTGAGCACCATGTGAAACAGCCTCAAACCTATCTCATAGAATAAAGGGGAACTATCGCGAAAATGAAAATTTAATATAAGCTTCATCATACTGTAAAAATAAAGTTTCTAAATACAATAATACAATAATAATTATTCTGCATCATGTCTGAAATTATCAAGTTTATGTTCACTATCCCTCTGTCACCATTTGTTTCTCTTCATTCTGTCTTCATGCAGCAGTTGTGTGTCAGATAGTCATTGAAAGTTTGATCCAATATATCTTATAAGGGGGCTCCCTTTCCTAGCAGATGTATTAGAGCTCACTCAAGTAACTTATTCCAGTACAAACAAAATATAACAAAATAACTGCCTTTAGCACAAATCCTGCATGTAGAGAGACATGATGTTTGGCAATTTTAATAGAGTGAGCTCTAATACATCTTCTAGGCAAAAGGAGCCCACCTATAAGCTATGTGTAGAGTCTTTAATTTGACCATTGTTTGCAATAATAATGAAATGTGAAACTCGAGATACTGATCTTTTTAGTTTAATACGAAAAACATTCTGAAACTGGAAACTGTTCCTTTGACCGAGAGTCAGTATTGGAGTAGAACTGCATAATACATGTTTATAAGGTTTGTCTGAGCCATTCTTTTTCCAGTAATAAAAAAAATGCACTGTTTACTACAGTTAATGTATGGCCTTGGCTACAGAACATTGAGCACATCTCTCTGTAAATATATATGCCAGTAAAACTAAATGGTGTGTCGTGGGAATTAACTCTCTAAGTCGCTGAATATTAACAAAAATGAACGTCTCCCTTTCCTAATCTCAAACTTCACCAGTTTCCCAGAATTATCTGGGGAGAGCTTAACCATTTCCCATTCAACTGTATCAGACGTTTAACAGATTCTCTTCACGGCTTTCCTATATCATTTACAAATGCTATTTTAGAATTGAGCAAAAATCAATTACGATGCTATACAAGAATAAAAAAAAAAGCAAACAGGCAAACGTGTCTCTGGATGAAAAGATTACTGCTGCTTAAAAGAGTGAAAACAGTTAGAAAATGAAATGCATGAACTAGAGAACAAATGGGAGGTACTGGTTTATTATTATCAGTCCAACAAAGAGGCCTCTTACATATAATATTAGACTTTTAACATAGTAATATAGTAAGTTAGGTTGAAAAAAGACACACGTTCATCAAGTTCATCCTTTTAACTTGTTTTAACCTGCCTAACTACTAGTTGATCCAGAGGAAGGCAAAAAAAACATCTGAAGTCTCTCCAATTTGCCTCAGAGGGTTGAAAATTCCTTCTTGACTCCAAGTCCCTGGATCAACCTGCACTATTTTTACTAGAGTTACAGCTGTAAGTAGAATATTGAGCTATATAAAATCCAGATATTATACAAATGTCTTCATTTAAAATGAAAGTTTAATGGATTTCATTTCAGATTTTTATTTACTATTTTTTTGATTCCACTGCTATATAAGTATAGTGTTTAATTTATAGATAACCAACTTTAATGAAAAATTTAAATAATTATTCTAAGCCTAAACATTCATTAAGCGTAAAAACCATAAAACACCTCTAATAAAAAAAACTTCATGGTCAGAAGAAGGCGAAGTCAATGGAGGCTATCCTTATTAAATTTTAAAATGTCATGATTTTAGAGGTTTTCACTTGTAATCTCATGAAACGTGAGGATTTCAAGGTTTTTGTTTATTTATTCTTCATACAAAGCCATACAAAGTCCATCATGATTCATTTTAATTGTTTTTAATCATGATGGAAGTCTTATGGATAAATGAATTTGTAATAAAGACGGTCTTTTATAAACTTTTGTTGTGGCTCAGTGAAGAGGAGTATGTTGGGAGTTGTAGTTTGTATTTGTTATGAGGCCTCCCACGAACCCCCAGCCCAACATTTTATAGATTGTTTGTATAAAGGTGTTATGGGTGTATTATAACGTGGGTAGATGCTCTAAAGCTGTATTTAAGATATTTAATTTAGTGACAGTGTTCCGATCGACACCTTTGCAATATTTTTCTTTTATCATCTTACAGTCTGTACTGGGGTAGATAAATGCTTCAACTTAATGAGAATGGTAAATGTATAATAGAAGCAGCATGTCAAACTTGCTCTCAACGGCTTCTCATGGCTGTTTTATTGAATGACTAACAGTTATTTTAATGCAGATTTTATACACATTGCCTAATCTAAGAGAGGTTTTCACCTTGGACAAAGAGATTAGTTTGGACTTGACATATTGATGACGCAAGGTTAAATGAAATGCTGATTATGCTACCAATATTGTAATGTGAAAATGTTAATTAAAATGTCTTTTCAAAGGTTAAAGGTCATTTTAGTGAGTGCTGCATTATTAAGCCCAAACATTCTGGCAGTGGTGCCACATATTTGTCTGCAAGTGCCCCCCCCCCCCCCCCCCCCCCACAACCTCTAGTTACGCCACTGTAATTCTGGAGCTTTCGTCAAATACTCCTGTGCCTTATACAGAGAAATGCTTATCCTATCTGTGTACAATAAAAACCATGTGTTTCCCCATTTCACTGCTCATTATTATTTATTAAACATTCTGTCCTGGTCAACTTACCCAAACTGTGACTCCACTTCCAAGCTGGTTTATAGTAAAATAACTTTGACTTATAGGTGATCAAGGAGGTTATGAGATACAGACAAACAGTGTCTTGTTAAAGCTGCCATTAGCCTTATTGAAGCTACGGAAAGACTGCAACAAGAATATAATTATAAATTAATGTTGGGCTGCATTAGCAAGAAATTGCTTCTACATTATGAACTGTAAATATCTTTTTCTCACAGCTAGGGAATATTATTAAGCTACTGTTGTCTTAATAACACTTTAGTAAAAATATTGTTGTTGAGCATCTGGGTCAAGTAATATTGTAAATCAATGGTAATGTTCAATATGCATTTCAGTCTTTTCATTTAGATTGCATTGGTTCATTGTTTGGACAAGAAAATAGTTTTTATTAATACACAGGGATTTTTATTTTCTTCTGTTTATTCTAGCATGTGAGGCCTGCAGTCCTCCAGCTACTGTGAACAACAATTCAATCCTCCAGTCTTGTATAGGGATGCCCCACCAGAAAACCTTAGATCGTGGGCTCACCAAAAAACTTTAGACAGTGGGCCCAATCAGACCAGTTATTATTCCTCCTCTCCTCGCTCAACCTCTTTATTCTCCTAGTCCTTTTATATCTTCTTACAATATTCTTCCATTATTAAGCAGTTTTTCCCATAAAGAAATAGGGAATGACCATAATTTAGGCTAAATGTTGAGAAGCAAGAGGGCCCACTGACATCTGGGCCCATCAGGAATTTTCCTGGTATCCCAGTGGGCCAGTCCAACACTGCAATTATCCTCTGCAAATCCTAAGGAACTGGAGAGTTAGAAAGTCACAAGTTTGATGTCAATGGTGAAAATATAGTCCATAATATGATTAACAATCAGTTCGTAAATGAACATAAATATGCAAATAGAAGCCTAACTCCTGTTTTACTAGTGTTTTAAAGGGGGCAGTAATATACAAATAAGAAACTGTTCCATGTACATTTAGGGGCAGATTTACTAAATTCACATAAATTCACATGATTTGAATATTCGATCAAATTTTCAAAAAGATTCAAATTCGAATTTTGAATATGCAAATTAGGCAAATTCGACCATCGAATATTCTAATTCGAATATTCTAATTTAATTTTATTCGAATATTCAAAAATTCGATGGTCGAATACTTCCCCTTTAAATTTTAATTCGACCACCTACTTCGCCAGATTAAACCTACCGAAATGGGGATCCTTCCCTCAGATCGAATATGTAAAATTCGATCGAACAAATAAAATAGTTCGAATATTCGATTCGAACATTCGAACGATCGATCAAATTTTCCATATTCGATCATTCGAATTGTGGTATAATCCTTTTTTTTTACCTCCCCACTATTCCCTTAAACTATGTTTGGGTAACCAAAACATATGTATCAACCCAAAATAGCATATAATCCATTCCTTTGTTTGCTTCACTCAGGTGACAAAAAGTCATGCAATAAATAAATTATTTAAAGCTACAACTAATAAATAACGATGGAAGCCTTTATTGCATCTCATCTTGGTATGGAAGTCAGGTTGTCCGTATTTAATCATAAAAACAATTGCAGGGGCACCTATTAATCAAAATTTGAATTTGTGAATTCAAATAAACTTGACATTTTACTACACTAGGGGGTTATTTACAGTACTTGTTCCAATTATTAAAAGGGATTATCTGCCATTGACTTTTACATGATTTTGATATGTTTTAGCTGGAGTATTTTTGGATTCAAATTTTTTGCAGCTTCAGAGCATAATAAATCTTGAAAAATTTGGGGGGTTTTCCCTCTAAAAATTCACAATTTATTAAAACTTGAGTTATAATAAATTGGCCTCTTAAAGGGATTTGGAAAGTCTGTTTGCAGTTGGGAGTGCCAATACAATCACTTGGGGGTGCCTAACATTTGGTACCCCAAGTGCCTCCAGCCTTTCCTTCTCCTTTAATGTTTGCTGTAATGCCTGCTGTCAAACGTTGGCGCATAAATACTGGTGTGCGTCAAGTCGGACGCCCATGCCGTAATGGACGGCCTAAGGCCCCATCACCTTGAAAATGT
>CM044446.1:78953799-79016106 GCA_024363595.1 Xenopus borealis | reverse complement strand
CCCCCCCCCCCCCACACACACACAGACAGTGGTCATAAATAGGGAAGGATAAAAGACAAGAGTAGCTTACGTTTCTGACTGGAGTAGCCTGGGTAATAGCCATAGTAGCCGGTGATCCTTAGGATCCTGTCTTCAATGGTCGCCACCCCGTTGGCAGCCGCTTTAGCATCCATAGAGCTGCGAGGCATGCAGGCTATTCAGTTCCCGTACAGATCCCGCTTTCACAAGGCTTCTAGAACGGGCTGCTGTCCCAGGTGCTGAACACGACTTCTTTCCTCTGCTGAGCAACGTCCGGCAATGTCAACCGCCTGCCTGATTGACAAATGTTCAGTGCGCTCTCCGAGGTGCTGACTGACGTCTGTGTCCAGCCTGCTGCTGATTGTGTTCCTGTCTCCAGCGGCTGCAACTTAGTCACTCGCTCGTCTGTGTCGCAGCAGCTTGTTGTTTCAGCTCCGTTGTGTTACTACTGTTCCTGCCGCAGCCCCACCGCTGTTGTTAAATGTGTGTAGGACGGCCTTGCTGCTGCTTCAACGCATTACCCCCCATACAAACTGGACTCCGTATCAATCGGAACTTGGGACAGAGACGCCAGGGAGCGCTCTATGCTACACGGTGTTGTGGGGTACGGACACAGCCTGCCTGGCAACTTACACTCAAACGATAAAACTCTTCTCCTTCTTTTAGTGCTTATGAGAAACAGGCAGGGGATAGGTGGATACATAAGAAAAGAATAGTCATACCGACCTTCAAAGAGGTGGTTCACCTTTAAGTTAAAGGGATACTGTCAAACTTTTTTTTTCAAAATGCATCAGTTAATAATGCTGCGCCAGCAGAATTTTGCACTGAAATCTGTTTCTCAAAATAGCAAGCAGAATGTTTTGAAATCTGACATGGGGCTAGACATATTGTCATTGTTTCCCAGCTGCCCCCAGTCATGTGACTTGTGTGCTGATAAACTTCACTCTTTAATGCTGTACTGGAAGCTGGCGTGATATCACCCCCCACCCCCTCCAGCTGCCTAACAACAGAACAATGGGAAGGTAACCAGATAACAGCTCCCTAACACAAGGTAACAGCTGCCTGGTAGATCTAAGAACAGCACTCAATAGTAAAATCCAGGCCCCACTGCATTACATTTAGTTACATTGAGAAGGAAAAACAACAGCCTGCCAGAAAGCAGTTCCGTTGTAAAGTGCTGGCTTTTTCTGAAAGCACATGACCAGGCAAAATTACTTGAGATGGCTGCCTATACACCAATATTACAAGTTAAAAAAAATACACTTGCTGGTTCAGGAATGAAATTGTACATGGCAGAGTGAATTATTTGCAGTGTAAACACTGTAATTTAAAAATAAAAACTACATCATAAAAATCATGACAGAATCACTTTAACTTTTAGGGGCAAATTAACTAAAGGTTGAATTGAAAATTCGAATTAAATTAGAATTTTTATCATTTGAATTTCGAAGTAATTTTGGGCTACTTCAACTATCAAATAGCCCAAATTTCAATTTGAACTGAAACAATGTTAGCATTTTGAGTAAATATATATATACTATGGATCATATTTAAAGAGGAAGTAAAGCCAACTTGGCAAATGTTCCTTTTTGTACCCATACACATCCCTCCTCCCCATCATGTTCAGAACTACAGAGCTGCCCAGCAGTGTTGCACCCTCTTTTAAAGGAACAGTTCAGTGTAAAAATAAAAACTGGGTAACTGGATAGGCTGTGCAAAATAAAAAATATTTCTAATATAGTTAGTTGTCTAAAAATGTAATCTACAAAGTGACTGGATGTCTGACAGAACGTCCTGCTTTTCAGCTGTCTAACTCAGTCAGGGACTTTAAAGGAGAAGTAAACCCCACCTGCACTTCAGCAAGGTCCCAGTGAAGAATCCACCCCAAAATATATGGAACAAAACAAATATAATGACCTGATTTCTTTTATTTTGCACAACATAATGGGAGAAAAAACCCCAAGATTTTAGATCATCTTGCTTTACCTCAACTTGGAACTGTGTCAACCTGATGACAGACAGAATAACTGGTCTGTGATATTATTGTTACCGCGATTCGCCGCTGGAGAATAAATTCGCGAAAGGCCAGCAAAAATTCGCCGTCGTTATTGACGCGACGTGCGCCGGAAACGACGCGATTTATGCGACGCGCGTCAAAAACAACGCACGACTCGTTTGGCGAATTTTTTCGCCAATTCGCGAATTTCCAGCGAAGCGAAACGGGTGAGATTCACCCATCACTAATTGTTACCCATCATGTCAAATAACGTTATCCAGTACGCAAGGAATGCTGTTGTTATTTTGCAAGCTCAAATAGCTGCCACACCTTTTCCATTACATTTATTTATTTCACAAAACTACAATACTTAAATAAAAAAAAAACTTTAAAAATCAGATCTGGGTTTAAATAACCGATGACTATATATAAATGTTGTATTTAGTAATCCCTGGAAACAAAGCAGCCCATTTCTAAAACCCTTGCTATCAAGGATGCCTTTTATTACTGCTAAGGCAACACAAATCACTTTCAAGGCTATGCTCAAAATCTTCTTGCAAGTCACATGGTTTAACTTACTTCTCAAATATTGGATAACAGTTCAGATCCTTTATGGCACTGTTCATATCTAAATGCATTAAAGGAGACTGCAGACGGTAAATGATTTAGTGAAGCAAGACCCAGTTAAGCAATAAGAGGTTTTGTTTTTATTTTCAATGCTGTTTCCTTGTGTGTAATACAATTTCTCTTCTGAACTGTAATGTACATAGAAAGATTATTTTTTCATTAGGGCATGCAATTGCCAGCTGGCTTTTGTCATAGAACCAAACAGAGTAAGGCAGCTTTTTCTAAAAGTCCTCCATCTGTGACCAACTTTCTGCCACTGTGAGCTCTTTCACTTTGTTCAAGGTACCCTAACAGGACATGGTTTTGGGTTGCCTTTGCAATAAATGTGGAAAAAGGGACATTAACATGCAAAGATCCATGGAAGCAAAAGGTTAGGCTGAGAACACAGAACATATTGCAAGGAGAAAGATTGGGTCAACCAAGAAAATGCAGAATTATAGCCACACTTTAGCTTTGTTCTAGTAACAGAATCCAATGATACAAGAGCTAGGTCTTCTGCTAGAACGTTCAACAGCCACCCATGTTGGTGACAAGAGCTTGTGGACAGGCTTTAACTTGACCAAGAGGTTTCCAAACTATAAGGGTGTCAACTATGGGAACTTTCTTGACGCTTTAGACTTTACCTTGGAGCCCATCTCTAGGGCTAATTAGGATGACATTTAAGGAGAATGTTAAACCTATGGCTAACTGCCAGAGACACAAAAGGAATAAGGCTTATTTCATTATGGTTCTGGAACCATTTATACATTTTGTAGGTAAATGTAGTGCTTAGCTACTGACTTTCTTATGAGAATGTTTATTTGCTGTCCTTGATACTCTTGGAATTTATCAGGAGAATCATAACAGTGTTTTCTTACATCTATGACATAGTTGGGTGGCCTTAACCTCTTCTATACACAGCAGACTGCTCCAAATATTAAAGTGCATTAATCATGTGATGTTCTCTACATTACATGCAGTTAGATACAATATAGAGACAATGTACCAAGAGTTGTTTTTGACTTTCTATATGGATAATATCGATGGCTTATTTTTCATAAGATTGCACATTATTTTGTGGAAATGGAAGTCATTTCACATATTTATTTGGAGGATGTCACATGATTACATTATTCTCTCTGCATTTTACTCCTCCCCTCATTTCCCTGCCTTCTTTGCCCCTAATATGCTATTAAAAAGACCTGTAGAGTTTAGGGTTATTCATTAAAGTCAGAATGCTTGAAAAATGTTACTATAACAATGAATTTTTAGTGGAAAAAAACTTTTGAGATTTATTATTTCAGAATCCAAAAATCCCAAGACATCTCAATTTTATTGTAAGCCTTATGCCAATAACTATCACTATGAACTTCATAAATTGTCCATATGATTTGTTTCTATTTAAGCATGAAACATTGAGGTTTTCCAATTAAATTTCAAAAGGTATGGGGCCTGTGGCTGGTTGAAGGGTTGGGAAAAGACCTCACCAGTGATGGGCGAATTTATTCGCCAGGGGCGAATTCGCTGCGAATTCCCGTGATTCGCTGCTGGCGAATAAATTCGCGAAACGGCAAAAACGACGCGCGACTCGTTTCGCGAATTTTTTCGCCAAACGCGGGAGATTCGCCCATCACTAGACCTCACTTGTAATGTTAAGCAAAGCCCAACATTATAAAGTATATCTATATCAAATGGTACCTGCTCTCACTTTGAATAAAACAATGGGGACTTTTTACATTCAAATTAAATGCTAGTGTGAGTTTGTTATTCTTTTATACCATTTTAATTTGGTCTTTATCTTCTATATTTCTCTTCTGCTTTTCTCTGATAGAGACAACACTCAGCAGCCAACAAGCAGATTCATTCTGAGGCTAGATTTTTATTGTTATTAATACACAATTTATCTTTCTGTTAAACTCTATGGTAATCATCTTTCTTCTAGCAACCACACAGTTTAAATTCCAAAGTAGAGAGCTTCAGAATAAAATGGTAAATAATAAAAAAAAAAAGAACTAAACAATAAAGGCCTGCTGGATAGAATCCAGTTGCTTTGTACACCATTTAATTTTAAGCTTTTTTAGACTAGTGATATTGCTTTACCCCAAACCACCCATTGCTGCTGTCCATGGAATCCACCAGACTGCTGTCATCCTTAAAAAGCTGTAATGCATGTTTTTGTTATCCATATATTTCTGTCATCTGTATTAGTGATTGGCGAATCTACCCTGTTTCGCTATGCCGAAAAATTTGCGAATTTCCAGTGAAATTTGAGAATTGGTGAAAAAATTTGCGAAATGAGTCGCAGCACGTTTTCGTAAAAAATGACGCACGACTCGTTTTTTTTGCGAATTTTCGCTGGCATTTTGCGAATTTATTCGCCAGCGGCAGGAATTCGCTGCAAATTCGCCCCTGGCCAATAAATTCGCCCATCACTAATCTGTATATCACCAGGAAAATATAGCAGTATAGAAATTTCCCTCATTAAGAGTAACTACTCTCTAGGGCTGACCTCCACAAGTGATTTCATTGCGACGCACCGGCGTCAAATCAGAGAGATGGTAAAAAGCTAGATAGAAATCTCAGATGAAGCCACAGCGTTGATTCGACATGACACGACTGTCAGATGCAGACGCAGCATATGCATCAGACAGTCATGTCGCGTCGGATCAAAGCTGCGAGACCCTCCGACAATGCTATTACTTACCTTATTTCAGTCACATCCAACGTGATGCCTGCGTTTTTGCGCATCTCGCTGAAATCGTCAGTGGAGTTGAATCCTTAAGAACATTCTTTTCTAGTAGCCATAAATCAGGGATGCAGAGCACTAGAAACAGTCCCATAAGCTTTGAAAAGCCCTGGTATCACCCAACAGTAGCCTTGATTTGGCTACAATCACCTGGAAAACTGTGAAATGAGAGCTTGTCAGTTAATTTATATTCAAGGCTCTGAGAGGCTACTTGAAATGGCTTGGTTATTTGTTTTGCTTCTTAAAAATGTGAATGCAATTTAAACAATTAGTCTTAGTTTTTTTTAACTCTTACAGTTATTGAATTATTTCCCTTCTTTTATAAGGCTACAAATTTATTTTTATTGATACTTTTTATTCCTTAACTTTCTATTCAAGCCGTCTCCTATTTATACAACAGAAAGCTGCTGAAATTCTAAACTGCAGAGCTGCTGAACAAATAGCTAAATGATAAAACATTAGAAGACCAATCACAGAATCTCAAAATATCACTTACTATCACTATATCATACCCATGAGCATTACCCTAAGTCAGGGATCCCCAGCCTTTTGAACCCGTGAGCAACATTCAGAAGTACAAGGAGTTGGGGAGCAACACTAGCATGAAAAATGTTCTTGGGGTGCCAAATAAGTGCTGTGATTGGCCATTTGGTACCTCCTATGTGTATTATCAATCTACATTGAGGCTCTGTTTGGCAGATCACCTGGTTTTTATGCAACCAAAACTTACCTCCAACAGGAATTAAAAAATAAGCACCTGCTTTGAGGCCACTGGGAGCAACATCCAAGGGGTTGGAGAGCAACATGTTGCTCACAAGCTACTGGTTGGGGATCACTGCCCTAAGAGAACAAAAGCCTTGGCTTCTCAAAAAGCCATCCACCACCTCCCACACCACACTTCTGGGGAACCTATAGTGCCATTTGTATCATACCTGATGCTAGAAAGCAGAGTAGTGAAGGGAAGTTAGTGAAAGTCATCTTGAGCCATTTCACATCCATTTCTCTGGTCTTTCCCTACAGGTGTATGCAGAGTACGGTTGCAGAGAAGAGGACCTGAAGTGGAACAGCATGATGCACACTAACTCTGCTGTGCTGCTCTGCTTTTTAGAACCAGGAACAGTAAAAAGGGCAGTTTATGGGGTTCCCAGTTATTGCATTTTGGATAATAATCTACCATGAACAGCCAAACATGGAGTATCTACAATACCAGTTTGCCCTGTTTAGCTCAAGAAATAACAAAACGCCATTGACGTTTTTGTGATTAACCAAAAGGCACAATCCCTATTCACTGCATTCAATATAACATTTTTTTGTTAAAAAAAAATTATTTTTCCCATTTCAAAAAATATTGTTCAAGAGTTACAGTACCAGGACAATTTTATGAATGGTTATTTCCAATCTCCTTTTCAACAACCCTGTAAATAGCCTAGCAAAATATGGAGCTCACATATGAATGGTATTAATAATTTAGGACTATTATATTAAAACATTCTCACAAAGAGATTTGGCCCACAAAAACTACATTATATCATAGCAGATAACAGCTGCAATAATAAATAGAATTAAAATACTCTGTATATACCCTGAATAAGAGAAACTGGAATTTTTCCAAATCTAAATGCATACTAACAAATAATGATAAAGATTTGCAAAAGCACTAGTTCAATTCAATTTGTTAACAATGGAAAAAAGTCACTGCAGGTTATGAAAGAATGATCAATATATATGAATGCCTTTAAGGCAATACAACCATACATAATTTACATTTATGTGAAGGACAGTGAAGGTGACCCATCAACCTCCTTTAAAAAAAAGCTACTATGAACAAGGTATGGGCCAGTAAAGCACGGGAAAAGACCATGGCTAACTGCAGTACTTCTACAGGGTGAATTGGTGCACAAAACAGTGCAGAAACTTAAAAGACCTTAATATGGAAAATAACAGTGGAAATTAAAAGGGAGGAAATAAAGGAAATGGGAAGGCTGAAAATGGCTAGCATTCTGCTGCAAAAAGGCAAACTGGTAGAGAATTATGAGGAAAATGCTAAAATATAAATTTTTTTGTTAAAATTTTTGTTAACTTTGGTTAATATAATGAAATAACATAACACTGATACCATATACCAGCACCAACTTTACCCAGTGGTACCCTTATTTATTAATGAAAAAAGCACAACTTAGCTTTTTGTTATAACCACAAATTATCAGCCCAATAACAGTACATCATCAGAAAATGGGTCTGAAATTAGAAATAAGGCCCTAAAGGAATAAGGCTAGAATGCTGTATCTTATATATGGGGAATAGTGCAGCAGGCCAAAACTTCAGCAGCCCAATAACAGTAATGATACATGCCTTCGTTCATGTAAACGGCAGCACCACTTTTTCTGATCTTATTATTATAAAAAGGTTTTAAAACTAATTAGCACTTCAGCAGTTTTCTTAAACACCATTATATAAGTTGTAGACCATATGGCTTTAAGCCAGTTTTGCCTGGTTCACGATGATACAAGAGGGGGAACAGAAAAGGACTTATGTGGACCCTACCTCAAGACATTATAAAATAACGTGATCAGCTCATCTCTTTATCAATGGCTTGCAATATCGTGTTTACATATATAGGACTCAAGTAGTATGCCTTTAGTACAGTACAGTTTAAGCTTCTGGATCCACAACAGACACTTTCTTCACATTAAGGCAGTTTATTTACACACAGAGGTGACCATTTCAGGATACAAAACAAATCATAAAAATAAATCCTGCACACTGGGCACTAACTTCACACATGAAGAGTTCCCTCAATAAACTGGGCCCTCTGTGGGCTACCAGTAATAAAACATACAAGTTGGAGTCACCTCTGTACTCATGATTCTTGTGGGGATTGCTCAGCCTCCTGTTTTTTCTCTTACTCAGACTACTCTGTGACAGACTACTCTGTCACTTGGTCTCCCTCTGTACCTTGCAGTGGCACCTCCAGCACCTCTGGGAGTTCCTCACACAGGCAGGTGTCCTTCCTGCTCTGTGTCCTGCTCTGAGAGAGAACTTCCTAACAGCCTCACTAGAACTAACTACCTTTCCACAGCACAGCCTTCCTGTGGAAGGTGAGCTCTAATCCATGAGCTGCACTTTTGGATCGCTGTACCTGGTTCGCCTGTTCTTTCCAGAATACTCCAGCTTCCAGGACCTGGCTACCAAAGCCTTTATACAGAGAAGCTATTCTCCATTTATGAACACCCTTCCCGGTGCCTCCCTCTTCCACTATGGAGAACCTATAGGGAAAACACACCTTTTCCCACATTGTTTTGGTCACTCTACCACAACAGCTATTAGAATCTACAGCCATAAGAAGTTAAAGGAGATGTATTGTCAAAAATTAAAATCCCCCTTTGCATTGGGGATGAATTTCCTTTTGCAGATTGCAATCAATTATTTTTTATGAGCCAGTTTTCAGTTGTGCTTCAGCTTTTAGTTGACTGCAATCAGTTCCCCCACATACATTTCAGCAGCGAGCAAAACCTTCTCTGTTGTTTGGCCCTCCTGCTATTTTTCAAAAAAGGTTATATGGCACAGGTTGAATAGTGGATAACAGATAATACCATTATGTCCTACAGAGCTTATCTGCTGTGTAACCCATTTAGTGTTAACTACCGCATTGATGAGTTCAATCATGATGAGTACCAGCACTTTGCAGAAATGTATTCATAAGGAAGCACTCTGTACCTAACAGCACCACCTGCCGATCATCTGCCTTTAAAGGAAAACTATACCCCTCAAACAATGTAGGTCTCTATAAAAAGATATTGCATAAAACCTTGCTTCATGTAAATCAACCATTTTCATTATAATTTACTTTTTAGAAGTATGTGCCATTGGGTAATCATACATAGAAAATTGCCATTTAAAAAAATAAGGACAGCCTCCTGGGATTGTACAATTCACGGTGCACACAAACATACCAAACAAACCATACATGTTAGTTCACATTAACAGACAGAGTTCTGTCTTTTGCTTCCACACTTCTTACTGTTACGGTTAGGGGCAGATTTACTAAGGCTTGAAGTGAAAAGTTGAAATAAAAAAATTTTAATTTCAAAGTAATTTTTCGGTACTTCAACTATATTGAATAGGCCAAAATTCAATTCACATTGAAAAAAATTCAATCCGAATTTTAAAATTCGACCATTCGAAAATCAAAGTACTGTCACTTTAAAAAATTGCAATTGTAACTGCACTGAAAAATTGTTCTGTAACAATTTAATCTTGTGGCACTACTCTTTAATGGATAACATAACACATTGTTTATATATAGGTACAGTCCTTTCAATTAATGTTTAATAATAAGAAAAAAGAACTTGCCGGCATAAACTCCATTTATTGAAATTGCGTTAAGTGATTTAGAGACTAATTGCTTTGTTAAAACTAAGTCAAGGTCACATTAAAATTATACACCTTATCACAAGTAGTTTTATCACCTGCAATAGCTAGTACAGTAAGTGATGTTATGTGAAAGACACCTATAATAATGTCAGTTAATTATATTTAACTTCCTCTACTATCACTGAAATTAAGCAATTAAGCTGGATATCCTTTTTTATAATTGATTTCAGTTGCAGGAAGAATGCATTTATAGTTTTATGGCTAATACATTATCAATATCACTCTTACTTTTCAAGACTAACCCATTGATTCTAGAGCATTTGTATAAATCACCCTTCCATAGCCAAGCCACCTGCATATACATTATATTACATATTATATAACATGTGTATATATGTGTACAAATATTTATCATAGACTTCATAGACTTAAATATTGCTATTGAAGAAAATATCATACATGATTTAGTTTTCAAAAACACAGGGAAAAAAATAAAAAATTCTTAACCTATTTGGCATTAGCTTAACATATTAGAAACATTTTTTATTTTGCACATCTATTTACCCAGTTTTCAACTGCTTTCATGATTCTTGATAGTTTTGGGCTGTTTGCCACTTGTTTTCGTTCGATAATCTGATTAATTCAGTAATGTCGAGTTTTCGTGCATGATTTGAATAGTCGACAATTTTATTGAGATTTTATTTATTACTTTTTTTTATTTTAGTGAGAAAAAGTTTTAGTAAAAACCTCCAAAAAGTCCAAAATTATTAAAAATGATCCAGTAAGATCAGCACAGCTCCCATGGACTTCTATAGAACCTCAAAAACATTTTTGCATTAGGGGTTCTTGTGGTTTTTAAACTTAATAAATTTAGAATTTTTAGTGCTTTTAAGAAATGGAAATTGAACTTTAATTATTAGTAAATGTGCCCCTAAGAGGATTTCGCTCCTAACAAGCGAGTATGCATTTTGACAAAATCCACTCCATGTGCCTATACCTGCATCAATGCAGTGGATTCAGGTTTAGGGACAGGCCAACTGGAGCATAGGGCTGAATCTTGCCTGTGTTTATCCACAGGCCAAGATTCAGCCTGCTGTGGTATTAACCTAAACTACAAACAAAACAGTCACTGGCAGAGGCCATTACATTTGGGGAGAAGATTGAAGAAATTAGATTAAGAAAAAAAGGTACATAGATTGGGGAGTTCAGATGTGAACAGACATGTATAGAGCAGGTTGACTCTCAAGAGCACCCGTGGCTTATTAGAGCAGGAGTAGGAGTATTATGAATACAAGTGAGGTGGTGGTAATAAGGCATTCAATTTCTAGTAGGTTAACCTGTCCCCAGGATCCTACATTCCAAGCAATGTCTTATTCATCTGGTGCTTGTGCAAATCAAGTAGACACATTATTAGGGAGATGGGGAAGACTCAGGGGTTGTTATACACATTGTAAGCAGAATTTGAGGAAAAAGTCCCTTTAATCTAAAAAAGTTATCCCCAACCAGTGGCTTGTGAGCAACAAGTTGTTCACTGACCCCTTGGATGTTTCTCCCAGTGGCCTCAAAGCAGGTATTATTTTAGAATTCCTGATTTGGAGGAAAGTTTTTTTTGCATAAAAAAAAGGTGTGCTGCCAAACAGAGACTGCAGTAAGCTGGCAGTCCACATAGCCAGTCACAGCATTTATTGTGCATCAATATCTCTGATATTGCACAGCATTTATTGTGCACCACCCAGGAACATTTTTCATGCTTGTGTTGCTCCCTAATTCTTTTAACATCTGAATGTGGCTCGTGGCTTTAAAGAGATACTGACACCTGAAATTAAACTCTTTCTTACATCTATTATAATATTGGCTTTGAAAACTACTTCTAACTTTGCCATAAAGTATTTGCATGATGCTTTTACATTACCTGTTTGATCCCCCATGTTCCTGTATGAGGGGGAGGCCATATTTGTGCAGCAGGAGTCTGTGATCATTATAAACTGTAACCAACAGGCTGAGATGGGACAGTCAGGTTGGCAAAGTCAGAGTGTCAGAGAGTCAGGCTTAGGAACTTCAACTAACAATTATATACAAAAACAAACCTCTCGGCAAAAAATAATCAACATGACCTTCAGGTAACATTTAGGGGAAATTTACTAAATTCACATATATTCACATGAATGATTCGCATTTCGATCGAATTTTCAAAAAGATTAGACTTTTGAATATGCAAATTAGGTAAATTCGACCAGTGAATTCTGTAAATTCAATTGAATCGAATGATTCGAATAAAAATCTATTCGAATATTAGAATATGCGACTATCGAATTACTTCCCCTTTAAATTTTTATTCAACTGCCTTGTTCGCCAGTTTCAATCTGCCGAAGTGGCTTTTTGCGAATTTTGATCGAATTATAAAAATTTGATCGAATGATTAAAATCGTTTGAAGCGTTTGATTGAATTTTTATAATTTAATAGTTCGACAAATTGAATTGTGGTAAAATCCTTCGAATTCAAAGGATTTTAATTCCCTAACTATTCCCATGGTCGAATTTTGAATTTTTTTCAATTTGAAATTCGACCAATTGTAAATCTGCCCCTTAATGTACAATCATATGTTAAAATTTATTTTTCAGTGTCAGTATCACTTTAAAAAAAGTTTGAGGCAGCTGAAGACTTCAAACCATGCTTTGATCATCATAATTCAAAGATGCTGAAAAGAACTCACAGAGAAAATGCAAATATGAAAACATCAACAGGGTAAAGGTCCCACATTTTGCATTCAAAGTGCGTAAGTCAATGAAGGGAAATGAAATGTGGAAAGTTGTAGGAAATGTTATGAAGAAAGAATTAGTCTAGAATCTGTGTTTTATGTGCTGAGAGCTGCATGCTGAGTAGAATGTTAAATGGCAGGCTCAAGCAGTTAGTACAAAATATAAATTACCTGAGGGAAAAAGCTGGAAACACTCCATGGGCTGGAGTCAAGGCAGATTTAATGGAGTTGGTAATGGTAAGGTACAGAACCCCAAAATAATATGTGTGAAATTTGTATACTACTTCTTTATAAAGCTTTAGTTCTCATTTTATGTAGTCAAGGTATTGTCTAGAGAACTGATTCCCAACCAGTAGCTCGTGAGCTCTCGTGTTGCTCTCCAACCCCTTGGATGTTGCTCTCAAAGCAGGTGATTATTTTTAAATTCCTGGCTTGGAGCAAGTTCTGGTTGTATAAAAACCAGGTGTACAGCCAAACAGAGCCTCAATGTAGGTTGAAAATCCACATAGGGTTACTACAATTCAGCAGCTTTTTAGGTGGCGAAGTGTTGAATGCAAAGGATTTTAAAGAGACAGTACTTTGATATTCGAATTTTCACTTTGTACCTTAGTAAATGTGCCCCTAAGTAAATACTAAAGGTCTGCTGTTATGCACCTTTAATGTATATCAAATATCTTTATGTTATTTCAACAGATTTTCTGATAAAGCAAAATGTTTTGCAACATCTTGTGCAGAACTGACAACCTTTGTCCACTTCTCTCTCCGGGAATATAGTCTCCCAAAGAAAAGAAATAAAACAGAAGTACAGAGCATCAACATAACCCCAGCATAAAACACTGTAGCTGGGCTCAACAAGATCAATGCTCTAAAGGAAATAAAAACTGAAGCAAAAATCCATTCCAGTTTTCTCTTGGACTTGCACTGATGCAGAAGCTGGTTTATTGGCTTCTCCCAAAGTAGGATCAGCAAGTTCCGAACAACAGAGAGGACTGATAAATAGTGATGGGCGAATCCCCTGCGTTTCGCTTCGCCGAAAAATTCGCGTCGTTTTCAGCGCGCGTCGCATCGTTTTCGCCGCGTCGCGTCAAAAACCACGCGCGACTCGGTTTTTTTGACGAATTTTTTGGCGGCAAATTTTTGCTGCCGTTTCACAAATTTATTCGCCAGCGGCGAATCGCGGGAATACGCCGCTCTCAAGCTGTACAGAAAGTACTGTGTATATGCATAGTACAAGTAATGTGCACAGTGACACCCGCAGGCCATTTGTATAAACACCACAAAATTTAAAAATGAAGACCAATTAAAAAGTTGCTATGAATTGGCTTTATAACATACTGTGAGAGGTGTCTATGAAAAGACATTGATTATGTGTGTATTTCACCAGTATTAGTGCTCTTACACACGAGCATCTGAAGATGCACTCCCCTGCGTACTAGTTTATGTGTTCTTGGGGCTGTACTCACAGAGGTGCATGTTGGCGCCAAACGCAGAAAAAATGCAGCATCTTCTCAACCTGCGTTCGACACCTACATGCACCTGTGTGAGTACAGCCCCATTAAAAAAATTGAAAGCGTTGTGTGTAGCGTTGCCACCTGTCCGGTTTTGACCCGGACAGCCCGGTATTTTGAAGGGCTGCCCGGGTCAATGCTTCCTGCCCGGTTTTCCAAATAAGGAAAACCGGGCGGGATTAGCTTGATTGACGCCGCGATCGGCCAATCGGCGATCGCGGCGTCGTAGCTCCGCCCCTCTGCCCACTGACGTCACGGGCCCGCCCCCTTGTCCGGCTTCAGCCACAGGGGAAGGTGGCAACCCTAGTCGTGTGTACGAGACCTTGGGCTGGTGAAATGTAAACTCCAGGGAAAAGTCTGTGTGGCTGCAGCAAGTAATGCTATTTAATTCTATTCCAGCTTAGGAAAACTGGATAGTGGGTCCCTGAAGTGAATGGAAGAGAGCAGGGTGGGCTTCCATTCCTTGCTCCAGTAAGGGTTTTCAGCTGCCAAGCAAGAGGCAGTTAAGTAATTAAGCTACAGGTGAGCTGTAGTTAAAAGGAGGTATGGAGCTTCACCTCAGGGATTCTTCCCTGGATACCTGCTGGAGTTGGAGGAGGGTAGGGAGCCATGTTAGGACCTTCTTGAGTGAAGGAAGGCTCCTTTGTGTGGCTGGGAAGAAGATTCCCTTCTGACCTGAGTTGGAGAGAGAACTCCAAAGGACTGCAGAGGAAAAGAGAAACCCCTCCCAGGAGACAAGTGTGTCTCAAGCGTGCCCTGAGAGGATTCTGGGATTTGTGGTCTGTGCCAAACGCCAGTGAGGGCTAAGGAAATCGTGAGTTATGTTAACACCGGGGTGTGGATGTGGGACTGTTAATGCTTATGTGAAGCTAATTTTATCCCCTATGTGCAGCCAGTGTCCTGAAGATTTACTTTGTTTGTGCCAAATAAAAGTCCGCAAAGCTGCATTTAAACGTAAAGCGATACTGGCATGTTCCTATAAAAATCATAGGAACGTGTCAGTATAAAGTATGTGCTGAATGCAGAATATTTTGCCTCAGAGCCGCCCCACGCACCTGCGCTGACACGACCCTCCGGCACTACAAAGCCCTCCTGAGCCATTTCAGTGACATTGGGCTGGGGGCGGCGTGATGAATGACTGATAATGAATGAAAACCTGAATTCAGCCAATGGAACGATTGCTCTGCCCCCAGCCCAATGTCAGTGAAAAGGCTTAGAAGATCTGTTCATAACGTGAGCTATCGGCTGCGCAAAGGTGCGCAGGGCTGGGGGGTAGCTTTGCGGAGGGGTTGAGGCCAAATATTCTGGGTACAGCACATACTTCATACTGAAACATTCCTATGATTTTTATAGGAACGTGTCTGTATTGCTTTAAAGGTGGTGTCAGTCTCCATTCTCTGTGCTGAAAACTGTTTTTCACTACCTGAAGCTCTCAATACCAAAAGTTTACTTAAATTATCCCTTAAAATTTCATGATTATTATGATTATTATTTTAAAGAATGCAGGTTGGAAAGTTGCTTACAATTACATTTACTGTTATTCAAATAAATAATCTCTCTTTACATTATAGAAATACAATAAAAATGGAAAATAAAGAGGAAAAGTAATTATCTGTTGTGCTAATTTTAAGAAGTTGGGCTTCTGCATGCTTTCATAAAGAATAACAGACATCAACCTGACTACTAGGGGTCTATTTATTAAAGGTTGTGTTTTAAAGAGCAAAAAAGATCTGAATTTTTAGAGGGGGGAAAAATCCTCAAATGTGTCAAGATTTATTATGAAGCTACTAAAATATTAGAAACAGGAAAAACTCCAGCTAAAACCTGATTACATCATGTAAAAGTCAATGGCAGATGGTCCCTTTAACCTTTGGAACATGTTTTTTACCTTCTGGATTCTCAAGAGTTTCATGCTGTTTGCACTGGTTTTTGTTCAAAAATCCAATAAATTTGAGTTTTCAGGCAAAAAATGACTAACTCAAATGTATCTTAGGGGTCAATTATAGGCAGAGTTTTATATGGCTGGTTTTTAGAGGAGTTCCTTTGTCACCAATATATTTATTTTGTCTTCATATTGAGGATAATTTATATATGTATTTATAATCCAATGACCTCTACTGGATTATTGATTGTAGTGCTTCTAAGTGAAAGCACTGTAGACATCGAAAACAATTGTAAGTAGCCATTTGGCATTAAAGGGGTTGCTCACCTTCCAAAAATTTTTTTTAATTCAGTTGTTTTTAGTTGCTAGATGGGGCACGTATTCTATTTGAACCCTATGTGAGGAGGAAGCAGGGAGGGGGGCAGTGGAGACGGTGGTGGCTTTTAGCTGTAGTGGGGTTTAGTTCTCCTTTAAAGTTTAATGTTCCTGTCTCTGGTGTTTCAGTCTGACAGCTCTGTAATCCAGGTGCCAGAGCTACAATAGGAAAGAAAGGCATGATGTGTTGAAAAATGTATTTTAAAGTTCAATATTGGAAAAACAGTCACAAATAGAAAATATTAAGTAATTGAAATTAAAAGTCTATTTCAGGTGAACTATCTAAAAAAACTGAACTGAAACAAAGTGTTGGAAGGTGTGTTATTTGACTACATACAACGACCTAACATTAGAAGGAACTGTCATTAGATACTGAAAGACTGGTGTGCGGTGAGAGATCACCTGTATCCCCACTTTGTTACGGTGTTGTGTTAAAGAGGTTGAGAGTGTTAGTAACACAAATGCATGCTTTGCACTTGTGTCACTGAAGCATAACTTCTTTCAGCTACAATATTGTATTATTGGGCTGTATGTGCTTCTTCCCTAGAGCATATATTGATTGTTATCAATGATGCATTCCAAAAGGGATGCAATTTGTACACAAAAAGAAAATATACACAGAAAACGGCTGCTCCCCCATATTCCTATTTGTCGATGCTCCATCTGTGCATATTTTCTTTTTGTGTATAAACTGCATCACTTTTGGAATGAAGCATAAATAATAACTTTAGCATCTGATTCGATGGATGCAACCCACTTGAGAAACTCTGGAATTAGTGGTACAGTGGCGCTCAAGATTCAAGTATAAATATGTGAAAGTTTTGTGAACAGTATTAAAACAGGCTCAATTCTGAATCCAGTTTAGCACTTTGAAATTTCATTTGCAAATGAGCTCAGTAATGTGTTACTGAGAAAGGAAGATATTCTCAAGTGTGTAGATATTGCCCCATTCTAGAGTCCTGCGCAGGTCCATTTTTTGGGACCCGAACCCGACCCGTACCCGCAACCCGCAACCCGAACCCGAACCCGCGACCCGCATTTTTACCCGCTTGGACCCGCATTTTTACCCGCTTGGACCCGCGACCCGAACCGTACCCGCAACCCGTGATCCGCAACCCGGACCCGCGACCCGCTGACCATCAAGAATCAGGAAGTGCTGTCATCATAAACAGGAAGTGACATCATCGGAAGTAGCCAGGATCAGAAAAAAAAGGAGTAAAACAGGAAGTGCTGTCATTGTAAACCGGATGTGACATCATCAGTAGTGTAAATGCTCAGAAAAAGGAGTAAAAATCCCTATAGCGAGGATCCGCGACCCGACCCTCAACCCGCCAACCTGCAGGACCACCGGCCCGCTTCTATACCCGCACCCAGAAATTCTACGAGCAACCCGCAGGGTACCGCGGGATTTTGCGGGTAACCCGCGGGTACCCGACCCGCTGCAGGACTCTACCCCATTCTGCCCCAGTGTTGTCATGTACTGTGTGTGCAAAAACATTGCAAAGCATCAAGTCTGCCCAAAACTTTAGATGTAGTTGTAGTTGTAAAGCACCCATCCAAAATGGGCAAACATCTAACTATTATGTAGGTGGAGGCAATGAGTTATAGCAGAGCAACATGGAGCTCTCAAACTGTCATGCTAATTATTTAACACCTAGGTCTTGTATACAGTACTTTACAAAGGATGGATAACTAATTCATCCAAAGACTAGAGAGGAGAGTGCACTGAAAGAAATTATAAGTTATAAATATTGTATTAAAGGTTTTAGAAGTGTGGCTGTCCACCTGTAATTTATTTTTTATAGGGCACCATTTACCCTAAGTCTGGTCTCTGATGGACCCTTGGGTGCTAACATCCAGCTATTATAAAGTAAGATTCTGTGTGTGTGTTAACTGCAATATTAGCACCATTAGGGTAGTTTGGCAGAGGATTTACCTTGGCAATATTAATGGGACTCTGATGGTGTGAGATCTACAGACACCTATGTAGTATAAATGGCACTGATACTATCCTTGATGTTACACTGCAGCACAAGGATTGTAGGAGCCTCTGAAGACTGGAGGACTTGGCACACATGTGCAAATATCTTGCCCTTTGGCATTTGACCTGATTCCTATCCTTGAATTATAGGTATGGGATCCTTTATTCAGAAACCCGTTATCCAGAAAGCTACAAATAATATACTCCATTTTAATCAAATAATTCAGAAGTTTAAAACGGATTTCCTTTTTTCTCTGCAATAATAAATCTGTACCTTCATGTCAAATAAGATATCATTCATCCTTACCGGATTTGATAAAAACTACTTGGAGGAAAAAACACAGCATAGTATTTATAGCAAAGAGACACTAATGTTCTTTGTGATTGGTACCAACCTCTACATAGTCTACAAGTGCTGAAAAGACAAGATCCAGTAGCATTTATATAAAAAAAAAATTCTAAAAATTTACGGGCAGTGATGGGCGAATTTATTCGCCAGGTGCGAATTTGCAGCGAATTCCTGCGATTCGCCTCCGGCGAATAGATTTGCAAAATGCCAGGGAAAATTTGCCTGCCTAAAATTCGCTGGCGTCAAAAAAAAAAAAAAAAAAAAAAAAAAAAAAAAAAAAAAAAGTCGCGTGTTTCGCACACATTTTTTTGCCAATTCGCGAATTTCACTGGAAATTCATGAATTTTCAACAAAGCGAAACGGGATAGATTCGCCCATCACTACTTACGGGTGAATTTTCACCAGTGTCTGGTTCGCACCACTTCGCCAGGTAGTGGCTAGCTACCGCTACGCTAATTCAATAATATGCAAAGTTGCATCCTGGGTGCAGAACACTGGCGAATTTTTGCTAGCTTTACTTCGTCAGTGCGAGCATTTCAAAGCGAAGATACACTAGCATTTGTTTGTGCCTAGTGAAAATTCACTAGGGATCTTGCACTTTCAATTTCCATTGGGCGGGAAATTTAAAGTTGTATTGAGATCTTTATAGTAAATGTTGGTGCCCATGTTTGAAGTTACCTCATTTTATTACACATGTCCAGGGAGCCTTAATAAAGATAAAAGAGTTAATATAATGCCCTACACTTGAGCAAACTGTAAAATGAATGTTTCATATGTTATAAAATGTCTGGAGAAAACCGGTTACCCAAAAAAAGTTTGTTTGGACTTTTGTAGGCAATCCTGCTTCAAAAAAGGACAAGTTGCTAGCGTTTTTTTTTTTTAACTTTAATGCATTTTTGGCAGACAGGATATGATGTAAGTGATATAAGATTGAGGACGATATAGCTTCTTTTTAGCACTTTGCCTGCTCTGAGGTGGGGAAGTCAATGCTATGGAAAGAGGTAACACAGCAAAATATGCACTTTACGGAATTTGCGGAGTAACAACCTTTCGCCAGGGCAAAAAGGATCCTAGTGACAGAGTTTCGAACAAATTATAGCGTTGGGCTCTTTCGACTGCGGATGCTTACACTTCCAAAAAGCTGATAGCGTTATCCACTTCCCTCTTTAGTGAATCTGCATTTTTCTTTATTGGCGTAGGAATGCTTATTTGCATCCTGTTGGAGAAAAAAGTACCCCAAGGCATACAAAACCTAAAACAAAACTTGCTTTGTTGGTTTGTGTTTATTTGTTTTTTCTTTATCAAACAGTAACTGATTATAATACTACGTACATAGCTGCCAGTCTTCCTTTACAAACTGCAAAAAGGAAACAATGTAACATCAATAAAACATACATTGTCTCCAGTAGACTGAATAGTGCTTTGAGTAGAAGACAGTGATTTCTGCAATAATTAGCTGTCATACAAATGTAACAAGTTAAATGACCTATGAAATATTCAAACAAAAACCTCAGAAAAAAAATGAAAACGAATCAGTTGGGGGTGCTGATTGAAATTCTCTTAGCAGAAAGGCTCATTCTGAAAACATTTCATAATGGTCATTTTATCAGTTTACTAGCTCTACGGCATCTTATTGTCAGGGAAAGTTCTGCATATCATACATATGAATGAGGCATTTTGTTGTTGTAGAGAAAAAACTCATAATCTGTTAATACACGTAATAAAATGTACAAGGTAAAAAAAAAAAAGCTATGCTTTGTAGCAGGTTAAACTGAATATCTTCCCTTTTCTTGCATTCTGTGATAACAATTTTAGAATACAGTATCTTGATATTGACTTACAATGCCAGTCAAATGTGTGTACATTTATTGCTTGCTTTAATAGTAACTCCGTTTTTTTTTTTTTTTTTTTAAAGTAAATTTTTATTTTATATTCACAAAAAAACAAAACGGGGAAAAAAGCAGACAAATAAACAGAATACACAAAGTAAACAACTGCTTCCAGGACAAATCATTACGTATTATTGTATGTGTTACAGCAGGGGTCCCCAACCAACGGGCCGTGGGCCTGGCCAGTTCTGAACTGGGCCACGAGCCTAGTGGCAAATTAACGAGGCATGGCAGAATTGGACGCCGGAGCACCAGAATTTGAGGCTGACCCCACGGTCCTTAAAAAAAAAAAAAAAAATGTTGGCACTACACCAGTAGTACCCGGGCCAAAAAAGGTTGGGGACCCCTGTGTTACAGTATCTAGAAAATGGTACAGAGGGAAGTGTCACAGCATTATTAAACCCCTAAATCCAACCACATTCAACAGGTTCGATCAAATTTCGTCTGGGTACCCCTAATTTCTGAAGTAAATTTGAAAAGAGGGATTGCTTTATTAACCAGTTTTTGCCATGAAGAAACACTGGGTATACTTTTATTATAATCTACATAAAAATACTGTAGTTTAAAGGTGAAAGGATATAAACACAATGGTATGTGATCTATTTGGAAACCCTTTATCCAGAAAGTTCAGAATTACTCAAAGGCCATCTCCCATAGACTCCATTTACACAAAATAATTCACATTTTAAAAAATAATTTCCATACAGGGATGGGACCTATTATGCAGAATGCTCGGGACCTGGGATGTTCCAGATAACAAATCTTTCCATAATTTGGTTCTTCATAACTTAACGCTACCAGAAAATAATATAAAAATTACATAAACCCAATAGGCTGGTTTTGCATCCAATAAGGATTCATTATTTCTTTGTTGGGATCAAGTACAAGGTACTGTTTTATTAATACAGAGAAAAAGGAAATAATATTTTAAAATCTGGATTATTTGGATAAAATTGAGTCTATATGAGCAATTCTGAGCTTTCGGATAACTGGATCCCATACCTTGAACTTGATCCTAGCTAATATATCATTAAAGGAGACATAAAGGATAAATGGAAAAAACCCTAATTTTGTAGGCAATTATAAGTAATATATGCTGTTGCTTTTATGTGGTGTTAAAAATTATTATATTTAAAAATATCTCCTTTGTTAGAGCTCCCTATAGCTTTTCACTGGTCTCTGTTTCAGATGAGGGTGGGTGTGTCCATATATCACCCCCATTTCCTTTCTGACAAAGTGAACCAGCTTTCCTTTCATTCTTTTTCTGTATTTATTCTGGCATGCCATTTGTTTGCCTTTTCTGTGGGACTTTTGCCTAAAGTAATTTGGCTGATTATCAGCTACATATGATCTACAAGGACAAGTTGGCCAGTATGATAGCAGTAGCCCACTCTTTAACATATTTCTTCAGTCAGTTTCAGACAAAACACTTTATAAACACATCGCCTGTTATTTTGCATTCTCTGGTAAGCTTCGTAGAACCTCCAAACCTGATGAATAATTGGCCATTTACAATTACTCTAATTCCAGCCAATAACATTGAATGTCAGGCCTTGTCAGATTGAACCCTGGTCTGATTGGTATTTGTCTTTGCATTTTCCAGCTAAGCTAAAGGAGGCTTTTGGGTCATGCTGGTGCTAGGAATTATCATTGCTAGTTTATAGGCTACTTCCACTGTCCTTACATTGTCCACCTCCCATAAGTGTCTTCCAGCCCCCCATTACTGGACCATTAAGCAATATTCTTTGTTGTAGCCCCCTTTGTTCATGGGGAGTTCCTGCTATACCTTTATCCTTCTTGTTGATCACCTGGTTTTGATCCTTGGCTTGTTTCACAGACTTGCACTAGTTCCTGTGCCTAAGTGCTTTAAATAGTAGCAACCTGTAGTTACTTTGCTGCTGGTACCAAGTATAAAAATGAGTTGTACAAACTTTAGTATTTGCTGGCGTGGGTTGAAAAGGCACACAGAAATGGTTGAAGACCAAATATTGAACTGTTCTGAAGTGACCAGCAGTAAGTCCACATCCAAATTCCATTGAACACTTGTACAGAGATCTAAAAAAATACTGCAGATGGGAACTGGAGTAGTTGAAAGGGAATTTGTGGCCATATAGTAGGAAACACTTGATTTTAGTTATTTCTAAAGGATTGTTTCCAAAAAGCCAAGTTTAGTTGTATTAAGGATGCACTGCAAAAATACAGGTATGGAATGTAGGCTCCAAACAATTCCAAATGTAAAGGTAAATAGAGATTTTTGTTCAGAAGTCTCTGATGTCAAAAAAGTTATTTTGGCAAAAGTGACTGACAAAAAAGGTGGGCATCCCCTTTGATTTATTAATCAAGGTATTTGGCTGTGCCAGACTAAATTCTGCACCTATTTTAGGTTCTTTATGATCTAGAATTGTACAGTATTTAGTGGGAATATTTGTACATAACTGCTTATGTTCTGGCTTCATGTAATTGGTTATAAACAAAACAAAAGTTACCTTCAGGGTTTCTTGTGTCCCAGTTTTATTTTTAGCAATTATTAAGATGTCAAGATGAAAGATTGTGCCAGTCATGTGATGCAAACATTGGGTTATGAGAAACCAGTGCCTAAAATATATAAAAAAAATTAAAAAAAATTATATATATATATATATATATATATATATATATATATATATATATATATATATATAACAGAAAACTGTTTCAGATAAATAGGCTATCTACCTGTATGAAAGATGTTAACTGTTTATATGTTTGCAGTTCCTAGCTGTTAGAATATTTCTATATTGATAATTGATACAGGTATGTGACCAGATATCCTGAATGCTCGGGACCTGGGGTTTTCTGGATAACTGACCTTTCCGTAATTTGGAGCTTTGTACTTTAAATCTACTAGTAAATTATTTAAACATTAAATAATCCCTATAAACTGGTTTTGCGTCCATTATGGATTAATTATAACTTAGTTTGGATCAAGTACAAGTTACTGTTTTATTATTACAGAGAAAAAGGAAATAATTTTTAAAAGATTGGATAAAATGGAGTCAATGGAAGACAGCCTTTTTGTAATTCAGAGCTTTTTGGATAATGCATTTCCAGATCCTATACCTGTAGTAGAATAGTAATTGCTACAATTGCTGGTATATGAGAACAGAAAGACAAGCTATAGATAGGTTTGCCTAATATATTTGTAGAGAATTAAAGTGTTTGCAAGTTAGCACCAGAAAAGTTGCATTGGAAGACCATTATCAACCATCTGAAGTCGCAGCATGGGCTAACATTGAAATATTTCCTTTCTGCAAGGTTTCCCTCCTTTTGCAGAGCTTGGTGGCATTCCTTAGGTGAAAGGAACAGGCTCTTTTATGAGAATGTGTGAGAGGTGTCTAGAATTACACCTAGACAGCAATACCTAGGAGCAAAACAGCCAGTAACTGGACCTCAAATTCTAAAATAAGGTCAGAATTGCCTTTGGGTAAAATAAATCCAAACTGATATTTTTAGCACGTGCGATATTTATAAACAGCCCTTTTTGTTTTCTGTTCCTCTGCATTTATCTTCTCTTCTACTTCCCTTGTGCCCAGTATATTTTCTTCTACTTGTTATAAATCTTGCCTTTTGTCTGGTATGAAGATTCTCTGTCTAAATCAATCACTTTGGTGGGATTTTGCACAGGTTGTTAATATGCACTTTCACCAATATTAGTATTTTTTAAAGAGTAAATGGGTCAGTTCTGATTATTCTGCAAATGATGGCAAAATGATACATGCTCCTATCTGTGGTGTTTATACAAATGGCCTGCGGGTGTCACTGTGCACATTACTTGTACTATGCATATGCACAGTACTTTCTGAACAGCTTGAGAGCAGTAGAGTTTAGGTTACTGTTGTATAATGGCTGCATGAGCCTGCTAATAAAGCACTGTTCTACTAATTCTCGTCTATCAAAACAAAAAAGATCTGCACCTTTTCTACCAAACCCTGGTGAGCCTACCATACCTTTTACTGCTTGAATCCGTATGTTTGATAATTACATTATAGCTGCTGACCAAGGGGAGATTTCAGCTGCTAGAAAGCGTGATTTACTTATTCACTGCCTTGGAGCAGAGGGACAGCGTTTATTCTATACATTAGCATTACCTGATGAGACTTATGAAACTGCTCTTACTGCTATAAAGAACGTTTTTATCTCAAGAGTAAATATGTTTGCTGAAAGATATAAATTCCACCAACGTGGACAGTGTAATGGTGAATCCTCAGAACATTTTGTAGCAGCTTTGAGAGCTGGTTGTTACCTGTGAGTTTGGGAATTTAACAGATGAAATGCTAAGAAAAAACAAACTCACATTGCTATTGCTATTACAGGAGCTAGCCAAATTTAAACAGCAGTGGCAGAGGCTAAAACTCTCAGTCAAGCAACTGCTGGGAATGTACAGACTGTGAATCCAGTACTGTGGCCTAATAATGCACAGTCACAGGCAAAATACAGTGTTAAGGAAAGGGATTCACTGCAAAACCATGCAGCAAATACCAATAAATACTGCTTTCACTATGGTTCAACACAACACATGGCAAATTATGCTATATGTCCTGCAAAAGCTGTACAATGTTGCAGATGCTCAAAGGTCGGTCATCTGCCTATATCAATATCAATACTGCTTTTGCTGACCAGGCACACTCCATTAACCTGATGCTTGATACAGGCTCAGCTGTTTCTATACTACCAAAGATATTTTCTTGAAATACTTTGCAAACAATATGCTTGTTGCACCTGCCCTGAGACTGGTCAGTTACTTAAAGGATCCAATCCATGTGCTTGGTTGCTTGTGAGTGACTGTACAATTTAAATCAAATATTGCAAAATGTGACTTTTACATTGTGAATAAAGGTACTGCTATACTTGGAAGGGATCTCTTTGCTGCATTAAACCTACAATTAGTTGATGGTCTCATTACTACAGCACCAGTGCCTACCACACAGCCTGTCAGTGGCGTATGTCTAAAATTTCACCACAAACCAACACTTCACTGGGCTGTGCAAAGAACTTTGTGCATAAAGTTAAGTTGTGACCAGATGTAACACCAGTACACCAGAAATTGAGGTGATTGCCCTACTCTATAAGGGAGACTTTATCAGGAATTAAAGAAACTGGTACTGCAAGATGTGATTGAAAAATCAGAATCCTCCGAATGGGTTTCACCAATTCTTGTAACAATGAAGAAAACTGGAGGTATACAATTTTGTGTTGATCTCTGTGAACCTAATAAAGGGTGTACCTTCAACTAGGACATATAATTTCACAAGAGGGATTACTGCCTGACCATGTCAACACTATTACACAAGTACCTATTCCATCTGATTTTCAGACCTTATAAGTTTTCTTAGGTCTTACTTCATGGTATTCTAAGTTTATTCCCAACTATGCTTCAGTTGTAGAGCCACTTAGAGCACTACTATGTGGAACTTCAAGTCTGCTTTGGTCAGAGACTACTCAGTGAAATAGTGAAATAGTTAGTGAAATATAATAATATATATATGTAAATATAATAATATAATATAAATATAATAATAGTTAGTGAAATACTGCTTACAACAAAAGGACAAGGAAGAGCTGGAATGCGTATAGCTAGATGGTCAGCAAGGTTACTGAATTTCAGCTACAAAATGCAATACAAACCAGGTTTGAAAAATGTTAAAGGCTGATTGTCGCATTTACCTTTACTTACAGCTTCTGATACACTGGATGAGGACATAGAAGTTGTAGTACTGACTGATTTACTATCATCTACAGTTACATCAGCTGATTTTAAGCAAGCTTTACTCACATGTCCAATTCAAGTAAAACTACGGGATATCTTACAAATCAAATGGCCAAATGCTGAGAAGAAACTCAGTCCTGATCTTCAGCCTTACTACAGGATTAGCCACACTGTCCTTAGTAGATGGCTATGTTGTCTGTGGAACTCACCACTTACTGGTACCAAAGACCTTGAGAGAAAAGCTCATGCAAATTGCACGAGTCATCAAGGAATTGTATGTACAAAACAGACTACAAGAACTATACTGGTGACCAGCAATGGATGCTGATCTCGTAACTGCCATTCATTCTTGTTACTTGTCAGAATCATGACAAAACAGCCATCACTTCAGCCAGTATCCTTCACTGATTCAGCATGGGAAAAATTTGCTATTGATATTGTGGATATTGCAGATGCTCCTATAGACTGCAGATTTGCTATCACTCTGAAAGACTATTACAGTAAATGGCCAGAAATTGCATTTTTTTCTCTAATAAAACATCAGCTACAGTAATAACATTTCTGCCTACAGTCTTAAGCAGAGAAGGAAAACCAAAGGAGTTGATATCAGATAACGGACCCCAGTTGGTCTCATTTGAGTTTGAATTCTTGCTGAGAGGAATATTGGATTACCCACAAGCAAATGGAGAAATCTAGTGATTCAACAGAAGTCTGAACGCACCACTACACAAAGCAAATCTTACTGGGAAATCTTGGAAAATATTTACAACAGAGTTCCTACATAACTACAGAGCAACATGCCATGCAACAACCCAAGCATCTCCAGCTGAATCATTACATGTCGGACAGATACGCACTAAGTTATATGTTGTAGACATCAAAATTCCACAAAATAATATTCCTACAAAATCTACTGCTGACATTGTCAAATGTAAGGCTTATACTGACAGGAAATGTGATGCAAGAGAAGTGCACTTTCAGCCTGGATCTTTAGTCAGAATTAAGAAACCAGGAATACTGAAACAAGGACAATCTAAATTTACTACACCACTTGAAGTGAGACTTCATCGAGGAGCATACACATATCAACTGTCTGATGGATGGGTATTCATCTTGTGCATGCTAGATATGACTTTGTAGAAGCCGTTTGATGAAGGACATTTTCCTACTCCTGATGCCAACTGCAATAGGCCTGAAGAAAGTGAACCTATAAGATATATTGAGAGAATCATAAAACTACCTGCATGGACCAAAGACTGTCATGTGAATAATGTATATTATTGCTTTAAGATGCATTGCTGTTGTTTATTACATTTACCCAAATTCTTTCCTACTAGAAGGGGGAATATGTGGTGTTAATGTGAATGCCATGTAGATGACACTGTGCACATGAGTTATACTGTGCATACACAGTACTGTCTATACTGCTTAAGGTGCTAGAGTTTGTTTCTATTGTGTAATGACTGCATGAAACTGCTAATAAACCACTGTTATACTCTGCTTATCCTCTGCTATACAAACGCAACAGAACTCTTTTATTTTTGCAATTTATTCTTTCTTGTATAAGAAGAGCAGATAGAAGAGAGTACAAAGGATTGCTGGAAGCAATTTAGGAGCTGACAAAATTAGTCGAATAGAAAGAAAAGAAACATCTGGCTTTATGAACAATAATAAATCAGCAATGGTAGGAGAAAAACTTGTTTGTTAAGAAAAGCAGGTCACAAATCAAAAATGTTTTTTCTAATACAATGCTGCTGTCTGGAACTCTTTATAGATAAGTCATTTAAGGTTGTTGTTTTTTTTTTTTTTCCATGTGCCACATTATTAAACATGAGTGTGATTGCCTTAGCTGCTGCAGGAAGAGCAATCCGAAGCGGTTTTTCCTTTTCAGAGAATTCATTCTGTAATAAATGCTAGCCTAAAAGAAAATGTGTTTGAGATCTATTACTATTAGTGTGTCTTCCATCTGGGTTTCTGCTGTTGTTTCTCAGTTCAAGCAAAAATCTAATTATGTTTGTAACTGACTCTTTCAGCCATATTATTTTCATGACAAAACCGCTGAGAACTTTTCCACTTCTTGTTGTAAATTAGTTATTTCATTCAATTTTGAAGACCGTGTACAAATAACAGAATATGAAAGGGTTTCTGCCATCAATCAGGATTTGTGATGAATGAATCTCTCCCGTTTCGCTTTACGTAAAAATTATGTAAAGTGCGCAAAAAGTCACGAAATGGCAAAATTTTGAAAACAGCATTGGTCTCTGGGTTTTTTTCTTAAAGTGATTTTTTTTTTTCCCCCCAGATGCATTAAAGTCAATAAGTGTTTTTTTCTTATGGTAACTTTTCTCCAGATGCATTAAATTCAATGTTTTTTTTTATTTGTGGTGACTTTTCTCCAGGTGCATTAAGTCAATGGGCATTTTTGTCTTAGTGAGGTTTTTCTCTCCAGATGCATTAAAGTCAATAGCCGTTTTTTCTTATGGTAACTTTGGTCCGGATGCATTAAATTCAATAGGTATTTTTTTTTTCTTCTGGACACACTTTCACTGCTATATCTCGCAAAACAATTCACGCATGGCAAAATTCAAAAATTAATACACTCATCACTAATCAATATTTCATATATATAGCAAGTAAAAAATAAAAAAAAGCGACTGCTCAAGCTCACCTCCACTTCTCCCTACTGCCAGGTGCTCAGTCTCCAGTGTCCCCACGGTATAAACTCAATAAATGGAAAATAGACGGCACTTCTGAACTGGTTTATTTAGGCAGATAGCTGTACACCTAACGCGTTTCCTTAATCCTTATATATATATGTTTGTATATGTGTGTATATATATATATGTATATGTATGTGTATATATGTATATGTATGTGTATATATATATATATATATATATATATATATATATATATAAAAAGAGGCCGACCACCGAAAAAATTAGTATACCCATTTTTAATTTATCCTCGCACACACTAACTGCTGGTGAGACAGCTCTGTTGAGCAAAGGGTTATCTTTT
Source organism: Xenopus borealis (assembly GCA_024363595.1). Lineage (NCBI taxonomy): Eukaryota > Metazoa > Chordata > Amphibia > Anura > Pipidae > Xenopus > Xenopus borealis. Next base: position 78,986,856 of record CM044446.1, on the reverse strand, counting down.
GTCCCAACCACACATTTTGATTCTTTTCAATTTGAAGTTGAAACTTTTAAGTTTATTCGATCGCTAGACCTGAAAGACTATTTCAAGGATAGTACAGTAACCCCTGGCGATTCTGATGCTTTGCGCCTTAAAAGTACTTTTTGTCCAAAGACATTGAATCCTTCTATTAGACTGTTCAAGTCAGCGATCGAGAAAGATATGTCTGAATTAAATTGTACCCGCAAACGGCATAATAATTTAACGCAGGTGGAGAGAGAGGCTATACGGACATTGAAAGATGATGTGAACATCATTATATGCCCTGCCGATAAAGGCGGTGGTATAGTCCTAATGAACTATGTTGACTACAAACAGGAGATTATGTCTCAATTGTGTAATACAGATGTGTATGAAAGGTTACCAGGGGATCCACTATTGGGCTATAAGAAACAGTTGGATTATATGTTGCATCAGGCTCATGTAGATAAACTTATCACAGAAAGTGAGTTGTCCTTTTTGCTTCAGAAATTTCCTAAATGCCCAATACTGTACACACTGCCTAAGGTGCATAAGGGTCTTGACCCGCCCCCAGGGAGGCCGATAGTTTCGGCACGTGACAGTTTGCTACACCCTGTGGGAATTTACATTGATAGGTTGTTACAACCAGTGGTACAGAATACTGAGTCCTATTTGAGAGACACTCCCCATTTTTTACAAAGCATCAGTGGTCTGAAACTGCCGACCAATAGAACCTTATGTTTGGCAACAATTGATGTTTCGAGCTTGTATACCTGCATTCCGCACCCTGAGGGCAAGATGGCGGTGGGCAAGTCGCTGGAACAAAGCGACAAATATGTTGGTCCCCCTATTGAATTTTTGCTATCATTGTTGGATATGTGTTTGAAATATAATTATTTCCGGTTCGAGAAACAATTCTTTTTACAAAAGACTGGTACGGCTATGGGGGCCTCGATGGCTCCAGCTTTTGCAAATTTATACATGTACCAATATGAACTGACAAACATTTTATCCAACTTCGGTGAGCACTTGTTATGTTACAAAAGATACATCGATGATATCTTTGTGGTATGGGATGGTGATTGTAAATCATGTTTGGCAATGGTGGACCAACTAAACTCCTTACCATCCCCAATTAGATTCACAGCTAGTTGCGATGACAAATGTATACAATTTTTAGATGTTGAGGTATGTCGAGTTCAGGATACACAGCAGTTTTCCCTGTTTCGTAAATTGACAGACAGGAATACGTTGTTGCATATGGCCAGCTGCCATCCTCCATCTTTGAAGAATTCTCTGCCTGTCTCAGTTTTGCCGAGTGTTACGCAATAATTCAACACATGACAAGTGTGAGGAACAATTGAAAATGATGTGGGATCGATTCAGGAACAGGGGATATGAACATAAGACCCTCACGCATGCACTAAACATAGCACGAGACAGGGCACATACACCAAGGGCCAAGCAGATGAATGCCAGATTACCATTTGTGACGCGATACAACACGTCATCTGTACAAGTTGGGCAGATAGTAAAACATAATTGGCCTATCATTAAAGCCGATAGAGAGTTAGCCAGATTATGTCCCAACCCCCAGATGATGGTCCACTCGAGGGGACCTAACTTACGGGATATATTAGTTCTAACAGATCCAGTGAAATGTTATACAAAGCCGAGCCAGTCCTGGTTGGTGTCAGATAAATCTGGCTGTTTTAGATGCACCTTATGCATGGCTTGTAGACAAATGACCCCCGCGACATCATTTCATCATCCCCACACAGGTCAGAGCATTAAGATTAAACACCACATACATGCACTACCACTCATGTGGTGTATATGATAACCTGCCCGTGCGGCTTAGCATACATCGGCAAAACTGATCTAACTTTACGCATTAGGATGGATGGCCATAGATCGGCTATTAGCACAGCGTTTAGGGACAATAAGACAGTTAAACCAGTGGCGAAACATTATTTGGAGAAGGGCCACCGGTTGCCAACATTTAGATACATTGGCATTGACCATGTTCCAGAGCTAAGGAGGGGTGGTGATAGGTCACAAAAGCTGTTGCAGCTTGAGACCTACTGGATTAGACGTTTGGGTACTATGTCCCCTAGGGGCCTAAATGAACAATGTTTCTTTAATTGTTTCCTCTACACTAGATAACAGCATTACAAAGTAACATATTAATGTTGATTGTGCAATGACCATCGATTATTTTATATCTATTACACACACAATGTAAATTCCTCACAGGAGGTGGGGTCCACGACATCTTTTAAAAGTGTAATTAAAATTCCTGTTTGTTGATCTTGAGAAAGGCTCTAGACAGGAGCCAAAACGTCGATTAATTATATGGAATAAAAGAAAAAAATTTTTGAAAAAATCCCAGGAGTGCGCTGACTACACTATCTTCAGTGTATCACTGATCATCCTCAGGAGTGCGGATCTTTATCGAACATTTTATATATATATATATATATATATATATATATATATATATATATATATATATATATATATATATATATATACACACACAGATGAAGCCACTTTGGATTGTGTGTTTGACTGTTTGACACAGAATAACTTAACTCATCTATCCCATTTAACTCACTTATCACAGAATATTGTGTCACAGCATCCCATCCAATTAAAGAGTTCACCATTGAAAACAATGGTGCTTTGGTATTTATACCAAATAAATATAATTCACGAACAAGCCCCACATTTATACCCACAAAGAGATGCAAGGAGAGCAACACAAAGGCTTTAAAGCATTGCTAAATTCAAGGGTCCCACATGTAACAGGCTGCCTCACTCCATAGGCCATCAGTGGTATATTTATAGGTTTATTGTCAAATTATTGTAAAAAGTTAATCAAGGAAAAGTTATACCCCATTTCATTTCATTTTCAAGAAAAAGCTGTTTTATTTTTGGGTTATCTCTAGACCAAGAAATTGGGTTTACTGACACAATTGACTTTTGCAAACAATAACTGTGAATAAATATGTTTTCATATATTTGTTTAGTATATATTTTCACTCAAAATGTTACATTGCATGAAAAATGACAAAGTGTTGTGTTTTGCTTGTAGGAGAAACAAAACATCATAGAAATTACTATTTCATGTAGGTTTTCCTACGAAAAGAAACCTTGTATGATTGTGACATGAGAGGAAGCAAATGTTTGTGACCTGGATCTGGGTGTGCCGTAAATTTGCCCAATAACATAGAGGTACTGATGGGCGAATCTGCAGCTTTTCGCTGAATTTCTCTAGAAATTTGCAAAACAGCGAAAAATTAGCTAAACGCCACTTCTAGTTTTGGACACGGGCGTCTGTTTTTGGATGCTGGCCCACATTTAAAAAAAATGGACCCCCAGGCATCCAAAAATGGATGTCGTTTCGCGAATTTATTTGCCTGCGGCGAATCGCGGGAATTTGTTGCGAATTCGCCCCAGGCAAATTCCTTCACCCATCGCTACATAGAGGTAAATTTATCAGACTACAGCTTACCACAGAAATATTTGCCCTATTTCTGTGGTATTTTTAGGAGGGAATTTATCTAATTGTGTAGACTAACTTTGAGCTCAAATTTTGATAAATCTGTGCCTTAATGTTTCATTCTTGTAAAAATACTTGCAGTTAAAGACAAAGGGGCAGATTCACTAAAGGGCGAAGTGGCCAACACTATCACCTGTGCAAGCATCTGCAGGGAAATCAGCAATTTGCTAACAGGCGCAGAGGACAATTCGCTAGTGAAAGGGACCATCAAAAGCATTCGTTCGCACTCTATGGCCAGGTGACTTTTTGCTCTGGCAAAAGGTTGTTACTCTGCAAATTCAGTGCGGATTTTACTGAACGTTGCCTTATTCACCAGAGTTGACTTCCCCACCTCAGACCAGATGAAGTGCTAAAAAGAAGCTAGATCTTCCTCAATCTTCTGTCACTTACATCATATATGGTCTGCAGAAAATGCATTAAAGTTCCAAAAACTCTGCCAACTTTTCCCTTTTTGAAGCGAGATTGCCTGCAAAAGTCCTAATTTAATTTAAACTTTTTTTTGGGTAACCATTTTTCTCCAGACATGTCATCACATATGGAACATTCATTTTACAGTTTGATGCAATGTATGGCCGCCCCACACATCTTGCCCAAGGCAAGCCAGCTTAGCCCAAGTGCGCATGTGCAAGGTGGCGCTCGCGTGTGCATGCACAAGAAAGATGATTTTTTACTTCTTTTTTGTGAACGTGCGAATAGGCGCAAACATGCATTCGTGTGCATGTGTAAGAGTACATAAAAACCACAGAGAGTCAGGCACCAGATTGGGTATAGGCGACGGAGTAGGTACATGCCAGGCACCCGCCCAGCTTTGTGCCCTAAGCACGTGCCTACTCTGCCTACCCTTTGGCCCGGCCCTGGGCTCATGTGTAGGGCATTGCATTAATTATCTTGTCTTTATTAAGGTTCCCTGGACATTTGTATTAAAAACCGGTAACTTAAACCTTTTGCACCAACATTTAGATAAAGAACCCATGAACCCATGAGCAACATTCAGAAGTTAAAAGGATTTAGGGAGCAACACTGCATGAAAAATGTCCTTCGAGTGCCAAATAAGAGCTGTGATTGGCCATTTGGTAGCCCCTATGTGGATTGTCAGCCTACATTGAGGCTCTGTTTGGTAGTGCACCTGGTTTTTATACAACAAAAACTTGCCTCCAAGCCTGGAATTTGAAAATAAGCTCCTACTTTTAGGCCACTGGGAGCAACTTACAAGGGGTTGGAGAGCAACATGTTACTCACGAGCTAATTGTTGGGGATCACTGCTTTAAAGGGATACTGTCATGGGAAAACAGTTTTTTTTCAAAACACATCAGTTAATAGTGCTGCTCCAGTAGACTTCTGCACTGAAATCCATTTCTCAAAAGAGCAAACAGATTTTTTTTATATTCAGTTTTGAAATCTGACATGGGGCTAGATATTTTGTCAATTTCCCAGCTGCCCCGGTCATGTGACTTGTGCCAGCACTTTAGGATGGAACTGCTTTCTGGCAGGCTGTTGTTTTTCCTTCTCAATGTAACTGAATAAAACGCAGTGGGACATGGGTGTTCTTAGATATACCAGGCAGCTGTTATCTTGTGTTAAGGAGCTGTTATCTGGTTACCTTCCCATTGTTCTGTTGTTAGGCTGCTGGGTGGGGGAAAGGGAGGGGGTGATATCACTCCAACTTGCAGTAAAGAGTGACTGATTTATCAGAGCACAAGTAGCATGACTTGGGGCAGCTGGGAAATTAACAATATGTCTAGCCCCATTTGAGATTTCTTCTGGAACAGCACTATTAACCCATGACAGTATCCCTTTAAGCAGTTTGTGTGTCAGGGAAGGATGTTTGGGGATTATTTGGCAGCAACCCCAGTTGCTGTGTTTTCTTAGCTCTTCAAGGCCCGGACTCTGGAATGGGATGGAAGGTACAGGGTGAGCCGTTCCTTTACTCCCAGGTACACACCTGACTTTTACTGCAGCAGAGGGATACTCTGAATAAAGAGGAGACACAGGTGCAATTAAGGAGCGATGGTGGTGCCTGTAGCCAATGAGCTGCACTTCTTTCTAGAGGGTATTAAAAAGGACTTAAACCCTTGTTTACAGAGGACTGTGAAAGATAGCCGGCTAATATTGGACAGTGCTTTTGTTGTTTGGCCTCAAGTGGACTGACCAGGCCTACTTTGGACACTAGGAAAATACCTACTGGTGATTAAAGGATTAGAGAGATTATTATATGATCCCCTTACATATTTATACATAGTTATCATATCACTCCTTAAGTGCCTCTTCTGCAGCAGGAACATCCCCAATTTGGCCAGTCTTTCCTCATAGCTAAGATTTTCCATATCTTTTACCAGCTTAGTTGCCCTTCTCTGTACCCTCTCTAATACAATAATGTCATGTTTTAGTGATGGAGATCAAACTACTTTTATGCAGCTTCTTTAATTTCAATAAGTATGTATTGTAGGTAATAAAACTTGTAGCATATAACTATTATACTGAAAAACCAGGCCGTATAGTTTAACAAGACCTTTATTTTGATCTAATGCAAAATGAGAAATTAAAAACTTTTTTTCTTATTTTGGGTTTGGTGACCTGATGCACAGATACATATTGTATACAAGTATTTAAATAAAATACACATTTATAGAGTATGCTACATGCACACCCTGTTACTCTAAGCATTGTTACACACAAACTAATTGTATTTCATTGTTAAAAATAAATCTGGTTTGCCTTTAGAAAGTGTACTGTGGGGGTTATTTATCAAAAAGTACTCCGAATTTTCTGAAAACCACTCCGACCAAATCCGCACAGATTTTTTCCCACTAATTTATAAATACATTTTCCTAAACATTTCTTGTGCTGGAAAAAACTCTTTAAAAAATCCAAACACTGACTTTTTTGGATTTGACTTACGAATACCGCAGCTTTTTTGGAAAAACCAGCACAGATCAGGATATCTTCTGCACATCTCCCATTGACTTCTACATGAACATGGTAAGTCTAAGGGGCCGATGTACTAAATTCACGTGAATAGATCGAAGTTCGATCAAATTTCGAGCGTAGGATTTATTCGTTTGGTCGAATATGCAAATTTTGGCATTCGATCATCGAATAGCGAATGGTTGAACAATCAAATACATTCAAATAGAGTCGAATGAACGAATATTCGATCATATGATCAGTGAAGGATTTCATTTTTTAAATTTATTCAATTGCCTACTTTGGCAGACCTACCGAATTGCAATAGAAGCCTATGGGAGCACTCCCATAGGCTTCTGAGGCTAAGTCCTGATCGAATAGGATTTGTACGATCGAAGTCTTCGATCATTCATTCCAATCGTACGAATCATTTCAATGATCGAATGATTTATTTGACTGATCGAATGATTTATTCGACTGATCGAATAAATTTCTAATATTGAATAAAAGGTAGCTTAAAACTATTCGTTTAGCATTTGACGATCGAATGCTAATCGAATATCGAATTTGGTCGAACTAATTTTGGGGAATAATAGTAAATTTGCCCCTAAGTGTGAGTACTTTTTTTATTCAGACTTTTAACAACCACAGGGGTTTAATAGATTCAGAAAAATTTGAGGGTTTTTATTCCACAAACCAAAAGGACATTTAGTAATCTGCTTATTAATATCATAGTATGTGATTATTTGCTCAACATAATGTTTGTTTTATGTTGTAGAGCTCTTCTGTAATCAGATATCCAATAAAATACCAAATCTGGCTAACACACGATACTAAATTAGGTTTCCCCTATTTAATAATGTCAATTCGAAGATCAAACTCACTGTAATTATGTAAAAATGTGCATAACTACCTTGTATTTAGCTACTGCTGTCTCATATTTTTTAAATGGGTCTACAAAAAGCTGTTTGCTGCAGCCACATTAAGGTCTTAGTACTGCATGGTCTGCAAAGAGGCTCTCCATTGTTGGAGTACAATTTAAGATCCACTTATTTGGGGAGGCTGCCAAAAAAAGATAGATTTGACCACTGACATGCTGGGTCAGATTAAGAGGATGTAATTCTTCAGTCTGTGGGTCAATCAATGGACCAAATTCCTTCCAACTTCCTTTCTTGGCTGTTTCTTGGTCTACAAAAAACTTTTATGAAGGTGCATCAAAAGAGAACCATAAATAATTTAACTAACCACAGCCCACTACTTCTGAAGGATATTTTTTTAGTTGCATAAACATATTTTCAGTTCACCTCTGAAAATATCGTGGCCAAGAAAAGTACAAAGAAATGTTTGTCATATTTGTTCATTCATGAAAATGTGGAACACGACTCTAGCCTTCTCTTTCCAGCCTTTCAAGTAACCTACATTGAATAGAACTTTGGCTGTGGCTATGGGACAGCTTTGTGTGCTGTGCCCTGTTTATAATGAAACATTGCTGAAACCATTTATATTGGAGACCCTTAGTCTATCCAATGAAAACCATGAACAGTGTGTTCATCCAGGGTTGGAATAGGCCATGGGACACCGGGAAATTAAACCGGTGGGACCCGGCTCTTTTGGGCCTCGCCAGCCCAGACCCTTTTAGAAAAAGGGGAAAGCTAGGAGTGGGATGATAAAAGGGTGTGTTTGTGATATATGTGTTTCTCCGAGTTGAAACTAAATTTAACTGAACAATAAGATCCATGCTTAATATTAATGCAGGTACTGTATCCATTGTCCAGAAACCCATTACACACACAAGCTCCAAATGTAAATCCATATCCATAAGTGTCCTCTAGGAATAATCTTTAATTTTGACTGATTACCTTTTTTTTTTTTAAATAAAGTAGACTAAAATATATTTCTGCTGATGGCAAAACTAAGATTGGGTTCTGTTTACAGTTATGCTCATAAGTTTGCATACCCTTGCAGAGTTTATGATTTCTTAACCATTTTTCAGAGAATATGAATGAACACAAAAACTTTTCTTTCACTCATGGTTAGTGGTTCTCTAAAATTAAAGGGATCCCCAGCACAATTTCAGTTAATACATAACTTGCATAAATATTGTCAAACAACTGTGTTTACTCTTTTTAAATCATAATAAACAAACTACCCAAATGACACTGATCAAAAGTTTACATACCCTGGTAATTTGGCCTGATAACATACACACAACTTGACACATAAGGGTTAGAATGGCTATTAATGGTAACCATCTTCACCTGTGATCTGTTTGCTTGTAATTAGTGGGTGTGTATAAAAGGTCAATGACTTTCTGGAATCCTGACAGACCCTTGCATCTTTCATCCTGTAAGAAGTACCTTCCCTGGTGGTCTAGTGATGTGGCGGGGACGCCCGCTGCACAGCTCCCTTCTTCCGGCTTCTTCTTTGCGCCGTATAGCGCAATGTCGCAAATTTCAAATAATATTTAAAGGGGCAGTTGGAATTTGAGCCTTGCCCATGATAGGATTTATCCTGGTGCTCTGTACTTGTGCTGCTTGAGCTTCTGTTCTGTTCCTGAATACCTGTTTGACCCTGCCTGCCTTTTTGACTACTCTGATTATCTGTATCCTGACCCGTGCCTGTTTTTGACTACGGATTCTACCTCATCCTTCTGATTGATCACCCGGTTTGACCTAGCCTATTTTGACACCTCTTGTTATCCGCCTGCCTGACCACGAATCTGCCTATTCCTGTCTGTACCGTGACCTGGCCAGACATGACTGGATAGAAAGAAATCATAAATTCTGTCAGGGTATGTAAACTTATGAGCACAACTGTATGTTTAAATGTTTGATAGCTGTTAGGTATGGTACTCCACATTACAAAATAACTCCTTCTCCATAAAAATCCAGGTGCTGATTAAGCCATGCCTATACTTTTTAAATTAATTCTACAGAAATTTGGAAATCTTAAATTCAACATTGATAAATGCCGTTAAAGTGTACTTAAAGTGTATTTATGCAAGTTATGTATTAACTGAAATTGTGCTGGGGATCCCTTTAATTTTAGAGAAATTTGGATCACAATGTGTAACAGTAAGCAGAGTCAGATGGTTTCATATAATTAAAGTGTGGAATTTGTACCATAGTCTTGGTTTGGTCAGTTTTCTTTGAACTCCCCATCAGTGTGTTACTAGTCCATATGTGAAGAGTTGAAAACCGTTGACACCATGTGGTTATATACCTGCAAATACCTTTATTAATTGGGTATAAGTGCAAACAGTTAAACTGTATTTATACCCAATTAACACTAAGGGGAGGAGATTGAGTGGGCCTCTGTTTAATTAAGACTGTTCACTATACTTTTTGATGTTCACTTAAAGGAGAAGGAAAGGCTTCCTGCACTTAGGGGTGCCAAATGCTAGGCATCTTAACAGTGCTCCTATCAGCAGAAAATTGCACCGGCCCAGGGTTACTCCAGTGAGGACCACGGCGTGATCCACTTATGTCTTCAAATTTTCCAGGGCAAAAGCATGTGCAGTTGAACGAAAAAGCTGACTTTTTAGTTAAAGGTCGGCTTTTTGTTCTACTGCTCGTGCAGCCGCGAAGGAGGAAGACAGAAGAGGATCGTTCCGTGGTGCTCAATGGTATAACCCCGGGCCAGTGCAGTTTTCTGTGATAGGAGCACCGGCCCTGGGTTTCAGGTACGTCTATACAATCACTTGGGGGTGCCTAACATTTGGCACCCCCCAAGTGCAGCAAGCCTTTCCTTCTTCTTTAAAGGGAGTCAACATTTTTTTCATCTCTTCAATCAGTCAGTTTCATTTAAAGCTTACATATCAAGGGACAGTGTCAGCTTGTAAAGTTTCTTAATAGAGTCCATTAAGGTATCCTTTGGGCCCAAACCAGTAAAGTTGTTCTCTTACAAAGAGGCATTGATTCAAAGGAGGAAAGCTTTGCTTCCACTTAATTAACCCTAGGAAGACCTTGATTATGTAGCGTCATTTTCAGTCCCATTTTACAGGAAGGATTTCGTTCAACTGCCCAAAGCACTGAACTGTTTAGCTTTTAATAAAAGGGGTGAAAATATTACAATAAAAAATCCTGCCAAAATTGGCTTTGGTTTCTCTAGAGAGCAGGCACTTAATGTATAAAAAGTAATATAGATTTACAGATGGAGAATGTAATTATTCCCTTATAAAAGTGTCGGTAAGACCCCATCTAGAGAATGTCCAGAGAAGAGCAACGAATCCAATAAAGGGCATGGAAGATTTCAGTAATAATTTAGTGTTGTTTACAATATATAAGAGATTAATGATCACGGGGTATTAATATAATAAACTCTTCTGCCTAATTCGTAGATCCTTCCACATGATACAAGGAGAAAATGAGATTGTAAAGTTTCTGATTTCCCTGCCTCAAATAGAAGTGCAGGAAGATACATCAGGGGCTGACCCAACAGTTCTTTTAAAGTCAGGAAATCTTTTATTTGTGTTTCCTCACCCTCCTCTGGAGGTCTCTGGATCATCTTGTTTGGCAGAATTTACTTGGGCACAGCCTCAACTGCTATTTTGTTTACAGCAGCTGTGTAAAAATATATCTAGTTTCACTTACATTCGTGTTACTACAGGTATGGGACCTGTTATTCCGAATGACCTGGACTTGGGGTTTGCCGGATCACGGATTTTTCCATAATCTAGTCTACTAGAAAATCATGTAAACCTTAAATAAACCCAATAGGCTGGTTTTTCTTCCAGTAAGGATTAATTATATCTGAGCTTTGTTAAAGTACTGTTTATTATTACAGAGAAAAAGAAAATCATTTTGAAAATGTGGATTATTGGGATAAAATGGAGTCTATGGAGGACAGCCTTTCCGTAATTTGCAGCTTTCTGGTTTCCAGATAACGGATCCCATACCTGTATTGTGTTTTCCTTCTATGGTTTCAGTCAGCAGCCACTAGTAGAGACATTTGTGTTAATTTAAATTATTATAAAGCTCCGTAAATAATAAAGGAATTGTCTGTTGAAGCTTTAGGGGAATGCCACACACAATTTTTCTGTGCATTTGAGAAGCAGATTTGACTCTACCTAAACACACAAGCTGATTCATGTTGATTGTTATTTTTCTTGATTACAACCACCAGCTTTCATATCTACATTCTAGCGTTGTTTTAGCTTATTCTCCATTCTATGCATTTGACGCATGTTCAGTAGTGATGGGCGAATGTCCCCAGTTTTGCTTTGCCTAAAAATTCCAGAGAAATTCGCGAATTGGTGAAAAATTCGTGAAACGAGTCACGGCACGCTTTTGACGCGTCATTTTCGGCGTGCGTCATGTCATTTTCAGTGCGTCGTTTCCGGCACGCGCCGTGTCGTTTTCGGTGCGTCAAAAACGCGCGACTCGTTTTTTTTTGTGAATTTTTGCCAGGTGAAATATCTCTGGCGTTTCACGAATTTATTAGCCAGCGGCGAATTGCGGGAATTCGACCCTGACGAATAAATTCGCCCATCACTAATGTTCAGGATATAGTAAAATAAGACATGCGTGTTGAACTGACTCTACTTTAGTAGACTTGAATGTCTGTGTACAAGGGCCCTTATGGTGCTTACCAATTGTCGCTTTTCACATGCAGGGTGTATTTCTGAATGTTACTAAATTGTAAACACAGGTATAAACACATCAGTAAGAAGACTGATTATTTTTTCTTGCTTAATTTTTCAACTTTAAAGAAGCTTGATAAATAAAAGGGACACATGGTTCTTTGCATTCATACAGTTAATAGACAAATATTTTATTCTCTAAAAAATGCATACTTGCAGGTGAAATATTATAGTATTAACAATGTTACCTTATACCTGCTGTTCCTTTACAATTCCCATCAACCTCACTGTGGCTCATTTGTCGTGGAAGCTGGTGCTCAAGCTCGGATTCTCCCCTTACATATAGTAATGGTGATCTTGTGCAACAGGCAGCAGTTATTGGACCCAATCCTTTAGGCTTGGATACTCCAACCCAAAAGCAGTTTAATGTCTAATATGAGACTTCATTGGAATCCTGCTTTTTACACTAAGCCACGCCAAACATTAAGCACTAGTGTCAGACACTTTGTGCCTGTATTGCTTATGTTACACATGCTCTTTTGCCCAGTAATGCCAACAAGAAACTACTGTGCTGCGTCAATTAGTGTGCCCTGGATAGCAACACTACATGATTCTGTTTGGTAACAATAATATAATTTGTGGCTTTTTCTGTGTTGCTTCTTTCATACTACAAGCTTTACTCACAATGAAGGAACTGAGAGCAAGTGGGAAGCCAGAAATGAAAAGCAGAAAGCTCTGTCAAACCTGATTTTAAAGGTAATTCAACACCCCAATCTACATAGTCATTATTATGTTTCTAATACCCAACCCCCTGCATACTGTTGGTTGCTTAACCTGCCGCAGAACTCTGACTCTATTCGTGAGATGATTGCAGCTGTGGTTTATCAGAAAGGTCACCATACTACTAACAGTTGACTACAAAGACCCAGGGATTTGCAACATGCAACTCTCCAGTTACTGAACAACTTAAATTATTACTATTAAAAGCTTCTGGAAGTTTTAGTTGAACAATTGATGCAGAGTTGCTGGTTGTGGATCACTAGACTACACCCATGTAATTCATTGGGAAAGAAAAAGATTTCCTATAAAGCATCACATTTGCACAAGAAGGAAACTGCATATCCACAAAGAGCAGTGTATACACGTGTCATTTCACAGTTGTAACAAACAAAAATAATTTATAGGACGGCATGCCTTCGATTCCAATGCACGGTAATCACTACAGGGTGTTACACAGCTGGCCGATAGCAGTGGGATTGCAGGGATTTCATTTTCTTTTGCAAAAGTGTTTTAAATATCCCAGTATCAAAATTCATCTTCTGAGCTGTCGGCTAAGAGCATTACTCTGTCTTGCATGCTGTTAAATTCTCTCTGCTGGAGAAAAGGAAAAAAATGGTGAGGGTTCTGGGAAATGTTGGAAACAGATCGTGGCATGGGTATGCGAAAAAGAAAATGTGGAAGAGCCAAGAAAAAAAGAAGAGAATAAAAGATTGAAATCTGGGATCATGGAAAAGAAACCAAAATGAGTGGAAAACCAAAAAAATTATTAAAAAATAATGGCAAGAACATCCTTAGAGGATATTAACCTTGAAATTAGCATTCTGTAATATGAAGACAAGCTACTGCAATGCAATTTACTTTGTGACTTTATTTTTACTCTTTGAATTATTCAGCTTTTCCTACTGCAACTCCACAGTTTGAAGCAGTCTCCAGAGAAATAACAAAATAGTGTGGAGAAAAGATATGCAGTATTTTCAACACAGATATACATAGAAGCAACATTCTTCGCACTAGCTATACCTGTACTTCACAATTTATCTGCTTTCATCACACTTATATCTGTTAATTCATTTTATGTGCTGACCAAAACATGAAGCATGATGGGGTATTTATAGTTCTAGTCTTCACACAAAGCCCCACTGGCAGGGTTGGTCCAGGTGTTTACCGTACAAGTCAAATTAAGGGCAGTTTCCATAGTTTTTTTTTGCCCATCCACTGATTAAAAATCATGTGGGTGGCAAAAGCCCTGCGTGCAATTGCCCTAAAGACAAGTGTTCTAGGCAGAGAATTGCACATGCAATGTTTTGTCATTAAACACGGGAAGAATCCCTTGAGCAAGTTACGTGTGCTGGAGTTCCTAAAGACAAGTGATCCATTTTTTTTTTTTATCATACACTTTAGCCTTTGAAAACGGTAAGGGCCAGATTTGCTGATTTCTTGTAACGGATTCGAAATTCGATCCAATTTTCAAAAGGATTCAAATTAGAATTTCAAATAACTTTTTTGGGTACTTCGACCATTGAATTAAAAAAAATTTGGTTTGAATAAAAATCTATTCAATCATTCGTGATTGCCTAGTTGGCCAGATTAAACTTACCAAATTGCAGTTTAACCCTATGGGAAGTTTTTTTAGATCGAATAAAAAAAATTTGATATAATGGTTAAAATCATTCGATCAAATTATTTCTATTCAATTGTTCGATTAATTGAATTGCGCTAAAATCCTTCTAATTCGATATTCAAAATTCGATGGTCGAATTCGAAGGTTTTTTAACCCTCGAATTCAGCCCTTGATAGATCTGCCCCTAAATATTTTGAAATGTCTGAGGTTTGTTTCTCAATAACATTTTCTTTTCAACTATGGTTTGCTAATAGGGCTTCCATGTGCTTCCTTCTACCTTTCTTTTATGCTGTTTGAAGCCATTTCTCCTGCGGCGATTCATAATCTTTATGCTGTACAGAGCTCCAAGGATTAAAAATGCTCCGACTACACCAACTCCTACTGGCACGAGCATCCCAGACATGTATCCTGCCTGAATAGAAATTGGAATTACATATTTATAATACTTGCAGTGCCTTTGCCAAATGCAAACAAATACTTCTAATCTACTACTTCTTAACCATTCTGTTATCCCAAAATAAGTAAATTAAACATATAAACATGTTTGTCATCATCTGTTACATTTTATCAATCTAAATTTTGTCCCTATAATACTTGTGGCAGTTGAATATGGTCAGTTCCTGTGCTTATTTTAACTTGAAAAAGAGCTTATAAGAACACTGAAATCAAAGGGCAAGTCAAAACCAAAATTTGCCAAATTAAAGAAAACATAATTCTATATATCCCAATATACATGCATTAAAACATGTTGGTGTTCTTAAAGTTAAAACAATTGCTATAGACGGCAACATTTGCTTGACTCACTATTTCAACAGTATGAGACACCAGTGCAGAGAACAGAAAGGGACAGACAAGCCCTACTTTCAAAAGAATTACATTTAAAAATACCCTAAAAACCCTAGGAAAAAATGTAATGGATGTGTATTGCAAAGTTGCATAAAATGATGTCTTATTTTAGTAGGCAAAAAATGATCTTTTGGGTATAATCACAGAAACAGAGAGTAGCTTAGCAGTGTTCCAGTCTCAAAGTAAATTGTAGACTGGAATCATCTTAGCATTAGCCTTAATGAATGTATAAATAAATCTTATCCTTTTCTTAATAATGGGTAAAGCAATTGTTGCTCAAAAATGTGTTGGGGCTAGGGCAGACGGGGAGATTCGGGGGCATTTTGTCGCCTGGCGTCTTCTCGCCGCGACTTGTAGCCCCCGAACAGCCAAGTCCTGGGGCGCACCGGCGTTACTTGAAAATGCCGGCACCTATTCACACGGAGCGGCGCGCTTTTTGAAATCGCTCCAAATTGCCTCGCGAGTCAATTTGGAGCGATTTCAAAAAGTGCGCCGCTCCGTGTGAATAGGCGCCGGCATTTTCAAGTAACGCAGGTGCGCCCCAGCACTTGGCTATTCGGGGAGGTTCAGGGGCTACAAGTCGCGGCGAGAAGTCGCCAGGCGACAAAATGCCCCCGAATCTCCCCGTCTGGCCTTAGCCTAAGTCAGCACTTTTGAACAACAATTGCTTGAACCACGAATGCAATAAGTTGGGACTGCCCGTGATTCCGGGCAATGTTACCTCTTATTCCTTCTAGGCTATGTGCACACATTTTAAACCTGTGTGTATAGTTTTTTAAAAAAAACCTGTGTGCTCAGGTCAGAATTGATACAAACTGTTGTGTTTTCACAGAAAATTCTTTGTGCACACCACAGTTTGTGTGCTCGCTTCAAAACTTGTGTGTGTGTGAGAACACACTTTAGGGCTAGTCCACATGGGATGATTCAGGGAGATTAGTTGCCTGGCACTAATCGTCACTTCTTTGGGGCGACCAGGCCCGGACTGGCAATATGTGGGTTATGGGCTGCTATAAGGTCCCATAGAAAGTCAGTATTTAGTGGGCTGGTGGGGACTTTTTGGGCCTCTATGTGAGCTGATTGGGCCTCTGTGTACCTGAAATGCCAGGGCCTATTTTGATTCTCAGTCCAGTCCTGGGGGCGACTAATCTCCCTGAATTGCTTACCCATATCTCGCGCCCGCTAAAATGTAAAGTCGCCTGCGCCTAGTCACTGCGTTTTCTGAAAACTGCCTCAATGTGGATGTGGTTGGGCAGCATGCCGCCCCCAATATCCTGCTGCCCTAAGCCCGGGCCTAGGTGGCCTCTCCACAAATCCAGGCCTGAATGTATGTAATAATGCCAATTGTATAGTAGTTTAGCCCTAGGTGGGCAAGTTGTAAGTTTTTATTGAAAGAGAAAAAAAAACTGAATAAAAATATGGAAGCATAAATAAAAGAATCACAATGCAATAAAAGCTTCATCAAGAATTACATTGTGACGGGTGAATTTTCATTTGCAACTTTGTTCTCTTTGCAAATTCTATTACATTTCCCCCATAGTGATCAATTATTTCTTCATTAATTTCCTGAAATATCAAATGAGGCACAAAATGTCCCCACACCTAACATTTTTCAAGAAGAAAGATGCAAAAAATCATAGACTATCCTGGATTTATAGTTCTCTTTTACTTTGTAATACATGGAACTATTATCAGGGGACACATGGTAACAGAAGAAAAGGGTATACAAATTCTACAGAATGATTATTTATACCTCTTCATTTTGCCTAATTTCATTCCCACACTAGATTTCACTATGACAAGACATCTCCTACAGAGTCCAGCAGAAGGGATCAGTTGCCTGAGATCAACACTATGTAAATGAATCTGCAGTGCAGCAAAATGAATGGCTTTTCATTCAATTATAAAACACAGTTTGGCAGGGACTCCAAGTAAATTCTGAGCTCCTGTTTCTGCCAACAAACGCCTGAAATCTGATGCACCACTTATTCTACTTTATCATCTCTTTATATATTCAGCATGACGGATTTAATATGAATGGCTGTTCAGTAAAACTATGGGATTGTGGAATAAAACCTGAAATAAGATTTTCATATTCAGAATATTCAGAATCCTATGCACAAACATGAGTTCCTTCAACATATTGCTTTCTTGAGTTTACACCATGGCTATTAAATATTGGCTTCTGTATCTCATACGGTCAGTTGACACACAACTGCAGGGATGTATAAAAGTTGCCATACTTGCCATTACTTCTAAATGGAAATCATACCATTGATTAAGTAGGAAACTTTTTTTTTAATTTGAACTAATTTACTCCCCTTCATCAATATTCATCTTTCGTATTATTTATAAGATATATAAAAAGATAGGAACACTATTAAAAGGTAGTTCACCATTAAATAAACTTGTAATATAATGTATAAAAAGATATTTTTCAGAAATGTGCAAATGGTCTTCTAAAATTCACCATTGTATATTTTCAGAGTCAGGGATACAGACATGAATAGGAGAGGCCCTGAACTGAAAGATAAATATAAAGTAACAATAAGGGGGGGGGGGGTTATTTATGGCATTTTTGCCATTATACAGTGTATTAAGATTTAAAATTCTACCAACATCCCACCAACAATCTATCTTAATTTACTAAAATTAAGATAAAAAATCATACTTGCAAGAAAAGTCTTGACAAAATCATGTCTTTTTCAAAGTGCCACCAGATTAATTTGAATTTATCAGATTAACAAACAAAAACCAGCATCAAACTGCCCGAAACTCTTTACAATCATGAAGGCAAAAAACATGTTACAATTGTAAAAGACACCATCTGCCATTGACTTTTACATGACTTTGACAGGTTTTAGCTGGATTTTAGCAGGTTTGGAGCATGATAAATATTTTTTTTTAAAAATTCCCATATAAAAATGTTAATGTTTCCCCTTAAAAACTTGACCAGAGAAATTCTAGATTTAATAAATAGGCCCCTAGAAATGTTACCTCATAGAGAAATAGCCTTTTGACGTCTGTGGTCAGCGACCCCCATTTAAAAGCTAGCAGAAGGTTGAAGTAAGGCAACTTATTCAAAAATTATATACAGTAAAACACAAAGACCATTTGAAAATTTGCAAAGAACGGTACATTCTAAATCATGTTAAAAATGTATCTGAACTACCTCTTTAATCGGACTTAAAGGAGAATTCAACCCTTTAGCAAAAAATACCCCTACCCCCCCACCCACGTAGACCCCCTCCCTCCAACCCCCCAGCCTAATTGCACCCCCAGGGAAATGTCCCTAACATTTTGCTTACCCCTCGGCACAGATTCAGGCATTGGAGTTCCACGCAGCCATCTTCCAGGTCTTCGTGTCTTCTTCTGGCGCTTCGGCAATTTGCGTCCATTTCGGCACATTTGCAGTTATTGCAAACTGGTAAGGCCCCAACTGCACATGCACTGATACAGTGGTCTCAGTCTCCTCTTACCGAAGACCTGGAAAATGGCTGAGTGGAACTCCAATGGCTGAATCTGCGCCGAAGGGTAAGTAAAAAGTCAGGGGCATTTCCCCTGGGGGGGAGGAGGGTCTATGTGGGGTGGAGGGTATGGGTTTTTTTGCTAAAGTGTTGAATTCCCTTTTAAACTGCAGTAAAAATGTAAATAAAGTTTATATCTTCAAGTTTTGCATTCCTGTAAATACAAATTACAGATGCCAGGGTGGATTCCTATCTTTTCCTACTAAGTCTAGGAATAGCATTTTTTTTAAACTAAATCATAAGAGAGAATTTTGGAGAAATAAAGTCTTATAATTAACCTATTAATGCGGGAAAAAAAACATTTGGTAATCTTTGATATTTTTTATTTGCCTATAATATGTTATTATGAATAATGAAATATATAGTGATTTTGATTTACCTTGTCTTTCAGCTTTTCCATCCAGCTTCTCACTACAATGAAAAAAAAATGTAAGGATTAGTCTATTGTTTTATAATATTTGCACTTTGTATATATCATGTTGTAACACGTGAGTTCTGTTAACTGACCCATGACTATAGAAAAACAAGAAGGAAAAATAGTAGTTATTCTGCAAGGATAATAGCCAAACTTCACCTGTACAATGGTGGTCTTATGCCTTAAAAAATAAGTCTTGGAGATCTCCCCCCCCTATAAAAGTAAATGACGGCAGGAGGAATGCATATAATTCATCTTTTTATTCTTTTTTTCTCCTTTGCCCTCTCTTCAATCCTTCATTCTCCCATCTCGGCTATTTTTATCTTGCTATTCCCTGCCCTGCATCTCTCTTCTCTCCTTTCAATCAATAAATTCACTATTCAGCCTCTCTATACTCTGTCCTGTTTAGCACGGATTTAGTTTTCTGTACCCACCCTTACTCCACTTCTCAACTCAACAAACATAGAGGTGCTGCTTACCCTATATGCTGCACTTGGCTTAGGTAGCACATGGTAAATGTTACATTATATTTCAGAACAATGATGGTTTTCTTTATTAAAATATGCAACACTGAAATATATATAAAAAAACACACATCCATCTCAATATATAGAAGTATAAATTAAATTACATCCACAAAAACACAACTGATTTGTATAGCCCCATACACTGGGCTTGCTGGTTTACCATCACATCAGATTAGGTACTCTTAGATTGCAAAACCAAAATACAGTATTTAATTTAATAAATTGTATTGATTTTATTTAATATTGCAGTATTTTTTTTGTGAATAATACCTAAGCCCTTTAAATAAATTTGGGACACAGTTCTCACTAAACGGACTATTCACCGTGGCGTTAACTTTAGTATGAAATACAGTGAGAGATTATGAGAAAATTAGCATTTTTGTTTTTAAGTTTTTCACACTTATTTTTTTTTGAGTTATTTAATTTTTTATTCAGCGGCTCTCCAGTTTGCAGTGTTGGCAATCTGGTTGCTAGGGTCCAAATTACCCTAGAAACAATGCATTGGTTTGAACAAGAGACTGGAATAGAGAGGCACTGAACTGAAAGATGAGTAAAAAAAAAAAAAAAAAGTAACAATAAATGTGTAGCCTTACAGAGTATTTGTTTTTTAGATGGGGTCAATGACCCCTATTTGAAAACCGGAAATTAATAAAGTAAACAATGAAGGCCAATTGAAAAGTTGCTTAGAATTAGCCATTCTTTAACATACTAAGGGGCAGATTTACAAAGGGTCGAAGTGAAAATTCTACTTTGACTAACCCAAAATTCTATTTGAAAAAATTCTAGATTCGAAGTAAAGGTATTGGACCATTATCTGGAAACCCATTATACAGAATGTTCCGAATTACGGAAAGGCTGTCTCCCATAGAATTCATTATGATCAAATAATTCAGATCATTAAAAATGATTTCCTTTTTCTCTGTAATAATAAAACAGTATGTTGTACTTGATCACAACCAAGATATAATTAATCCTTATTGGAAGCAAAACCAGCCTATTGGGTTTATTTAATGTTTACATGATTTTATAGTATAATTAAGGTATGAAGATCCAAATTACAAAAAGATCTGTAATCTGGAAAACCCCTGGTCTGGAAAATGAAAAGAATTTTTTGAAAATCGAACAATGCATTCAAACAATGTTTATCCAATCGAAAACTGACCCATTTGGTCCATTTTCGATTGAAAATGGCCTTTGAAAAAATTTGATGGTCGTATTTCTAAGTTTTTTTAACTTGTAAAATCGAACCTTAGTAAATCTGCCCCTAAAAGTTACCTTAAAGATCAACCATCCCTATAAGGAATACAATTTCCAGTGTGTGAACAGAAAGTATAATTTTGTGAAGATATTAATGATAGTCAGGGGTAAAAAATAAATATTTGGTTTGTCTGTAGGAGACTATGGTGATGTATTAAGATGCTAAATTGCACTAGAACACTTTCCCATAGCAACCAGTTGGATCTTTGCTTGAATTGTCTAACTGGCAACAGAATCATCAAAATGAATTGGTTGCTATGGACAACTGCACTGGTGTACTTTAGCATTTATGTTGGTAAGTGAGCCCTTGTGAGAAATATATTATATTATATTTTTTTTATATTTTTTGTTAAGCTGAACTACAGCGTAACAAATGAAACTAATAGTTAGCTATCATACATACCTCCCAACATTTTAAAAATAGAAAGAGGGACAAAAAGATTTGCTGCATGTAGCAGGGCAATTTTTTTTTGACCACACCCATTTTGGCCCCATAATTACCATGTTCATTTTACAAAATTTGGCAGGTTATGAAGGTTTGAACACCTTTCTGTGGTTTTTGTTATTGAAGGCAAACTGCCCTTTAAGCTGCAACTCAGTTTCCCGAAGAGACCTGTTTATCTTAAATTGTTACCATCTTAAATTGTTATAAAGTATCCAAGTGCACCTACCACATTCTGAGCTCTCTGCCAAAAGCCAATTAAAGGAAAACTATACCCACTAAACAATGTAGGTCTCTATAAAAAGATATTGCATAAAACAACTCATATGTAAAACCCTGCTTCATGTGAATAAACCATTTTCATCATAATATACTTTTTAGTAGCATGTGCCATTGGGTAATCATTAATAGAAAATAGCCATTTTAAAAAATAAGGACAGCCTCCTGGGATCGTATGATCAACAGGGCACACAAACATACCAAACAAACTATAAAGTTAGGTCACATGAGCCAATTAACAGACTGAGTTATGTCTTTTGCTTCCTCACTTCTTCCTGTTACAGTTAGGGGCAGATTTATCAAATTCACATGAATGATTCAAAATTTGAATTCGAATTTTCAAACATTTTTGAAGACCACTTCGACCATCGGATTTTGAAATTTCGATTGAATCGAATGATTTGAATAATTTGAATAAAATGCTCTTTGAATATTCGAATGATGTTATCGTTCGATCGAATATTTACTGTTTGATCGATCAAATTGCGGTAAAATCCTTCGAATTCAAAATTAATTTTAATTCCTTAAAAATTCGAGTCAAATTCGAGGGCTTTTTAACCCTCGGATTCGACCCTTAGTAAATCTGCCCCATAGAGTTGAAATATTTCTGGTCAGGTGATCTCTGAGGCAGCAGAATTTTGTGTTATGAATGATAACACAAAAACTTTTCTTTCACTCATGGTTAGTGGTTGGCTGAAGCCATTTATACAGTTAACAGCTGTGTTTACTCTTTTTAAATCATAATCACTACACAAACTACCCAAATGACCCTGATCAAAAGTTTACATACCCTGGAGATTTGGCCTGATAACATGCACACAACTTGACACATGAGGGTTAGAATGGTTATTAAAGGTAACCATCTTCACCTGTGGTCTGTTTGCTTGTAATCAGTGTGTGTATAAAAGGTCAATGACTTTATGGACTCCTGACAGACCCTTGCATCTTTCATCCAGTGCTGCACTGGATTCTAAGTCATGGGGAAAGCAATAATTGTCAACGGATCTGCAGGAAAAACAGGAAAGGTATATAAGAAAATATCAAAGGAATTGAGAATGCCAATCAGCAGTGTTCAAAGTCTAATTAAGAAGTGGAAAATTAGGGGTTCTGTTGAAACCAAAACACGGTCAGGTAGACCAACTAAAATTTCAGCCACAACTGCCAGAAAAATTGTTCAGGATGCAAGAAAAACTCACAAATAACTTCAGGGGAAATACAAAAAAATACTGGAGGAAAAAAAACTCATCAGCCCGGAAGCTGTGCATGGGGCGTACTTGGACATTCCAACATGACAATGATCCAAAACACAAGGCCAAGTTGACCTGTCATTGGCTACAGCAAAATAAAGTGAAGGTTCTGGAGTGGCCATCTTAGTCTCCTGACCTCAATATCATTGAGCCACTATAGGGAGACCTCAAACGTGCAGTTCATGCAAGACAGACCAATAATTTATGGGAACTGGAGGCTTTTTGCCAGGATGAATGGGCAGTTTTACCATCTGAGAAGATAAAGCGCCTCATCCACAACTACCACAAAAGACTTCAAGCTGTCATTGATGTTAAAGGGGGCAATACAGGGTATTAAGAACTGGGGTATGTAAACTTTTGATCGGGGTCATTTGGGTAGTTTGTGTAGTGATTATGATTTAAAAAGAGTAAACACAGTTGTTTGACAATAAATGGCTTCAGCCAACCACTAACCATGAGTGAAAGAAAAGTTTTTGTGTTATCAATCATATTCTCTGAAAAATGGTTAAGAAATCATACATTCTGTTAGGTTATGTAAACTTATGAGCACAACTGTATACAGAAAAATCTAAATATGAATTGAAATAGACAGGGCCCTAGGCTGGCCTCAAAAGGCCATACTTGACCAGTCATAGACCCAGGACCAGCAGTAATAACAACTGTTCAGCAGCGGCACTGAAGACTGGCTGGTGAAATGATGCTCCACCAAGTCTCCAGGGCAGATGCTGGTGGGTGATGTCCAGCTTCTCTCTGTAGCTGTCTCTTATGAAATGTGGTAAATTGGAATCAGATATTTTTTTTGCCTTCCACTGGATCAACTAAATTTTAAGTAGGATTTAGTAAGGTGGACTTGATGTGTGCTTTCTCAACTGTAACTACTAGGTTTATGTATCTCATAAGAGATATATATCCTATTTCCTAGTATACAATATTGACCAGTTTTCTTATTAGTGAGTAATAGTGATGGGCAAATCAACAGTGTTTCACTTTGCCAAATTTTTCACGAATTTCTCTAGAAAAACACCGCCGCGTTTTGTTTTGGACGCGGGCGTCTGTTTTTTTTTTGGATGCTGGCAATGGGCACTGGCGTCCAAAAATGGACGCCCGGGTCCAAAAACGGGCGCCCAAATCCAAACCAAGATGCCGGCGAAATTTCGCCAGTGTTTCGCAAATTTATTAGCCTGCAGCGAATCACAGGAATTTGCTGCGAATTCGCCACAGGCGAATAAATTCACCCATTACTAGTGAGTAACCATCTAAAACTCCAGCCCATCTGCTCTCTGCATAATATACAGACGTGTAACTTATCTTTGTCACAGGCAGCAATAATTTTGTTCTTGTTCTGCACCTGGAGGCAATTATGTAATTAAGCAGTTCTGAACAACAATTATATATATACATTAATGACAGAGTTTTCTGTTTCAAATATTTTACTATTATGCTGCATGAATTTAAATGTTAGCCAGAATCCACTACAAAAAGCAAACCGTGGGTGTGCAGACTTACTAGCAATACAGCTGCCAGACCTTTCCTGTGCCATTTGTAAAGGAATAGTATGACTATGATCACACATTACATGTATTATGGCACCACAGTTTAAATGGTTTAAAAATCACAAATCTACACCCTAAATGCAGCTTATGGGGGCACAGCTGTCACCTGTGTTTAGATCTAGTGCATCCTATGGGGGCAAAGCTGTCACCTGTGTCTGGATATCACATGGGGGCAGATTTACTAAGACCCGAAAATTCGCCATCGTAGGCTTCGCTATCGTTCGCCGCACTTCGCCAGGCGAATTTTCGCCAGCGCTACGGAAATCCACTAAATTGCGAATTTACGCTCATGTCTGCGAGTGGTAGCGAAGTTGCGCTAGTGTTATAATTTGCATACGGGAGAACTTTAACTTCTAATAGAAGTATATGTTACAGCCACTAAATTCCACTACACAAGCCCAGGAAACCTTTAATAAATAAAATAAAGTTGTCCTATTGCCCTACATGTGCCCCCTGTATAGTTGTGTTACCATATGTTAGGAAATGTAGGGGGGAAGAAGGGTAACGCCCCAAAAAAATTATCGATCTTTTTCAGACTATCACCCTCCTATGCTAAAATACGCCAGCATTTTTTTGGGACATTTTTTTTTTCAAACTCCTATCTATTGTATTGAACTTCGCCTGGTCTGACCAGGCGAATTAACGTCTAGCGTAAGTGCTATCGTTGAGGAAAATGTTCATCTTAGTGAATTTGCTAAGTTACGATCCTTCGTCGGTGTGCAACTTCACCTGGCATAAGGGTGCGAAGTTGCGCAAGTCTATCTACTTCGCTAGCGAAAATTTGCCAGAGTCTGTGTTAGTGAATTTTCGAAGTTGCGAAATGATGTCACGCTGGCGAATTAGCGCTAGCGTTAGACGCTTCGCGCTTTAGTAAATCTGCCCCATAGACTTCTGCACTGAAATCCGTCTCTTAAAACAGCAAACAGATATTTTTATATTCAATTTTGAAATCTGACATGGGGCTAGACATATTGTCAATTTCCCACCTGCCCCATATCATGTGACTTGTGCCAGCACTTTAGGATGGAACTGCTTTCTGGCAGGCTGTTGTTTTTCATTCTCAATGTAACTGAGACATGCATTTTTACTATTGAGTGCTGTTCTTAGATCTACCTGTCAGCTGTTATCTTGGGTTAGGGAGCTGTTGTCTGGTTAGGTTGCTGGGGGAGGCTGGTGATATCACTCCAAGTTGCAGTAAAGAGTGACTGAAGTTTATCAAAGCACAAGTCGCATGACTTGGAGCAGCTGGGAAATTGACAATATATCTAGCCCCATGTCCGATTTCAAAAGGAAATATTAAAAAAAATCTGTTTACTCTTGAGAAATGGATTTCAGTGCAGAATTCTACTGGAGCAGCACTGTTAACTGCATTTTGAAAAAAAAAAATTTCCGATGACATTATCCCTTTAAGGCTCCAATTTACAGGAAGATCCTAGATTATATAGAAAAAAATAAGGTACCAAGCATTCTGGACAGTACAACCCATGGATGTCCTATAGGTCATTGTTTAGTTCATTTTACAAGGCATGATGATCAGTGAGTCTCTGCGGGGCTAAAAGCCTTGATTCAAATGGCTGATTACCATACATGCATGACAGCATAATATGTCTTAAGACACACACCATTGAAAATCATTGCCTATCATGTCTTTATTGTGTTAGTTTATTCCTTTATATACTTAACATGATGCCCTTATGCATTACACTAAGGGGCAAATTTACAAAAATTTACCCAAAATCCTACGAATTTATTCGAAATTCAATAAGCATTCGAGTATCGAATGCTTATCGAATAGTTTTAGGCTATCATTTTGCTCGATCTTCGATTTCTCGATGAATTCGTACGATCGGTTACCAATTGTTCGATTTCACGAAAAAATTGTGACATTTTCTTCGAGCCTCCGAAAAATTCGTACGATTCGAACAATCGAAGTGTTCCATCGTACGAATGGGATTCAAGCAGGACTTAGCAAAAGAAGCCTATGGGGGGCTTCCCATAGGCTTCTATTGGTATTCGGTAGGTTCAATCTGGCGAAGTAGGCATTCGAAAGGATTTTAAAATTTTAATTCCTTCGATCATCGAATGATCGAATGTCCAATCTATTCGATAATTCGGTATTCGAAGAGGCTAAATTTGTATATTCAAACATCCGAAAAAAATCGTACGATCGTAATTCGATCATATTCGATCGAACTACGATCCATTCACGTGACTTTTGTAAATTTGCCCCTTAGGGTTACAGGATCACACTTTACAAGTTGCAGGTTGTATTGCCAAGTGACAGCAGGAAGGTATTCCACTTATTTAGTGATTTTCCAGCTGTGAATGTATTGAAGAACTTTATTCCTTGAAGGCTTTTCTCTTTGACATATTCTGACTATATGTGTATCGGTTCATGGTCTACAACCTTTATCAAGATGTATAGCCTGCACATCCTGAGTACAGGGCTGTTTGTGTTCAACATCACAGAATTCATGCGAAGCAAGCAGGCAGCAATACTTCAGCAACCTCTTACACATGTTCTAATGAGCTAGTAGGCATTAAAGAACCAGTAACATAAAAAAAAGTTAAAAAAAAAAAACTTCATTAGTATACTACAAAAAAAAGAACCTATCAACACATTTTAAACTTTATAATCACAAAGTCTTTATTAAGAAATAACTTACCGAAACTGCATTCGCTCCTCTTCAGAAAAGGCAACAGAGCGTCCATCCATCTTGCGGCGCTCGATTTAAGGAAGGCAGGGAGGAGAAATGAAGCACCCGATTACCTTTTCTGACGAGGAGCGCAAGCAGAGTTTCGGTAAGTTATTTCTTAATAAACACTTTGCGATTTTGAAAGTGTGTTGGTGTTTCTTTTTCGTGGTATACTAATGCATTTTTTTTCCGATGATGTTGATGTTACTGGTCCTTTAAAGTAAACCTTTTTTTTTTTCTATCTGTAAATTTGCTCTAAACAGCCCCCCAGATTAATGTACCTTAGTCCCAGCTGCAAGTCTGCTCTGGTTTCTGTGTTATCAGCAGCTTGTTTCCCCTTCTTCCTGGTGCAGAGTGAAGCCCCGCCCCTTAGCTTTCTGAGCTGACCTTATATCTTGGACTAGTCCTGGAGATCATTTGCATACTATGACATAGCAGAGACCAGTGTGTTTAGCACCTTTTGCTTGGGGAAACCTGCTTACTAATGCACACACTGGCTCCCTCTTCCTCTCTATTGTGGAACAGCAGCAAATGGACTGCTCAGTAAACTAAGGGGCTGGGCTTCACTCTGCACCAGGAAGAAGGGGAAACAAGCTGCTGATAACACAGAAACCAGAGCAGACTTGCAGCAGGGACTAGGGTACATTAATCTGGGGGGCTGTTTAGAGCAAATTTACAGAAAGAAAAAGAAAAACATTTACTTTTCCTTTAAGTGCAAGGCTGTGTTGCTCCTACAGTGCTGTGCTTGGCACTGGTGTACAGCACAGGTAGGGTTGCCACCCAGCCGGTATTTTACCGGCCTAGCCGGTAAAACACCAGCCGGGGCCAGTATTACAAATTTACCGGCAATGTAGCTGCCTGTAAATTTGTAATACCCCTTAAAAATGGCCCTTGCCCTGCCTAAATTCCAATTAAAACTTACCTTTCTTGCTGTCTTCAGCCGATCGCTCACTTTGGCTCTGCCCCTGTGACGTCACACCCTGCCCCTTTTTGTGTCACATCCTGCCCCTTTCTGACCCCGCCCCCCACCGGCCGGTAAATTTTTTAGCAAAAGGTGGCAACCCTAAGCACAGGAGGTACAAATTTTATGGCACAAGTGCTTAGTGTATGGGTCATATGCAGGGCAGCTTTAATAACAGAAATAAAAAGGCCTCTGCCCAGGGCCCACTGTTTTGGGCCAGCCCACTGCATTCCAGAGCATGGTGAACATAAAACGTGTACGCTAGAGGGTGCAATTACGCCACACAATGTTTTTCAGCATTAAAATTAGCATTGTTTACTCGGTTTACTCTATCCCTGCCACTGAGACATAAACCTGCTTTACCGGCCACAATGTACAAAATATAGAACTGCGCCTGGGGTATTGCTGGCTGAGGCATTCTGGGAATTGTAGTTCTGTGTGCAAAGCGCTAGACATGGTTATGTAGTGCTGCACATGTTCTTTGTAGTGAAAAAAAACTGAGGACTGAGGAAGGTAAAAAGCAAGGCAATCAGTGGGAGGTGTATACCTTTATGGGGGTATTTATACATGGAATTGCCCCAGTGCCTTTCTTCTGTGAATTATGGGGGTATTTATACATGGAATTGCCCTGTGCCATCCTACTGTAAATTATGGGGGTATCTTATACAGAATTGTCCCTGTTCCATTTAATACTGGCATGACTGAATAATGTTTTTTTAAATGGGTGTGAAATTTGGGGGTGTGGCCAAAAACGTTGACACGCTACACGCACACACAGGTTTTAGGGCCCACTGATTGGCTCTTTGCCCAGGGCCTACCAAGGCCTTAAATGGCCCTGGTCATATGGGGTGCAAAATTAAACCCTTTAGAGCTCCATCACCCATTGGATTTATAAATGAAGCGTTATATATTTTGGGGGATTTAGCTCAAATCTGTATATGCAAATTAGAGCTTTTTATTCTGTTCCTAAAATCATTCATTAAATTTAAGCAAAATCTTCCACTGAATCTGGAACAAGCGTGATAGTACTAACACGAATACTGAGTGTGGTCTGAAACATTTCTGTCTCACAATAAGGATCTGCATAGCATTGAAGGTTTCCCAGATTGATGTATTGCTTTAATAGTCTTGTCTTATTCCCACCGCTGTAGGTTACACTATAAAGTTACATGCATCTTATTAATTCACATAATCCTAGCAGTATTAATTCTTCAGTTTAAATGAGTTTACATTTGAAGATTAATGGACAGGAGAAGATAGCCTGACATTGAGCAATACTCTAGAGCCAGATCATTCTTTCATTTCAGAAAGTTTTGTTAACTATGTGATAGAAATCCACAAACAGGTCCCGCAGCTCTGGAGACTCGCATTCTGCCAAGAGGAAACGAAGAGGCACTGAAGAAAATTTACTTGCCATGGAAACTGTCAGCAATGCTAAATTCACATCCGTATTTGACAAAAATTACCAATAATAAGAATGTTAATCTGCCTGTAAGTGATCGGGAAACAAAGGTTTCTGTTGATCTTGCATAGAGCTGCTGTATAACTTGTTCCCTAGCACTTGGTGTACTATACCTCTCAGTATTCATATCAGTGGGAAAAGCCAGGGGATTATAACCCCTACTGCTGAAATGTTAGGTTTTTTTTCTCCTCCCCTAAAACTGACTGTATATTAAGCAATAGAGTAGTAAAATAATAGCATGCAATAGGAACAGACAAATTATGAATTCCTTGCTAGCCAAATTTGCATTTCTGTTGTAAGATCCCCTAGGGATTTAATATTAAGGGTGAAGTAGTAAATTTGAATTTTCGAATTGCATTTTTGGTCAAAACTCACAAATTCAATTGGGAATAATCCAAACTCAATTCTCAGTTTGAGATCTATCAAACCTTGACCCTGGGAACAATTCAAATTCGACTTTGCCTCCTAAATCCTGCCAAGTCCAGTGACCCATTTGAAAATGTTAATAGCCTTCCTGACAATCGAGAGGTACAGATGGGAGGAGGCTTGGGCCTATGATGGCTGCTGAGCTGGCACAGGTACAGATGGGGGTGGCATGGAGCCTATGATGGCTGTTGGCTGGCATAGGTACAGATGGGGGAGGCTTGGGCCTATGATGGCTGCTGAGCTGGCACAGGTACAGATGGGAGGAGGCTTGGGCCTATGATGGCTGCTGGGCTGACAGGTACAGATGGGGGCTTTAGGCCTATGATGGCTGCTGGGCTGGCATAGGTACAGATGGGGGAGGCTTGGGTCTATGGTGGCTGCTGGGCTGGCACAGGTGCAGATGGGGGAGGACTGTGTGTAATGATAAGGTAGGAAATGCTAATATAGGAGGGGGGGATGCTGATTGGAACCATTGCCTAGGGTGCCAAACTACCTTGGCCTGGCACTGCTTTTGAGAAATAGATTTCAGTGCAGAAGTCTGCTGGAGCAGCACTATTAACTGATGCGTTTTGAAAAAAAACATGTTTTCCCATGACAGTATACCTTTAATCTAGCAGTCAGACAGCCATTCATACCAATATACAGCAATAGCATATGTGCATGAAGCACTGGCTAATAAATACAAATATCTCTAAAGCCTGACTTTACAGAAGCAATCAAAGCCAACATTTTGCTTGACTGCCTCCTAGTCTGCAGGACTGACTTGCTCACCCTGCTTCTACATTTACTGCTGTCTTCTCAAGTGCACCTTTGAGTCTGGATGCTGACACTTCTACCCCGTCATGCAAACATACAGGCTGTTTATTCCAACGTTTAGGTTACAAGGAAAATTCTGTTTTTGTTCCTGTACACTTCTGTTAGCATGAAACATTTTTTTTAACTGTTTAATTACAATACGTTGCATCCTCTTAACAGAAAACAAACTGATTAATATAAATGCTGTTTGATGGCATTCTTTTATCTCAGCATCTCAACTGGAAAAATGGTCACTGTAGCTGCAGCATGTTCCTATGAAAAGCTGTCGGTTACAGGAGGGTGCTATTTTAAGACAATTTACACTTCATTTTTTTAGACTTGGTTTTTGAAATATTTTCCTTTTTGTTCTCCAACTCTACGATGTGGAGGGAGAGCTCAACATCTTTCCTTATATAATGAAAGCAGCGGAGCTGATCTAGTCGCCATTTAATTTTTTTTTTTTTTTTTTTTAAGAAAAAAAAAAAAAAAGACCTTTTAGGATACAGGTTAGGTCTTCTCAAAGGAGAAATGAACCCTTAAAATGAATATGGCTAAAAATGCCATAATTTATATA
This sequence comes from Xenopus borealis, assembly GCA_024363595.1. Lineage (NCBI taxonomy): Eukaryota > Metazoa > Chordata > Amphibia > Anura > Pipidae > Xenopus > Xenopus borealis. The sequence continues at coordinate 78,955,404 of CM044446.1, read as the reverse complement.
CTGAACATTTTGCACCAGCCTAAAGTTTCAGCTTGTCAATAACAGCAATTATCCAGGACTTCAAACTTGTCACAGGGGGTCACCATCTTGGAAAGTGACACTCACATGCTCAGTGGGCTCTGAGCAGCTGTTGAGAATCTATGCTTAGGAGTAACTTGAAATCATCAAGCAGAAGGCGAGGATTGTCTGTAATATAAGCTGATGCTACAGGGCTGATTATTACATTTGTATGCTAGTTGCACTGGTTTCTGTGCTGTCATGTAGTAATTATCTATAGTAATTATTAATCAGCCTTATACTGTGACATTTCTATTCTATGTGTAGTGTATATTGTGAGTGGGTCCCTAAGCTCAGTAAGTGACAGCAGCACAGAGCATGTGAATCAGTGAATCAGCAGAAAAGAAGATGGGGAGCTATTGGGGCATATTTAAAGACACAAATATTCCCTGCTAAAGGGCTGTGGTTGCCTTGGGCTGGAACAGAAGCCCAAGCTTTAGTTCTCCTTTAAGAAGTATGGGACACTGTTCAAATGTGTCCTGTACTTACCACCAGTCCTATAGCAAAGGTATTTGGTGAGGTGCTGACTGCTGGGTTCACCTGTCAGATCCCCAAATAAATATAAAGTAGTAGCGGGGCACCTCCAGTAGAAAAAAACAAAAACGCAATGCAGGTCTGCATTTTTGTCAGGGAAGCTGTGCTCCCTTTCATTCCGATTTTATGCATTCAGGGGGCTGTACTCGCACAGGCACATATAGGTGTCGAATGCAGGAAAAATGCAGCATGTTGCATCTCAACCTGCGTTCGCCGCCTACATGCGCCTGTGTGAATACAGTCCCGTTGAAAAAAACTGAATGCGTCTACTCCTACACATAAAACAGTAACGCAGGGGAGTGCAGCTTCAAACACTTCAAACACTCAATACATTCATTTGAATTACATGTTTAATTAAAAGGTAACAGGGAAGCAAGTGTATTTGATGTATAGTCAGTCTTCATTCCTGTTTGCTACGTGTTTCTAGTTTATTAGTCTAGGGTGGATAATTATTAGGAACACTTTGCCCTATGATGCACATGATAGCAGTAACAACAACTAACCTACCAAGTGATTTTACAAAATTCTGCAAAGTATTTCATAACAAAGAGCATCTAAATGGTAATGAGAAAGAGTTGTGTAATAGCCGGGTAAGCATTTTTACTCTAAATAGCTTCAGTGGATTTACAGAATGATCATGTTAGAGAAGAGAACCAGGGCTAGCTTCACCTTGTCAAATGAATTCAAGCCTTCAAATTCAGAATACATTGTTCCGGCAGCAAGAAATTAGATAGAAACCCAGCATTGCAATCCTAGACATGAACATGTCCCACTTCATTTTATTGATAGAGAAAGCATATAGTATCTCCATTAGTATCAATCTGTGCTTGGAATATAGAACTCCTTCACTGACATAGGTCATTGGGTCTTGTCCACAGGAAAAAAAGAGGCATGTAAGAATAATGTATTGGGTGTTTTCCATAGGTAAAAAAAATAATAATGTATCGGATTATTGGCCTATAGAACTGAACTTTGTGTGTGTGTGTGTGTGTATATATATGTATATATATATAT
>CM044446.1:78928719-78948277 GCA_024363595.1 Xenopus borealis | reverse complement strand
ATATGTATATATGTATATATGTATATATGTATATATATATATATATATATGTATATATGTGTATATATATATGTGTATATATATATAGCCGGATTTACATAGCGGGTGCCCCTAGGCCCACTGCCGTTTGTTGCCCCCATACTCTGCCCTTTATTCGCAAATTTTCATCATCAGGTCCGGAGCAATGGGGATTGGTGCATGGGAAATTTTAAAAGCTATTGTATCTCCTGCATATCCCCAGTGTTTCTGAACCAATGTGGGTGTGGCTAGCAGCATGCCGCCCCCTAAAATCCTGTCGCCCGGGCCTAGGTGGCCTTTCCACAAATCCGGGCCTGTATATATAATCTTCGAAGTGGACCAGCACTCCAGCAATTTCAATCAAAATTACTCATTGGAGACGAAACTAGGTGGGGGCAGCACCCCCCTCGTCTGTGCCAAATTTGAATGCTGCTGCAGCCGACTCTAGCGGGCGCAACACTGCCGGGGGGCCCACAGGCCCTGGCCCAATTGCACCCCCTGCTCCCCCAGTAGTTACGCCACTGCATACAAGGCAAATAATTGGGTGAGCAGAAGGGCCCCTTGATACCTGGGCCCACCAGGAGTTGGGCCATTCCAAAATTGTCTAAAGGTGTTCCATAGCCTATTGTTTATCAGTCTATTTTGCGACCACTTTGATTAAGCTTTATTTGGTGTTCATTGTATATCTCTATCACAATAATACAGTCCTAGAATTTGCCCTTCTGAAATCCGAGAAAACCGGTTCACTACTGGACACCAGGGCCGCCATTAGAAATCACGGGGCCCCGCACAACAAAATTGTCGGGGCTCCCTTATAAGTTAAAAAAAAATTGGTGAAAGCCCCCCCCATAAAAGCATTTTTAAAGCATTGGTCCCAGAGCCCCTCATACAAGTTTAAAAAAATTTGGGCCCCAAAAATAACTTTTTAATAAAACATTGGCGACAGGGCCCCCCTTACAAGTTAAAAAAATTGGGGCCCCCAAAATTTTTTTTTAAAAACATTGGTGGCAGGGCCCCCCTTACAAGTTTAAAAAAATTGGGGCCCCAAAAAATTTTTTTTAATAAAACATTGGCGACAGGGCCCCCCTTACAAGTTAAAAAAATTGGGGCCCCAAAAATATTTTTTTTTTTAAATTGGTGACAGGGGCCTATAGAGTATTAAAAGAAAACATTTGAGGCCAGGGGATTAAAAAAAAAAAAAAAAAACCCACATGGGTGTTGGTGGAATTGAACTCGTGGCTTCAGGACTTCAGCATACTTGCTTGACTTCAGGTATTTTCACCGCTTCAGGACTTCAGTGTTGGCTCCACGTGACTTCGGGTATTTCCGTGACTTCAGGAATTCGGCTGCCTTCGCGTCTTGTTCGGCACTTCCGCATCGGCTCGGCGCTGGTAATTGGGGCCCGGCTCTTGGGAAAATGCAGCACTGCCGGGCCCCCCTTCAGCCCCGGGCCCGGGACACTTGTCCCCCCAGTCCCCCCCTGATGGCGGCCCTGCTGGACACCACATCTCCTAATAATATGAATTAAATATATAGCTATATTACATTGCATTGTAGTAGTTTGCTTTCAAGACACAATGGTCTTTTTCTTTATTTATTCAGTCTGTGCTATCACTGGGCATACTAATCCTTTTCCATGTTTGATCCTAAAGGAAAGATGTGATGAGCTTTAAGCTGAGAAATGTTCATCAATGCCATTCAGGCATACAGCATTTCTTTCTCTGCAAATCTGTCTAGTGTATCAGTGATTTAATCCAAAGATTAGATATGCTCTCCATGAAATATCACATGCAGGCTGCATATGTGAAGATGGGGCTGTGTCTCAAGCTGCTTGAGTGTCTGTGAGAGGTAACCTAGGGCAGAACTCATGCAGAATACTAAGCAGAACTGTGCACCATAAAGATTTATAGGGGTTATTCACCTTTAAGTTTACTTTAATTATGATGCAGAGAGTGATATTCTGACAATTTGCAATTTGGTTTTCCTTTTAAATTATTTGGCTATTTATTCAGCAACTCTGTAGCTTTCACATTCACCAACCTAGTTGCTAGGGTCTAAATTATCCAAGTGACCATGCATTGATTTGAATAAGAGACTGCAATATGAATAGGAAAGGGCCTAAATAGAGAAACGAGTAATAAAAAGTGGCAATAACAATACATTTGTAGCCTTACAGAGAATTTGCTTTTAGATGGGGTCAGTGACCCCGATTTGAAAGCTGGAAAGAGTGAGAAGACAAAGGCAAATAATTCAAAACCTATAAAAAATTAAGACCAACTGAAGGTGAGCCACCCCATCATATTCTTTTCCTTACCTTTTACTGTGCAAATTGCCACCTAATGTACATGACTGACTCTCCTATCAAAAGCGACAGACAAAATTATACCAAGAAAGCAAACCATAGAATCAGACTTCTGCCATGTTACATCTACCAGGCACAAGAATAATATATTTATATGCTTTATTTAGTTTATAGCAACACAATAATACAGAGCGATAGAAGATCATGCCTTGAACAACTGTTCTCATGTTAATTTGATTTCTGGGACAACAATGATATTAATGAGCTGGAAAATTGGCAGAGGTGTGCAGCTAGACTGGTAAGAATAATGAAGGAATTAAACTGTGAGGAAGGACAGGGGTTGTTATCTCTGCAGAGAAGGCACTTGATAATTACGGTTTACGCTTTAGGTACATTATAGAGGCATAGGCCCAAATTCACGAAAGAGCGAAGCGTCTAACGCTAGCGCTAATTCGCCAGTGTGACGTCAATTCATAACTTCGCAAATTCACTAACACCGACTCTGGCGAATTTTGAATTTGCGTAATTACGATCCGTCGTCAGTGCGCAACTTCGCCTGGCGTAAGGGTGCAAAGTTGCGCACTGACGAAGGATTGTAATTACGCGAAATTTTCCTGAACGTTACCACTTACGCAAGACTTTACTTCATCTGGTTAGACCAGGCGAAGTTCAATACAATAGATAGGAGTTAGAAAAATTTTACCATTTTTTTTTTTAAAGTCACAAACAACGCTGGCGTGTTTTACCATCGTTTTGGGGGGGGTTTACCCTCCTTCCCCCCTACATTTCCTAACATATGACAACTCAGCTATACAGGGGGCACATGTAGGGCAATAGGACAACTTTATTTAATTAATTAAATCTTTCCTGGGCTTGTGTAGTGTAATGTAGTGGCAGTAACATATACTTCTATTATACGTTAAAGTTCCCGCCGTATGCAAATTAGGCATCGCTAGCGTTACTGCGCTTTGCCTGGCGAAGTAACACTAGCGCAACTACGCTACCGTTCGCCGACCTGAGCATAACTTCGGACTTTAGTGAATTTGCGTAGTGCTGTCGAAAATTCGCCTGGTGAATTGCGGCAAACGATAGAGAAGCCAACGCTAGCGAATTTTTCGAACTTAGTGAATTTGCCCCCTGGTGAGGGATCTTTTTTCTACACAGAACCAGAAACTGCCCCTTTAGGCTTCATCCACACCAGCAGATTCGGGGAGATTAGTCGCCCCAGCAACAAATCGCCTCTTCTTCGGGGCGACAATCTCCCTGAACTGCCTTCTCCCTGCCCTCCCTGGCTAACATGAAAATCGCTTCAGCATCATTTAATAGTGCTTCTCCAGTAGACTTCTGCACTGAACTCCACTTCTCAAAAGAGAACAGATTTTTTTTATGTTCAGTTTTCAAATATGACATGGGGCTACAAATTTTTTCAATTTCCCAGCTGCCCCTGGTCATGTGATTTGTGCCAGCACTTTAGGAGGGAATTATTTCTGGCAGCCTGTTTTTCCTTCTCAATGTAACTGACGGTCTCCTCACAATAAAAGGCCTTCTACCGATTGCTTTGTCTTGTGAGTGTGTCACTTCGGAATCCCAATAGCTGAATAATACAGCTAAGAGATTTACTAGGACTCACACTCTTGAATGAATGAAAAGGTTTACAAACAAGTACCTCTTGTTTTTTCTTATTTTTTGGAAATGTCAACTCTGCTTGATGGTCTTTCCTCATGGAGCACCCTATGAATTTGAGACAATGTCAAATCTGCTGACACAGCACATCAGTAAAAATCAATATACAGAGGAAAATGTGCCACTGAAATGTGCTTGCTTTAACATACGCTAGGTTATTCCATTTGTATGAAATACAAATTCTAGTGTTGACAACCCAGCTCTTCTTTTGGAGCCTTGTGTGTGGGCCAATAGGGATAAGTGCCAATTACATTAGCTCTGTATATAATCGTTAGGGAGAAATATCTGGATACTCCTGCAGCCTTCTTATCCATTCAGCTATACTATTTCAGCTATGCAGTCTGAATGTGCACATGGTACAAAATGAACAGCACTTTTATTTGTGTGGATAACTGATGAGTGAATTAAAAAAGGGTTTGTTCTACCATCGGCTGCAGCAGATCCTGGAGCATAGGAGCACAGCAACAATAACTAAATCATAACTATAGAAATATTATGCAGTTTATAGCTATAGCTTGGTGTTACAGGGGAGCAAAATTAATTCTGCATTGCACCCCCTGTTGTCTTTTTTACCATACTAAAGAAAAGCCTTATGAAAGCTTAAACCTAGAATTGTTTTCTTGTTTACATTTTCCCTATGTTGCAGATGAAGCATAAAAATTATTTACCGCTCATTACACTATGCACACATCTTTGCCTTTCAAGTGTTAATGATAAAACCATTTGCATATAAATTGGAGTACACATAATTTCCATCAAATCACAGGACCATTCCATTTATTCATGAAGGAAAAGTTGGCCTTTGCATCAAATCTGAATATCCTTTCACTAAATGCTAGGCAGTGTGCACCAATGGAAGAACTCAAATGTCGTAATGGACATCACAAAAATCAGATCGAGACAGAGCCAAATGGTACAGAGGTTATAACAGCATGGGGTGGTAATGTCAAAGGGATGTGACTGAACCATGGAGTCACACTGAAAAAAAACATGATTTCCAATGAATAATATGTAGCAAGTCCTGTAGATTATCCGTTCATCTCGACTGGTAAGCCCAGCTAATATGTCTGCACACTGAAGGGTTACTTCCTATTATGTTTCAACAAAGCTCTGGCATTATCAATGCATTTTTTAAAGGGATACTGTCATGAGAAAACATGGTTTTTTCAAAACGCATCAGTTAACCGTGCTACTCCAGCAGACTTCTGCAATGAAATCCATTCCTCAAAAGAGCAAACAGATTTTTTTATATTCAATTTTGAAATGTGATATGGGGCTAGACATTTTATTTCCCAGCTGCTCCTGGTCATGTGACTTGTGCCAGCACTTTAGGAGGGAACTGCTTTCTGGCAGGCTGCTTTTCCTTCTCAATGTAAATGAAGGAGTCACAGTGGGACATGGGTTTTAACTATTGAGTGCTGTTCTTAGATCTACCAGGCAGCTGTTATCTTGTGTTAGGGAGCTGTTATCTGGTTACCTTCCCATTGTTCTTTTGTTAGACTGCTGGAGGGGAAAAGGAGAGGGGGTGATATCACTCCAACTTGCAGTACAGCAGTAAAGAATGATTGAAGTTTAACAGAGCACAAGTCACATGACTTGGGGCAGCTGGGAAATTGACAATATGTCAACCCCATGTCAGATTTCAAAATGAAATGGATTTCAGTGCAGAATTCTGCTGGAGCAGCACTTTTAACTGATGCATTTTAGAAAAAAAAAAAAAATTTCCCATGACCGTATCCCTTTAAGGAGTCAAGAACTTTTCCCACATAAAATGTATGATAGGCACATTGTTTTACATAGACTACCTGCTATTTTCTGACTATTTTCTCATAGACAAATATACCTACATTCCTTACAAGAACTACATGCATAGGAGCCCCTCAATCGTTTCTTACAAAATAATCTTTCCAATTTCATCTTACACGTCTCGCTGCTAATTGTTGCTGCTAATTTAAATCCTTATTGCGCTGTCCATAAAGGAAAGCCTTATTAGGTTCAATGTATTGGTAAGCAATGCTATATCATTGTCAGGTTCAATTAATAGTCTCATGGAATAAATCATTCATATGAAATCGTATATATTAAATTTCAGTAATATTCTATAAATGCGAGACTCTGAAAAACGTACCTTATATATTGCAGTGATTTATCATTTGTAATGTTCTCGGTATTATCCGTCAGTGTAATTTAGGCTGGTGTAATATTAACCCTCTGCTTATTTTTTAAAAAGTTATGAGATCTATCTCACAAGAAACCCTGCTCGAAGAATTGATTGCCTTTATTCACTGAAGTACTGGAGATGGATAAATGGGTGGTTTTGTAATACTTGCAATACACACTTTGTTGTGGCCTACACATATTTTTTAGTTAAAATAGTTATATAAAATGAGTGGGCTTGGTGACAGTGGTATGTTTGGACTGAAAGGTAGCCGGATACCTACTGTATCATTGCAGTTTTTTTCTTTAGAACTAAAGCCTTTTAAAGATGAAGGACAAATATTATCACTGTAGGGGAAGTTAGGCAGCCTCCAGATAATATAATTGCTAAACTGAGACCCTCAGATCAGTTCTCCTGTTAGCTGAAAACTGCCCCAGCCAAGGCTACTTCTATAGGAGCATCATGCCGCCATCTTTTTCTCCTTTCCTGATCCTCTTTATGTCCCAGTTTGGGTGCACATGCACAGAAGAGTGGAAGGCTGAACAGCCAGCTATTCATTCTGCCTAAGGCCACAGAAAAGATAGGAGCGCCAAAGAAGTTTGCTATGTGGTGCTCCTGCAGTAGGACTGTGGCCCGGTGCAGTTTTCATTGAACAGGAGCACCAGGCCAGGGTCTCCGGTAAGAGTCTAACAGATGGCACTTCTTTCCTTCTTTAAAGTAACACAATACAATGACAGCGAAGAAGTAACCAAGAACAACCAATCAGAGATTTCTAATTAGAAATTCTGTATTTTATACACTACAATTACTGTACTAACCCTGAAGTTCAGAAGCCTTACAGTAGTAATGACTCGGACCTTCAGAACTGTCCACAGGAGCCCCACATCTTCTGTTTTTTTTAGACTATCCACTATGACACTCTTGGAGGCTTATTTATTAAAAGTCGGATTTTGTTGCTTTTAGAGTTTTTTTTAAACCACGACTGAACTCAACTCTAAAACCACAGCTGTCACTGATTTTATTAAAAGTATAAAAAATGCGAATGGATTAAAGCAGTCCAATTGGTTCAGAGCATCTCCCACTGACTTCAACAGAACCTCAACCACTGTTACTTGGCAAAGTTTTGCCTGAGAAGTTTTTGGGTTTACACTTAATAAATCTCAAATTTTTAGAGCTTTTAATATTTTCTCCAGTGCACTATTAATCTTAATTTCCCATTCAAATGTTTTTCCAAATGTTGTATCTTTTGACAATTGTATAGATTAAGCATCTTGTCTAATTTCCAATAAAGTAAACCAATAATAACAAGTAGCACAGGAAGATAAGTAGAATATATCATATTTGGCAGAAATATATACTACAAGTACTGAAGGCAGAGAGAATTTAAAGAGCCAGGCGACAAATCTCTCCGAATCTTCCTGTGTGGCCTAACCCTTAGACAGACAATGTATTCTTTTCCTGTCCCTTAAGTTATAAGGCAGTATAAATAATAAGGTAGTTCAGTTTAAGACTAATTTATTTTAGACGCAATGCCACCCTTAAATGCAGCCCCCAAACAGCCCAGGGTTATCTTTTGAGTAGATATTGACATTTGCTTGATAAATAGGCTAAAGCCAGTTCTGTGCTACAGTATATCAGACAAAAGTTGCTGAGGCAACAAAACTAATTCAAGATGTATTGAAATGTGCTTTATACATATGCTCACTAACTGCAGGCAACACCACACAAATATCTATATAATAATTTATTCAAAATACGAATTATACCAGGAAATGCCCTTTAAAGACATTCATTTTTATTATAATTTTTTTACCTTTACGTTCTGCCACATAGCCAATAGCTACAGTACTCAACAGCTGCTAGTTGCAACACATAAAAAAGAAATTAGGACTACACTGCTGCTAGTAAATTGTTCCCAAATTTGGGCTTTGGTCAGCTGGCTTTTTCACTGATCAAATCTGGTGCAACTGCAAAACAATGTGATATGGCAATATGTGTATTAGAGGGGCCCAGAATATATACATACAGATAATCATGCCTCCCAAATGTACCGTCTTTAGAGGGACAGTTCCTCTTTTGACAGCTCAACCTGCAGTCCCTCATTTGTACAGTTTTTCTCTGCACTGAACAGCCAGAAAAAGAAACGAAGTTTCTAACTTAATTGGCTTTTGGCAGAAAATAAGCAAATAAGTAATTGTAAAATAACTGTGAGATAATTGTAAGATAAGATAACAGGTCCTTGGGACAAGTTAGCTTAAAGGGCAATTCACCTTCATTAGCAAAACGGTAATATCTGGAAAAACGTTAGCATGTTTTTCTCTTCATTTCGCTCTAAACGGGGACCGGTTCTGGGTTGGCGGGGGCCCACGAGGGCCGGTTTTTCCTAGTGTCCCACCGGCACAGTCCAACCCTGGGTAAAAGTCAAAATAACAGAAGTCGTGCCTAACAGCTCTAGTATCTGCCATGTTCAACATGTTTCTCATTCAATATAATGTAAAACGGCTGCTGGCAAAGGAAAAACGTTGGTCTTTGAGTCTGACAATGCAGTAATGATCAAAATGCCATAAGTACCTATAAAAAGAGTTGGGTGCCTATCAAGTCCTTTTAGTGGTGAGCACTCAGTAATATTAGCTGACACATCAAATCTGTGATTGATAAAATAAAAGGTTTCACAGCCCTCAACTTCTAGCCCTTTTACTTTGCAGTAAGAACTGATGGTGTATACTTTCTTTTCACTGTCAGAAGAAACATTAAAGCTCTCAAAAATAGTTAGCAGGGTCAGGGGGTTTAAATGGAGCTTTTATTTGAGCTGGCAGGTTAGAATGCATCCTTAAAAGGATTCTGTCATGGATTTTTATGATGTAGTATTTATTTCTAAATTACACTTACACTTAAAATAATTCTCTCTACAATATAAATTTTTATTCCTGAACCAACAAGTTTATTTTTTTTAGTTGTAATATTGGTGTGTAGTCACCATCTCGGGTCATTTTGACAGGTCATGTGCTTTCAAAAAGAGCAAGCACTTTAGGATGGAACAACTTTCTGGCAGGCTGTTATTTATCCTACCCCATGTAATTGAATGTGTTGCATTGGGAACTGGATTTTACTATTGAGTGCTGTTCTTAGATCTACCAGGCAGCTCTTATCTTGTCAGGGAACTGTTCTCTGGTTACCTTCCCATTGTTCTGATGATGGGCTGCTGGAGGGGAGGAGGTGATATCACTCCAACTTGCAGTAAAGCAGTGAAGATTGATTTAAGTTTATCAGAGCACAAGTCACATGACTGGGGGCAGCTGGGAAACTGACAGTATGTCTAGCCCCATGTCAGATTTCATAATTAAATATAAAATAATCTGTTTGCTCTTTTGAGAAACTGATTTCAGTGCAGTATTCTGCTGAAGCAGCACTATTAATGTATGCATTTTGAAAAAAAGAAAAAAAATTTCCATGACAGTATCCCTTTAAATTACAAAAGGCTGGTGTTCAGTAGATGTCAAGACATTATCAACAAACAGCTTGTCTAAATCACCCTCCTGTTTCATGCTTTTCGATCAGATACCTATTATGTTAAGGTTGCGTTAGAAATGGATGTTTAAATATAACAATATACATTTTCTCATAAATCAATATTTAAATAATATTTCCCATGAAATTGAATGCTAACATTGCTTTTATGGATGTAGATCATAATGGGACATCACTCCTGCTCTAAAACAGTAAGGTAAATGCCCTGTAATGGCCAGGGCCCACAGCTAAGGGTCTGATCTACATTTAGGAAGTTATTTGCTAAAATCTGAAAATGTATCACTACTTTCTTAAAACCACTTCAGCCAAACTCCTGTGCACGTACAAAATCTATTGCAGATCATGATATCTTCCAATTATAAACTAGAGATCTGCCTTTGACTTCTACTTCGCAGGTTTGAGATGGGAGTATTTTTTTTTTTATTCTGAATTTTTTCACAATCACAGCAAGCAGGCAGGGGCCATTTTCTAGACACTGATATTAAGGCAAAGCTTAGCATCACGCCAAAATCTTGTTAATGCTCCAGAATGGGGCACCTGATGCCCCTGCTAATGCACTGGCTGCACAATTAGACAGTGAGGAAGGAGGGGGAATGTGAGGAAAGCATTGACATCTGGGAAGTGCAGAATGGAAAGTGAAAGTAATTTGCTGCCCTGCCCCTATGCCTAAGGCATAGAGGAGTGGCTAGCAATGCACGAGTGACAGCTAACACTTTTAAAATTGTTTGTAACAGGCATGGATGATTTAATAAAAATGATGTTGATTCACGTTTCATTTCAAAAGGACTTTTATTATACAGTTTTTTATATCTTGATGACAGGTCCCCTTGAAAATTGGGCTAGCTGCCAAAGCATCACCTGACTATCATGAACAACCTGAAACAAATCTGACTGGAAGAATGAGCCAACATAACTCCTAAAAATACCCACATCATAATTATAGCTGCTGTTGCCGTAATCGGGGCATCTCTGGGTCTGCCAGGCAGACTTTTTTGCCACCTGGTAACCTGGCACCTGAGGCAAAGAACCCACTGGCTGCAAAAGTAGACAAAACGGTTTCTAATAAGTTATATATTGTCAAAGGCCTTTCCTGAAATGAGCTACTGTGAAAAATAAAATGGCTACAACAGCACAAGGCCCAGTTCAGTTGTGGCATAAATCATTTACATCCAATTAGTCTCTAAAAAATGTCATACTGAGCAGTAAGCTGCCTGAATATTTTGGTCAGCAAGAGCCTACCAGGACTTCATAAGTGCTACATTAGAAAAGGATGAAAACCAGTCCAGTGTTTCCCTATGCATCAGTTAACAGAAGATAAATAGGGCGTTTGAGGTTACTTTTAAGTTACTTGAATTTTTATGTCTCTATATCTTATCATATCTGTAAATGCAGTATGTTTTCTTCATTTTTTAAGAAGAAAAAAAAACTAGAGAAACAATGTGCACTGCAATTTAATTAAATAGGCACTTTAAAAAGGAGAACTAAACCCTAAAACTGTATATGGTTTAAAATGCCATATTTTACATACTGGTCACCATTTTGGAAAGAGTCTGCGGCACTCCCATGCTCAGTGGGCTCTGAGCAGCTGTTGAGAAGCTAAGCATATGAGGGTTGTCTATAATATAAGCTGATGCTACAAGCAGGGCCTATCCTAGCGATATCGCTGCCTCCCCCCTTCCCCACGGTGCTCACTTCTTCAGCGCCAAAGTGCGCTCTGCACTAGAAGAGTCGAATTTCCGGGAGTGGCTTTAGTTTTCCAGGAGTGGCTTTTTTTGCCTCCCCTGGTAAACAGAGGAGTGCTGCCGCCTGAGGTGAGTGCCTCAACTTGCCTCATTGGCGGAGCGCCACTGGCTACAAGGCAAATTATTAAATGCTGATGCGAATTGCAATGGTTTCTGAGTTGACGTAGTAATTATCTGTATTTAGGGCTATTATTTGCGATTCGTATGATCAGATCTTTGCGTTTATGGCCAGCTTAAGTTCTGTGCAGTATGTATAAAAAAGCATATTCATCAAGTTCCACTGACAGCTAGACAGCTAGTTTCACTGGAAAGACCTCAGGTACACAAAGCACTATCCACAATATGGAACTAAACTCTGCTGTGGGAGATGCATTTGGCAGACTGTGATTGATTTCTAATTTTACTCAACACCATTATGTGTGAAACTATGATTAATACTGCTAGGGGGGATCCTTTTATGTATGTTTTATGTTTCCTGTGAGCTCACAGATGTATCATATCAGATATACTGTCACATAGACATAAGCAGATAAATCAATGTTTCTTTCCCAGTTTTTATAACCATAGCAACAGAAATAAAACTAAACTTTTCTTTGGATAGATTTTATAGGAAGCAGTACACCAACGCATTGCAGTGTTTTGTCAATGTTCCGCAGTTAATAGAGGACACAACACATCGCTCATCTAACAGGCCATGGTAGCAATAAAAAGTAGCAGGGATATTAAAGCATAAAGCACATGACATTAAGCAGAGTGCAATAATTGCATTTGTATTGTTTTTAGTGGGTTCAGCTAAGCCACATACACATTTCAATGGCACTTAACGGGTAAGTTTACAAAGTGCTAAATAAATTGGACATGGGTAAGAATGCCATCTAACCGGTAAAAATGATAATTAATTGTTATAATTAATGTTGTTAACAGGAAAGTAAGATAAAATATAGGAAGGCTGTTTTTTTTCCAGGAATGGCAACAACGTTAAGCATAGGGCGACGATACAGTATGCAAAATAGGTTGAAATTCCACCCCAAAATGTTTCATTTGCCTTGCCTCTTCCCCTTGGAATAAGAATACTGTACTTGCTTTGTATTACTAGGTAGTGTTTGGTTATCCAAGCAGTAACCCAACAAGCTCTGGATGACAGGCAATACAACTTGACTTGTAAACTAGATAGGCCAGTGGAGAAAAGGCTGATCTATTCCCAGGCATAGCATTGGCATTGCATTGGCAGTTTGAAACAGACCCACTGGCATAAGAACCCAGATGGTATGGCAACTGCAGTAGCTAAGACCCTCTATATACAGGTTTTAAAAATGGTCTGAGATGCTAATAAAATACTGGATACTTGCACCTTTAATGCTTTAACATGATAAAAACCCAATAAAAAGTTAAATAAAAATTATATGAGATGTACAGCTGTGTTCAGAATAATAGTAGTGTGGTTAAGAAAGTGAATAAAGCTTATAATAGCTTTTATTTCCATACATACAAATGCATTGGGAACACTACATTTTCTACTCCAAATCAAAACATGAAGAAAAATTGTAATTCCAACTGTAATTCCAATTTTATAGGAAATGTCACATTGTTATACCAAAAAGAAACAAATCCTTTGCATTCATCATCCTCCCCAAACATAGTTTCAGTTCTCACCCTAAGATCTATATATTATATCTTTATTTATATATATATATATATATATATATATATATATATATATAGCACTACTTGTATTCCCCTTGCTGTACATTATGAAGCAGCATGAAGTCAGAGTTAGAAGCAATGCAAATTGTAACAGTGGATCACTAGGGTAGAGGATTTTTATTACGCAGCAACATTCTGCAACTACTGTTGTAAAGGAATGGGATCAATAACTGATACATTCAAATCCCCAATGTTCATTCTCTGAGTATGTTTTAATACCTTAAGCTACTAATACCCACTCATCTGAAAACACTATAGTAATCCAACCTGCCTGCAGTTTGTAGTCTCTTCAGAAATGGCTGTGCTTCTACTTACACTCAATTCAGCGCCAATTTTGTCTCCACTGCAGCACAAATTTGCAAAGAGCAGTAAAAGGTTCATGCATTATTTATAACAGGTTTGCTCTGTTTTTATAACAGTTGCAAAACAGAGGAACTACCATGTATCAAAGGAAAGGGCTGTTATTTTTAAATGCAAGTCTGCAGGACTGAAAATTGTTGTCTTCTATATAAATAGTATATATACTGCATACATATATATATATATATATATATATATATATATATATAATTTTTTTTTTTTTTTTAGTACAAAGCTTAGAACTTGGAAAGGTAATCTGGGCTATCCATACCACAGATAAAGTGTCCAACTAGTGATATGAGCATGGGTTACACTGCGACTTACACAATAGAGTCAGGGCCTTCGCCAGATGGAAGCTTCCCTTTTGGATGTAGTGGAACTACAACACACAGGCTATTATACATAAAATATGGACGCCAAGAGGTTCTTTGATTAGAAATAAGGTATAATAGCAGATGATCATCACAGAGGACAGATCACCAAAATACAGCAGGGATGATTGTAACTCACGGAGGTATCTAGATCAGGATCACCAGTGAAGTAGTTAGGGAGACAAAGTCTAAAGCCTAACACCCTATTCACAGATTTCCTGCACTAAAGGCATACAAGGAAGCCTTTGGGAAGCTACTCCCTGCTACCAATCTTCAATGGAGCGACAACTGCTCTCGCTATGTAAATGCTCTCTGTCTCACTCTCCTAGAGTCTATTACAAAACTACCTTAGGCTAGCTATTCCTCGTTCACTGGGTTCCCTGGTCCCTGACTTGTTCACCAATGGTACAGGTTCCTTTAGGACAGTGGCTTTACTGGGCCTTGGTGATCCCAGGCTCAATGGAACTACCAGCTTCAAGGACACCAGCAGCCAAAGAGGACGAATCCACTCCTTTCACACACTATATGGCAGTGTGGCAGGAAGCGGTCATTACACTCTTAACCAGTAACTAGTGGTGTAAAAAATGAAATGCTATAGGGACTCATACACAGAATTATAAAATTGTAGGGATTGTGATCCAGGCCCGGACTGGCAATCTGTGGGTTAGGGCAAATGCCAGATGGGCTGCTATAAGGTGCCATAGAAAGTCAGTATTTAGTGGGCTGGTGGGGGCTGTTTGGGCCTCTATGTGGGCTAATTGGGCCTCTGTGTACCTGAAATGCCAGGGCCTATTTTGATTCTCAGTCCAGTCCTGTTGTGATCCTATAGGTCCCTAGACACTTTCAAAATGAAACAAAGGATTTATTGTTCAATGTTTCAGCTAAAATTAGAGCCTTCTTCAGGAACACCCACAGCAATAGGGGAGAGAGAAGCAGAGGGGAGGGGTGAGTGGTAGAGGGAAGAGGGAGTGGTAGGGGAGCAGAACAGGTACCTGCCCAGCACCCCCCCCCCCATCATTGCACTTATATGCAGATGCCTCTTCTGCATACCCCTAGTTCCAGCCCATCCACTATGTCTCACCATGTCTGCACATTCACACATTACATACTTTTAGCACTACTACTGTTACCTGATTACTTACTTAAAGGACAAGGAAAGTGAAGTAGGTAGAAATGTTGTACATTTGTTTTGTGCTTCTGTACCAGCCCAATGCAACCACAGCCCTTTAGCAGTAAAGATCTGTGTCACCCCAGTAGATGTCCCAGTAGATCCCCATCTTCTTTTCTGCTGATTCACATGCTCTGCTGTCACTTACTGAGCTTAGGGGCCCACTCACAATATACAGTACACATAGAAATGTCATAATATAAGGCTGATTAGTAATTAATACAGATAATTACTGCATCAGAATGTTTTAATAATCAATGTAGCATCAGCTTATATTACAGGCCAACCTCATTTTCTATTTGATTATTTGCGACAACCCCTAAGCTTAGCTGCTCAGAGCCCACTGAGCGTGTGAGTGTCGCAGACACTTTCCAAGATGGTGACCCCTGTAACTAGTGATGGGCGAATTTATTCACCAGGGGCGAATTCCCGCGATTCGCTGCTGGCGAATAAATTCGCCGCGCAAAAACGAGTCGCGCGTCGGAATCGACGCGACGCGCGTCAAAAACGACGCGTGACTCATTTCGCGAATTTTTCT
Source organism: Xenopus borealis (assembly GCA_024363595.1). Taxonomy (NCBI): domain Eukaryota; kingdom Metazoa; phylum Chordata; class Amphibia; order Anura; family Pipidae; genus Xenopus; species Xenopus borealis. The sequence continues at coordinate 78,932,705 of CM044446.1, read as the reverse complement.
CTGGAAATTCGAGAATTTTTCGGCAAAGCGAAACGCGGCCGTTTCGCCCATCACTACCTGTAACAAGTTTGAAGTTCTGGATCATTGCTGCTATTGACAAGCTGAAACTTTAGGTGGGTGCAATATGTTCAGTATATAAAACCTGGCATTTTTAACCCTATTCATTTTTAGACTTTCCTTGTCCTTTAACTATCATTAGAACATCATTTGCACCGGTATCTACACAGAGTAGTCCCACATTTGGCAACATGATGCCTGTCAATGGAGCTACAGGTGGAGCAAAGCCTCTGGCCTAAAGCACTACATTTCCACCTCACATTCCCATATCTTTTCTTGCTGTTCATCCTGCTCACCAAGTTCAGTGTCTAACCATGTTCCTACTATCTCTGGACATAAACCTAAACTGTCTTCTCACAGACATGCTCACCTGGATAATCAAATCCAAATTTCACTCTCCTTCACTCCCATTCATCTGTGCTCTCCGGAATGCTAGCTATCTTTTCAATAAAGTAACAGCCATTTATGGAGCTATTTCTTTCCCACTCTCCTTTTCACCTGTTACTTCTCTGTGAAACATGACTCAAATCTACAGACACTCACATCTTTGTGGCGTCCAAGCCTTAGAAAAACGCTAGGCAGTTAGCTTGGGGACGACTCCACCTCTCTTTATTCCTATTTCTGCTCTCTTATCTTTTGTGCTGAACGGTAGTCAAGTTATCTTTTTAATTATTCAAGGGTGTTACCCATGAATTACTGAATTTCTCCTTTTACGAATCTCACTTAATGAACTAATTCTCCTATTTATCTAATCATGAGTATCATTATCCACTAATTACGGCACTTTTTCTAATGAATTTTTCTAATGAATTAATCAAGTGATTTAATCACGTAATTTTCTATTTTTTTAAAAATTTTTTATAACTAGCACTTTAGCACTTTATACCATTGGAATTGAATTTCCGAATGAACTAATTCATGTGTCGCTGTTAAAGCTGATGTTTTTCCTTTCACTTATTTAAAAGTTAAATCAGTAATTCAGTGTCAATTGGGGATTGCTAAGAACGTGGTATTCTTTTAGTTAATGTTTTCTAGTTGTATTTTTTCTGATTTGAGTCAGATTCACGTTGTGAGCACGAATAGATAACTTGTACTTATATTATATTATAAAGGGGCATCCTCTCGTACATAACTTTTTTTCAACTGGTGAAAGGTCTTACATGGACTAACATGTTTCAGGAAAGGCTCCCTTAATCATAGGCTTTTGCCATAAAGCACTGGCAGTGGCATAGCTACAGGCCACTGGGCCCACTTGCAAAAACATCTTCATAGGGACTACCTACCCTCTGAAGCTAAACAGCCCTGTCCTGACAATATACTTCATGATATTTTTAAATTTAATGAAATACCAAATAGATGGCAAGCTCAAATATAATTAATACTATCATTAACATTAGCCCCCATCTGCGTTACTCTGAGACAGTTTGATTACAAGCGTTTGTCCTTTAATGATTAAACAAATATCGTCACTAAGTTCCCTTTAGGATTCCGGATCCATGAAGGGTAATGAAAATGTATTGACATGGTGGAACTGCATTAATCGTCTGCGTTGCAGTAAGATTGCTATTAAATATTAATTAGGGTAGGGCCCAGAAGTATTGGTGAAAGATCACAGTGAATTCTACTCTCTTGTGATTTGCATCATAAGCGATTCATTTAAATATTTCTTGGCAATGAATGCTAATTATATGAACCAGGGGTGGAAGTCATGTGACTTTATACGCAAATTGAAACTTAGGAAGGGACTGTGCATCATCTGGAGAAGAATGAATCTACTGTAAATTTGTCACCCTCATCACAAAATGCGAGCCACATGATCAGCAACTCGGTCCATATCTGACATGACAGTGGATCAAGATGGCATAAATGAAAGTCACCTCTACGTAACTGCCTGACCATAATTTCCAGTGGGCAAAGCTCAAAGCTTGATTCAGTGGGGGTCATTTATGAACACTGGGCAAATTTGCCCATGGGCAGTTACCCATGGCAACCAATCAAAAGGCTGCATTCATTGTTCTACTTGCAGCTGCCTTTAAAAAGCTAATCACTGATTGGTTGCTATAGGTAACTGCCCTTGGGCAAATTTGCCCAGTGTTGATAAATGAGCCCAGTGTCTTTATCTTGACCAAATTTGCATATTCAAATTTGAGCAATAGTTCTAAAAATGCGTCATCTGTGAAAACATTTGCCTTGTTAAGCATTCAGATTGGGTTCAGTTCAGCACTCGCCAAAAAGTACTTGGGTTCTGCAAATTCATGAAACAAATTTACAAATCCTCAGTATGGCTCCCCGAAACCTAAATTTATTTCAGGGTGGGCTATAATTTCAAAACATTTAAGAGGATCATGGCTGAATTCATGCAGGCAAGTCCATTATTAAATACTTCAGACATGGTGTGGTTCTGAAGGTGCCTAATACAGTGGCAGATGTGTGGCACCTTTAAGGAGTCCTATAAGCAAGCCAGGCAGCTGTACCATGCTAGCTTGCACTTCTTATTACACTGTGTATCACATGCATTTAGTGATATTGTACCCACTTGTGTATATTTTACACTTAAAGGGGTGGCCTTTAAGATAACTTTTAATATGTTATCGAATGGTCAGTTGTAAGCAACTTTTCAATTGGCCCTCATTATTTATTTTCTATAGTTTTTTTTTTAATTATTTGCCTTCTTCTGCTGACTCTTTCCAGCTTTCAGATGGGGGTCACTAACCCCATCTAAAAAACAAATACTCTGTAACTAGTACAAAATTTATTTTTATTGCTACTTTTATTAATCATCTTTCTATTCAGTGCCTCTCCTATTCATATTTCAGTCTATTATTCAAATCAGCGTATGGTTGCTAAGGTAATCTGGACTCTAGCAACCAGATAGCTAAAATTGCAAGCTGGAGAGTTGCTGAATAAAAAGCTAAGTAACACAAAAAACACAAATAATAAAAAATAGAAACCAATTGCAATTTGTCTCAGAATATCCCTCTCTACATCATACTAAAAGTTAATTCATAAAGCAGTTATATATTGATTATATGTAAATTTTCCCTCTCTTAATTTTCATCTCACAGGACCCTCTTAATGTGTAATATACAGCATTATTTTAATTTTAGGTTTAGACAGTAAGTCCAGTAACACACGGCAAGACATTTCAGGAAACAAATGTTTTGGGTTAGCTGGCCAGGACATTGAGTAACTGCATACCAAGCACAATGCCTCCTCTATGCAATATACTTTATTTTAAGAAATTCAGAGCATGGGTTAAGTGAGATTGGTTGCTATTTCTGAGCACCCTCTGGGTATTTTGTCCATGACAGTTCTTTTTCTATACAAGTGGAATATGATGATATTCATAACTGTGAAGGGAAGAGGATAAGGAAGGTCAGCTTGAACGTACAGAAATTATGCTAAGGGCTTCACATGAGGAGCGCAGTATAGAACATCACTGTGCTACTGACCAGGAGAAAAGCAGTTAGACATTGAACTGCATACATATAAATGCACAATAATGGCAATTGATTTAATCAGGGAAGAAATGTAGACAGAAATAATGAATTCAAGCATAACTTATAATTACAGTCTTTACCAAAGAAAAAATTGTGTCCCAATGGAAGGCTATTGCGTGCGCAGGGAAAAACAGCAGTGTGTCTGTGTGTGTGTGTGTTCTCATATGTATAATAATGAAACTATTCTGCCCTCTAGTGTCTATTTATGATTCACAGAATAATCATAACACAACAAGGCTTTCCAATTCCAGGAGGAGGGGATAGTATGTCGAGTGTGTAGGCACATTTTTCCTAATGCAAATATCAGCAATTAGCTAGAATTAGTTTACTGCAGGTGGCATAATAAGAGGTAATCTCTTGATTGGTTGCTATGAATTACTTTATTGGTGCAAATCCACCCACTGCTAACTACCCCCCCCCCCCCCCCCC
>CM044446.1:78877145-78928654 GCA_024363595.1 Xenopus borealis | reverse complement strand
CCCCCCCCCTCCCCCACGACTCTACAGGAACTCCCAGTTCTCTCACTGTGCTATAAACTCTATTGTTTAGTCCATTTCTGTGAGTTAGCTAAGAAATCTTGACAAAATGGAATAAAATAATAAAACTTTTAATTGTCCAAAAGAGTAGTGATCACTTACTGAGCCCTTGTTTTTGCTGTTCCCATTCCAAAGCATCTGGAACATGATATGCTCCCCTTCCAATCTCATCTTCTCCAGGCTCCTGAGAGGATAGTCCTGGGAGGGTGAATGGAGGCAGATCAGCATCTCCTTCAACACTTTCATCTGCTGAATCTGTGTCCTTATCTTCCTCTTCTTCATCTCCATCATTGTCCTCGTCATCATCTTCTTCATCTTGCTCATCACCCTCTACAGCATGTAAAAAGAAAATTATATCCACAACTGAATTGGATTTACTGCTTCATGAATGCTTGATTTGATTTTTTGTCAGCCTACACAAGAAGAATCCATGTTTATACCTTTTTAAATTAGAGTCCAAATAGTAATCAACCTGGCTGGTCCCTCTGTTAAGAAACCATGCAGGTGCTACTGCTACGCATAGACCATGCTTTTACTGGGTTACTAGGTTTGCAGCAGTCTTATCTCACTACCAAATGTGACCAATTGGTTTCATAGAAAACATGTCCTTTCAATATTAGCTTTGGTTTGTGTGACTTTTTATTATGCTTTCTTATGTTGTGTTTTTCCCTTCTTTTCTTGTCTTTCATATTGTTATCTTCCAAACATCAGTTCAGTGTCTGCTCTGACTTATAGTTACTGGCAAGTAATGCTGATAACACAGGGTAATGCCCAGTAAGTATGACACTGTATGGCCTTTTGAAAAAGGTCCCTGTATGGTGCCAAAAACCTATGGAAATTTTCAGGTGTTTCCAACTGTGCATTCATCTTTACATTCTTTAGGGCTGGGGCAGACAGGGAGATTCGGGGAGATTCTGTCGCCTGGCGATTAATCGCTGGCGACAATCTCCCCGAACTGCCTTCTCCCTGTCTGCCGCCTGTTAAAATGAAAAAGCGCCAGCGCTAATCCACGCGCAGCGCAGGGATTTCCAGAATCACCCAACGTTGCCTCACGAAGTAACTTTGGGCGATTCCGGAAATCCCTGTCTGCCCCAGCTCTTAACAGGCGGCGAACATGGAGAAGGCAGTTCGGGGAGATTGTTGCTAGCAATTAATCGCCAGGCGACAGAATCTCCCCGAATCTCCCTGTCTGCCCCAGCCCTTATTCCTCCAGTTTTGTTTTCTGTTTCTATCACCAATCAATCTGTTTATCCCTATTTGCTGTTCTATCCTATTTACCAGTGTCTTTCCATTTCTTTCCATTCAGTTTGCGCCACACGCTAGGGTCAACTTAAATGTTTAAAAAAAAATCAGATTTTGGCATGAAAAACAAACTGCTGTGAACACATCAATTATTTTGCTTAAGGTTTTTTACAACAAGAAATTCCCTGTTAAAAGCAGATTTTAGATTAGATAAAGAGCCAAGTCAAAAGCACAGAAGCGTGAAAACATGAGAGATCAGTAAGGCACTTAAGCAGTCAAGATAAGAAGAGGCACTGTGGTAGAAGAGTGACAATGCAGAACTAGTGCCAATGCCTGAAGACGTAACAGGCAAGCCAAACACTTTAGAAAGACAAATAAAATGAAAGAGAAATGTGCAAGAGATCCTATGGGCTCATTAATGTGCAAAAAACAGAAGCAATGTAGCATTTTTTTTAGTACTGAGCACCCTGCCCTGGCACTTATGATTGTGGGTACCTGTAATATCCTGATGAATACTGTCTTTATGCAGCAGTGCAGTATTCATGAAGTGCAGGCTGGGAAGGTACAAAAGCATCCTCCATTCCTGTCCCTACCTGCCCCCTAGTACATCACAAGGAGCAGAAAGGAACAAAACTTAATGAAAAGTAAACGGTGTGATTTTGCACCCATTAGTGTTCTGGACCATTATAAATAAGGACCACTGTCTTACACTATTTCCAGCACATACAAAACTGTGGCAGACTTGTTGCCATTAGAAATACACTTTAAACCTCAGATTTGTTCCATTTTTAATCATGTGGAAGGTGCAGAGCGATGCCCTAGCCAAGAAGCATGTCAGTGACATAACTACCAGGGGTGCAGAGGGTGCAATTGCACCAGGGCCCCCACCCCTTTGGGACCCCTTGGAACCACAAAAATGGTTATGGCAGGCGGTTATCTTGGGGGAGACTTTACAGCACACATGCCATCAACACTCCAGCATGTGATTTATAGAGGTAAGGGCCTGACAGGGGGGCCCAGGTGCCCATCCTATGCCGGGGGCCCCACTAGGGAGTAGTTACGACACTGAAGCATGTACTGGGTAAATGAGTATTGAGGGGTGTGAACTTGCTCCTCTTATTGTTCTTGTACTTGCATCTGGGATATCTGTAAATTATACATATAAATGAAAGATGTGCACAGATTCTTACATAAAAATTTATTTAATCCACAGCAAAAATTAATTTTATTCACAGCAAAAATTGTTAATACATTCAAAAACACCACAGTGCGGTGTCTCCCCTCCCCCCACCCCTGGTCTGCCTATCTTGTATCAGCCACTCCCTCCTGACGAGTTTTACTCTATTGGGCACCCAATAACGCTAAACACATCAGGAGATGTGGATAAAATGCACCAATAAATGTTTTATGTAAAAAGCTGTGCATGTCTTTAATTTATATATAGTATTTGGAAGTGGACCCGTGCACAGTTCTTGCTATAAAGATAGCATATACATAGGGTTGCCACCTGGCTGGTATTTTACCAGCCTGGACGGTATTTTTGATGGTTGATCCCAATGTTATTAATAGGAAAAAAAGATAAATATATAGGAAGGCCTTTTCAAGAATTTTTAAAGCCTATGCTGGGAGTGAAAGCGACACTGCAGATAAAGGAAGAGGTGTTGTCTGCATTGGTCTGGCACACAATTTATTATGAAATGCGACCAAGAACCCCCTATGTGGATAAAAAGCTGCAGCATCGCTTGTTGGAGTGATTTTTTTTTTTTTACTAAACATTTTTATTCTATAAACCATGAGATAATTTGTCAGTGTCTGGGAATAACACTACTGTCAGAGATGATAATGATATAGATAAAAGGAGGAATGACTACTATGTTGGATTCAGGACTAGGATAATTAGACAGCATAGTAAAACTGTAGCGAGACAGATGGTAGCTCAATATGGGGCAGGACAAAAGAGGAAATAAATGTTGATTAGTGACACCACAGCGATTGCAATAAAGTTGACATGAGGCTTTCATTTTCCAGAAGGAGAACTTATAGCACTACGGTATATAACAGAGCAATGCTCGGGCAAAACAGCTGAATTTTTGATACAATTATAAGAACTGTTATCCAGAAATCTCTGTAATACAGCAACGCCATTTTCCTATGAGCAACGGTTACCAAACTATGTGTTCCCCCCCCTAAAGGTGCCCAAAACATTGTGAGATGATGAACATTGCCTTTGATTGTAAAGGTAATTTGGGAAAGGTTTGGTGGTGCATACTTGTTTAATTTCTTAGGAAATACAGTACATGAGATTGGCTATAACTTCCATGTCTTCAAATTTCTGTGTCATTGTTTCAAGCTAACAATTACACATTGTTCCTCATTCAGCCAGCCATGGAGCTGAAATTATAAAAAGCTGAACTAGGAGTAGGCAGGTAGATAAGGTACTTGCTTAGCACAGCCCTCTGTTGTGGACTAGGCAAGTGCCTACACATAGTCCTTGACCTGTTATATTTAAATGTTTTTAGTAGCTTAAATTCATGGTGCTCCTCATTATACAAAGACCTATTACCTAGAAAATCACAGGTCCTAAGATTGTAGAGAGTAGAATAAGATAAAAAAAAATAGGTTAGAATTTGCTTTAAAAAATACTAAAAGGAATGACCATGCAAAATAAATGACATAAAGATATAATAACAAGGAGTTTTCATAGGGAGCTGCACCACCAAAAGCTGGCAAGAAAGCTTTAGTTACAATTTCCATGTTTATTTACTGTGGATTGGATTTGTCAGACAGTCCCTAACTGCTCTGCAGGGAAACAATCATACTTATGAACAGTAGGGGGGAGCCCCACCATGTAGAACTCAAGCAGCTGTCAAGATTAGCCCGGAACTCGAACTCTGAGAAGTGCACTCTCTGTCAGTTGCACGTACCTTGTGAGCCACTGGAGGCTTTTGGGGCTAGTTCTAACTGCTTCATCAATGTCCATGACTCTGTCTGTTCCCAAAATGTCTCCTCCATGGTCTCCTCCATTTTCATTACCCTTATGTGTTTCCTATTCCCCATCACCTTCCCTTTAGCTTTGCTCAGGGCTGAGTCATTGAATGTGATTGTTTGTTCCTATATGACCTGCCAACCTTGATTCCTGAATACCTTGTTCCTGAGTACCACGTTCTTGAATTCCTTGTTCCGAGTACCTTGTTCCTGAGTGAGTACCTCAGAGTTCCCTGCTCCTGTTTCCCCAGCTTGTGTTCCCCATTTTCTCCTTACCTTGTGGATTCCCTGATAATAACCTTGGTCTGAACCCAACCAACCATCACTTTTTGCCTGTTCCTGCTTTTTGTTTTTTCTGTGCCATTAAATCTTCTAACTCATGACTTTGTCTACAATTATCTATGGGTACACCCCTGGGCTTCCACCATACCCACTCCCCACTGACTAACTGCAGTAACAGCGGCTCCCCACTGTAAGCCTTACAACAGCTCTGTTTGTAGAGCAGTCAGCGACTGTTTAGAGAATTGTTTTTTATTTTATTTTTGCCTTTACATACCCTTTACTGTTTCCAACTCCAGCTGCAGGGACAAAGTTCATGGCTTCTGGCAGATATTATTTGACTTGCATTGTTTTGATAATTTGGTCTTGCAAAGATGTTTAACAAATTTATAAGATGCTAAAACACAGTGTTATATTTGGTATTCATCTTGAGTTTTATTAAAGGACCAGTAACACCAAAAAGGAAAACTGTATTTAAAAGGGAACTATTGCATAAATGAAAATTTTATATAAGCTTCCGAATACTGAAATAAGAAGTTTTCTAGACATAATTAATTTAAAATTCTATACTGTTTCTGAAATCAATTTTATCTTCAATATCCCTCTTTTAGCATCTGTTTCTCTTCATTCTCTCTTCATGCAGCAGTTGGGTGAACAATATTAATTGACAGTTAGATCCAATACTGTATATCTTATAAGGGGTTCATTTTTTTAGCTCACTCTATTAAAATCACCAAACAACACATATGTGCTCACATACAAAATTTGAGCAAAAGGTTAGATTTGTTTGTACTGGAATCAGTTGAGTGATCTCCTAGGAAAGAAGCCCCCCCTATTAGATACAAAGAAAATCTAACAAAATAACTGCTTTCCACAAATCCTGCACGTAGAGAGACATTATTTCTGGTGATTTTAATAGAGTGAGCTCTAATACATCTTCAAAGCAAAAGGACCTCCCCTATATGATATATTGGAGCTAACTAGCAATGAATATCTGGCACCCAACTGCTGCATGAAGTCAAAATGAAGAGAAACAGATACTGAGAGAGGCATAGTGTAGATAAATTTGATTTCAGAAAGATGCAGAATATTTAATTGATTGCAATTAGAAAGTTTCTTATTTCAGTACGATGAAGCTTATATTAAATTTTCATTTTTGTGATAGTTCCCCTTAAGTAATGAAAAATATATATATATATATATATATTGAATGTGCTAATTGCGCTGCACTGGTACAACTGGTGTATTTGCTTCAGAACTTATACAATAGTTTATACTAATAAGCTTCTCTTTAGCCATGGGGTGCAGCCATTGAAAAGCTGACAAAGGAGAAAAGGCACAGGATACACAGAAGATAACAGGTAAGCTCTGTAGTATACAATGGGTTTCCTCAGACCGTACCTGTTATCAACTTTGTATACTGTGCTTGAATGGTTGCCCCTATGATCACACAGACGCTTGTTTATATAAACTATATCTGTAGTTTTAAGCACTTTTACCAGTGCAGGGCAACAGTACATTATATTGTCATTACTTAAAAAAAAAAAAACTTTTTGTGAATGTTATTGTATATATCATATAAGTTAAGATTAACTGGGAGGTATAGTTATGGGACCTGTTACCCAGAATGCTTGGGACCTGGGCTTACCAGATAATGGATCTTTCCAAAATTTGGATCTTCGTGTTTTAATCTACTAGAAATTCTTGCAAACATTAAATACATCCAATAGGCTGGTTCTAATAAGGATTAATAATATCTTAGTTTGGATCAAGTACAATATGCTGTTTTATTATTACAGAGAAAAAGAAAATCATTTTTAAAAATTTTGATTATGGCCATTAAGTAATTCAGAGTTTCTGGTTAATGGGTTTCCCATACCTGTACTACAGGAAAATCCATCTGGCAGAACTAAACTGATTGTATTTCATTTTAATGCAATGAGTTTGCAATCAGTGCAGCCCAGCATCTTGCATTTATTAGAAATGTCCCTGATTTGTTAAATGATCCAGTAACCTTAATATAAGCAGAACATTTATTTTGCCTTATTTGTCCTTGTTACCTATTCACACATACAATGAGGCTGGAAGCTTTTTTGCCATTTTCTAGATAATGTTCAAACTGAGGACTCAGCTGGAGCACAATTATTAGTAGTTCTGTGAGAGAGCAGGGTAGCTGCGTAACTGTTGACTTCCTTTTCATCTGTTCCTTACTAGAAATGGTTCTTCCAGTAAAGTGGAGTGTGGTGCCCTCTCCTGGTATATAAGTTCAGGGAAACTACCATCAGATAAAGGGAAATGATAGCTAATGGAGTTATAGTCCTAATGAAGCAACATTTCAAATTTTAGAAGGTTATTTTAGTCTGAATGCTAAAAACGCGAAAAATTCTAGGTTTCTTTTTTTTACTATAAAATATTAATTTTATAATTCTCCGTCAATGGAAAACGGCAGAATCCCAAAATCCGCCATCTCAGACATACAGTGCTTTTATATAAGTCAGTGGGAGAGGTTCCTATCCTATTTGCAAGTTTCTGCGGTCTGCACTGGAATTAGTCCGAAAATCTGGGAAAAAGACCAAAAAATCCAGCGAATCAGGAGGAAAAAAAATCCAAAAAATTCAGATGATTCAGATTTTCGCTCAATTATATTGATGCTTCCCCTGACCAGTGTCAGACTGGCCCACAGGGATACCAGGAAAACTCCCGGTGGGCCCAGGTGTCAATGGCCTCTTGCTTCTAACAATTTGGCCTATTTCATGTTCATTCCCTATTAGGCTTTATAATGGAAGAATAGAGTATAGTATGTAGATCTAAAAGAATAGGAGAATAAAGAGGTTAATTGAGGAGAGAAGGAATAATAGTTTGGAAAGTTGGGCCCCTGGTCTAAGGTTTTCTAGTGGGCCCCTGGCATCCCAGTCCGGCACTGCCCCTGACTCTGTTAAATTGGGCTTTTTTTAATAATAAATAAGTTCAAATCATGGATTCTAGTTAAAATAAATTCTTATTTCAAAAAAATCTGATGAATTCGGATTTTGATAAATAACCCCCCTAATGAATTAAAAGGAGTTTTAAAACTACTTTCCCTCTAAGATGAAATATTTTTAATCTATACAAGTCACTCTATTGTACAGGCAAAACTGAATACAAAACAATGAATGATTTACTTCTATCATGGCGTAAATTCCAGTCCGTAGCATTTTCCTTTGCCATTACTATGCTGTCACTATCATCAGACTAATGATACACAGACAGACACTATTGCATGATTGGGCTAAAATTACCAAAATGATTAAATCTATCTGATGCAAAAATACCAATATACATAGTGTGAGGATTTTTTAAGGACAATACATACCTGTTTAAAAAGGGCAGAGACACACCAAGCATTTCGGGGAGATTTAGTCGGCAACTAATCGCCTCTTCTTCGGGCGAATAATCTCCCCAAAAAGCCTTCCTGCCGGCTAGACTCTAAATCGCCGACGGGATTGCACTCGGGGCACTTTGGAAAACGAAATGCGGCAGGTTTGTCTGTCATGTCTTAAATACATTTTTCTACTTTTTTACTTTATGATTCATTTTTCTTGGAGGCACTCACAATAACTCATTTTTGAAATTTGTTTCCACTTTGCGCCTTGGGACTGGGGCGAATTGTGAGTATGCCTCTTCATGTTTTTTCACTTTAATCATTATTGATTTTTTCAACCTTTATTTTTGGTAGTACCATTTATATACTTTTTCCATAAGAATTTTTTGGCACCATACCAATTATTCTATATTGTCCTACTTTTACTCCATCCCACCGGCAATCAAGATTCTAGCCGGCGAGACAGCTTTTCGGGAAGTTTAGTCACCCCAAGAAGCATTAATTAGTCACCAGGCAACTAAATAATATCCCAAAATGCTCTGCCCTTAGTGTGACTGTGTGAGATTTCAGTATTCCTCCTCCCCACCTCTTTTCCTAGATCAAATACTAATTTCTTCTGTAACAAAAAATGTTAATTTAACTGCATAATGCTACTATTTGATTTAATTGCATGATCTATTGCTTCAAAAATCTACTGTGCTGTTTTTCCATGTTTTACATGATGCCAATCTGTCCTGTATTTTTGATCCAGGATTAAATAGAACAATATGAGCACTGGGCTGGCATATTAAGGTTATGGCACATGGTCCATGAGCATAACCACAATCCTCACATAAAGAACAGCAGAGGTCAAAATGCCCTTGGCTTCCACAGGTTTAAATAGGAAATGTGAATCCCAGGGCAGACTCTGGTGTTGGCTGAGCAATGCTGACTTCAACACTAGTTTGCAGCAACCCCTCCTAACTGTAAGGTCTCACCCTGGTGGTCTAGCGGTGGCGCAGCGGGGACGCCCGCCGCGCCATCGGCGGGGACGCCTGCCGCACCATTCTCCTCTGTTGCCGGTCTCTCTAGTGCGCGCGCGGCGCACTTCCGGCTTACTTAAAGGCGTCATCACGTCAGCGCGCAATGGCGCCAAATTTGAATGTTTAAAAGGGAGATTTAGTTTTCTGTACATGGCCCGTTATAGGATCTGTTCCTGGTGCCTTGCGTTTGTGCTGTAAAGCTGCTATTTGTTTCTGATACCTGTGTTTGACCCTGCCTGGCTGTTTTGACTACTCTTCCCAAATGCCCTCTAGGATTCTGGTACCTGTAAAGCTAACCAGGGTGCTTGGCGTCAGTTCTGGTATTGGGTGCCGACCGTGACACTAACAATGCCACCGGCAGTGATTTCTTTCCCTCATTCTAAACAAAATTCTGATGAGAGAGGATATTTGAAAGTAGTCAAAATGCATCATGTGACAGAAGCCTAAGGTAAGGTTCTGTCAATTTTGCATGACATATTTTTATATACACAGTTTCACAGTTAAGCCATATGATGGGTCTGACACTGCTCTGGGTACATATTAAATAAAGCTTTAAAATTGACATATAAATATCAATCCTCTATATCCTATGCTATGGATGATTTTCAAGCTCTTGCAGAGCTATATTTTAAGGCCTTTTTTGTTTCTGTTTCCAATTATGAACAAAACCTTAGGCTGTGCCCTAAGATGAGAAATGTTGTTACTAGTTGCACATCAAGCTTCAGAAAAACACATATATCAATATGAGCCCCTCCTGGGATGAAACACCATATTATAGTAAGTAAGTATTCTTGATGTGGATAAGTCCATTGGACACTATTATTGTATTGGCTCTTGTAGAATGCGGGCAACCTACCTTCAGATTCAAGTTTGTCATGCCTGTAGGACTCCGTGACTTCAATTCTCCTTGGGAAGGGAACCTGCTCTGGGTTGATCTGCGTGGTTATGGATGGGGTCAAATTCTCAGCCTCTCCTGGTATAACTGGGAGAACAGTTGAAGGTGAAATAGCCAGAGAGGCATCATCATTAGGTTTTGTCTTCAGATCTAGATTAAGATTAAGGGATTAAGCAAATCACAACACAATCCACGGCCTAACAAATTTACATTTATGAGCAAAGACTTCTGTGCTGTGAAAATAGTCACCCTAATTTAACCAAGAATTTTAGACAATCAATATGGTAGCTAACCCGTTATCACACGCTCCCAAGATGACTACAAGAAGACGGACTGCTGGCAATATCTGACAAATGCCTCAAAATGTGCTAAATTCAACTGTCCTCTGCGGGTAATTCAAGGAAAGTAATGGAGTGGGAATTTATGGAATAGTGTATTCTCAAAAGAAAAACATATAGAAGGGGAGCAATGATGTTTTTCGAGTATTCACATTAATGAAAGCTTTGCATTTTTATTTAAAAAATATAAACTACATTTCTCCTTATTTATTATACTAATTGAGGAGCTACCCCACCTAATGCTGCCAGGCGCTGTTTCTTAAACTCTGTTCTTTGGTACTTATAGAGCTACTAGGGAAACAATTAGGGGTCACCATTTAGTGTAAAGTTTGCCTGAAAAGTTCAAAGATTTCATATCTTATATAACAACCTCCAGGATAGAAATTATCCAATGTAATATGAAACCACAGAAGGCCGTAATCAAGATGACTGAGGATATCCATTTTATTTAAATGGAGGATCATCTGTACATTCAATTTAATATGATGTAGACAGTGATATTTAAAGAATATATACTGTTGGTCTTGATTCATATTTTGTGGGGTTTTTGTTTTAATTGTTTTCTAAAGCTCTCCTGTTTGCTAGGGTTACTGACCTGTGATGGGCGAATCTGGGGCGTTTCGCTTCACCGAATTCTTTAAAATCAGAAATTGTGAAAAATTCGTGAAAGTTTCAAAATCAGAAAATTCACAAAAATTTGTGAAATTTTAGCCTTTTTCAAGAAAAATTTGTGGAATGTACCCGTTTTCACAAAAAATTTGTGAAATTTGAAGTACTTCGCTATAAATTCGTGAATTTCAAGAAAATTCACTATAAATTCATGAATTTTGAACTATTTCGCAAAATTCGTGAAATTCAAACGTTTTTAATATAAATTCGTGAATTTTCGAACATTTTCACTATTAATTCATGAATTTTGAACGTTTTCACTATAAATTTGTGAATTTCGATTGTTTTCATGAAAAATGTATGAATTTCGAAAGTTTTCACGAAAAATTCGTGAAAATTTATGCCGGCGAATTTTCTCTGGCGAATTTTCACGGCCAATTCGCGAATTTATTCGCCATGGCGAGTAGCAGGAATTTGCTGCAAATTGGAGCTAGGCGAATAAATTCGCCCATCACTGTTACTGACCCATACTGCAAGGTAATAAGGGTGAGGACCTGACCAGAATCTAATTAATATATCTTCAGAGTGTCAGGTCACTGACACTAGCTGCCAGAGAGAATTTAAATTTCAGTTTGGAGAGAGAGAAATAACAGGAAGGCTGGCATCAGTAAAAATACCAGCCTATTGTAGATAATGTCAGACTATCTCTCTCTACATTATAGCAAATAAAATGTGAACTGGCCCTGTAAATCATATGACACAATATATAACATGTTCAGCATCTGCATCGGAGGAGTGACAGATGAAGTGACAGATGAAGTGACAGATGAAGCGCTTGTACCTTCCAAGAGTGGGGTGGCAGAATCCTGGGGGACTGTCTCCTCTCCTTCATTATCAAAGCCCTCAATGATGACTTCAGTTGCTGAATGAATTACAAAGGCAGGGGCTGTTGTGCCACTGGGGTTTTCACTGAGTTCTGTGTCCTGCTCCTTGGTATCTGCTAAACAAAATATTATAAGTGTATCATTAAGAACAACAGCAGATAGCTTCTGTCAAAAGCACCCATGCACGCAGAAACATAATAAATTACTAGCTCCTTTCCAATATACCAAATGGTGGGCAGAAGCCTCTCTTAGAGAAGAAATTGGCTAATGACTGACGATACTAGGGATGCACCGAATCCAGGATTCGGTTCGGGATTCGGCCAGGATTCGGCCTTTATCAGCAGGATTCGGATTCGGCCGAATCCTTCTGCCTGGCCGAACCGAATTCGAATCATAATTTGCATATGCAAATTAGGACCAGGGAGCTAGATCACATGACTTTTTGGCACAAAACAGGGAAGTAAAAAAATTTTCCCCTTCCCACCCATAATTTGCATATGCAAATTAGGGTTCGGATTCGGTTCGGTATTCGGCCAAATCTTTCGGGAAGGATTCGGGGGTTCGGCCGAATCCAAAATAGTGGATTCGGTGCATCCCTAGACGATATAAAAATGTTAACAACAACCTTGTCTCCTCCTTTAATGTCGATATACATTATCCTCAACTCGTACGATAAATGATGATCTCCTCCTTGTTCTTTCTTTCCTTTCCTACTACTCCTCTTCTTATTCCCTTTACTGTCTTTTTATGTTATTTCTCAGTTGTTTTCTCATACCTAGGGTTGCCACCTAGCCGCTATTTTTGATGGTTGATCCCAATGTTATTAATAGGAAAAAAGAAATATATAGGAAGGCCGGTATTATCTTCAAAAAAAGGTGGCAACCCTACTCATACCGTGATGGTAACAAACCTAGCAGATATTATATACATAATCGGTATTGACTTGTACATGTCAAATTTAAGATATCTGATATATAATATAATGTCAATAAGTAATGCAATAATAATTACTGTCACTATTCTTCTATTGTTCCTATGAATAAAAACAATAAAAAAAGTTTAATAAAAAAAAAAAAGCACCCATTCACTTTGACATTTTTCCTGACAGGAAGTAGCGCAACGAATCCAAATATTTGCACCCTTGCTTGCTAATACTATACTCCTGTAGTTTTGGGCATAGGGGTTTAAAAAAGTTTTTAAAAAGATTTAGAACTAAAATTCTAATTCTATAACTGACTCTTGCAACAAAACTGAATATTTGCTCGTCATTTTTTCTTTCCAGAGCTTAATAACCTAAAGTGGTCAGACTTATTACACCTTCACATTACCCATACTCAAAACCTGCACGACTTATAAAAATTAACTTAACCAATAAGAAAACCCACTAATTACCTTGAAGTGCAAGTGCAAAGCTCATAAGCACTATTCATAAATTTGTATCTATACATACACAAGTTGCAGGAACGCTGATATTAACACCGCCTTGGGGAAGGGTGAGTTGTAGGGCTCCCTTTTACATGTTACTCTTCCACTTACAACTCACTTGCACCTTATGAACCATGTGTCTACACACCAGAAAAAAAGGGTGCCACAATTTTACCAAAGAACACACTAATTGCCATCTGCATTAGTAAATGATGCAAATGTTGCGTTCCACCTGTGTTCTCTGATAAAAGTATTGATTAATTGTCTTTATCTATATAGCTCTGCACTTCTGGGGTCAAAGGCCAATGCTGATCATAGAAAAAAAATATCATACAGAATGCTATGAGTCCTCTGACTGTATCAAGCAGACCCTTGATAAAGGGCAACATCATTTTAATGGACTTATTGAAAAGATGAGGTGTTGGGATGGTTGTTATCAATGACACAATTTGTGACGTCTATATAGTATATAATTTTATAATTTTTTAGGTGTATTGTTAATTTAAGGATGTACACTGGATTTTGGGTATTTTATTATGATATAGTATTAAGGATAAGCAGCACGCACTGACACTTTAAATTTAGCTATGATATGCACAGTCACTTTAGCTGTATGGAATGTAATATATTTTCATTCTATGAAATCATGTAATGCACAGTCACTTAAACTATATTGAATGAAGCGGATTTCCATTCCATGAATTAGGATTTTATTATTCACTTATTAATGTAATACTATTTATTGTATGCAATAGCACTTTTTATTCTGACACTGGTTTTCTTTAATTAATTAGATATTGATGTTGTCTGTCCTTTTTAGGAATATGTAAGAAATTGTCCTTCTGGTGATCATAGGAGTGGTTTACAATGTAGCGCCATTGTTGCTAGGATACTCATCGCATATACTTGTTTTGCGTGTTTATGCTTTTTGCAAGGATGCAATGGTGTTGAGAGGCGTGTGGCTTCCGTGTCAGCGGGGGGCATGGAAACCCTACTATTAAGACGCATATTATGTAGGTATGCTCCCTTGGCTTAGGTCGGTTTCTAGTCGATGGCCTTGAGATGCCAGTGGCTTCATTACTCATTGTAAACCACTACTCTTTGATTGGTTCATTTGTGATATTGATAGTTCTACTGCAGATGGGATTGCTGCTTGTGGGTTTTTGGTCTGCAAGTACAAAATGCTATTTGTAAATATAATAAGTTTCCACAAAGAGTTTATAGAAGATAATTACTTCTGCAATTATGGCACAATATATTAATGTTTTATAAATGCAAGGCCCTTAGATATTGCAGGGGAAATTTGCTTGGTAAGTAGAAACATTAAGCTTTAAATACCTGGTGGAAGCATTATATTCTAAAAATATGATGCAAATAACAAAAAACTCTCTAAATGTATGTTCCCATCAATAAAAATCTGTAAAAATAAGAAGAGTGTTAGCAAACCCTACCCATGGAAGGTCACTTACAATGTCATTGACAACCTAAGTCATTCCTAACCTATACCTTTGAACTGCAACACATAAGTTTATTAACAACATAGAATCCAGGATGCAATTAGTAGAATAACATGTACAGCAATACCTGTACCAGCCGCACAAATGTTGAGGGGGGGGGGGGGGGGGGGGGGAACTAGAATTTTCATGTAATAATATGGTTCAAGTTGGAAATTTAAATGTGATTAAATTAGCCTTTTCTATATTGGGTAGTTACCCAATAAGCGTACCTGAGTAGAAGGCAAAACTTGTAGGAAGCGGCTAACACAGCATATAACCATGAGAGTAGGAAGGACTTGGCAAGGATGTCAAATGAACAAACAGACAGACCTCAAATGAAAAGAGAATAAAGGAGAGTGAGACCCAGGCTCCTAATGGCTAATGGACAGGTGCCTGGGGGGTCTTTGCTGTGACAGATGGCACTGCTAATAGGCATTCACCTGTATGTGATTGTTTAACCAGCTTATTGATGATATAAGCAGTTTCATACTGTTATTTTCCTCCTTATTAATTTGTATAAACTTTGTCATTTATATGCTAGTTTGTATGTGTTTTTCACAAATGTCACTGTGTTAGTAAAGGAGCCCTTCTAGCTTTCAATAAATTAATTTCTATTCGCTTCACAAAAATATAAATCTCTTCCCATTCTGCACTGCAAATTGTAGAAATGACAGCAACAATCTTCTATAAAGTAACTAGGAAAGAGCTCGGCTTCTTTCAGTGGACGCATCAACTGAAATTAAAATACTGAATCTGACAGATCTCTAGTATAGGTTAGTTTGGTATATCTCAAGTGCAACCAACTAGTATGAATGACACCTTGACTTTTCTACAGGAACTGACTGACGGTTTCATTACCTCCAATTAGTCTGGTAGCAACAGTACTGTCCAGCAGGCTGGTAAAAGAATTATGCTCTTCAGTCATAGCTTTCACTGGTTGAGTGCAGGTTATTTCAGTCTCTGATGTGTTCGGTTCACTATAATCAGTTTGTAGGTTTTCTTCTGGCACAAAACCAGAACTGCTCTGTGTTGCATTAGTGTCTGTGTTATTTTCAGACTGGGCAGCTATGCCTGGAAATGCTTTCGAAGACAGAACTATAGCTTCTGGTCTAGTTGTTACATTTTGATCTTTCATTGATATAATGTCAGCAGTTACTGTTAAAGGTACAACATTTGAGAATTTAGTATCATCCCATTCACTATTTTGCTGTGGGACAGTTATTTCTGCAGTTCTGTTGTCTGGGCTGACTTGTGTTACAGTTTCCAAATTACTGTAGGCAGATAAGGCGCTTTCCAAAGTGACATCAGTTACTGAGTTGCTTTCTGTACTTGACTCATTCTCATTCTTCAAGTCACTGTTAAGTGGAGAGACTGCCATTGGCTCATTAAAATGAAGAGACGCCTGGCTATCTGTTGCTTTAATGTTGCTTGTCCTTGGACTGGTAGTCAACATTTCTATTGTGTTTAACTGAAATAAACTTTCTGGTTTGTCTGTAATTTTTTTATCCTCTACTTCTGCATCATAGCTTTTATCTAGTCCTGTATCCATGCTCTGAGAAGTCTCTTTACTAATATAATCTACAGTAGAAACAGCTGTGGTGAGAATTCCATTTTCATACAATGTCTCTGCATGCCCACTGGGATTGAGCATAATTGCAAGACTAGAACTATTCATCTCTGGGCTTCCACCTTTCCCAGAGTTGTTATCAGACAAGCTGAGGTTGTCTTGTTGTTCATTAACACCAAATGTGTTATTTATTGAAGCCCCATCTGATGTACCCTGTGAAGTCTTGGTCACTGTAGATGGTGTTGTCAGCTGATACTTTTGTTCATTGGCCTGGAAGCTCTGATTATTATCTTCATCTAAGGCATCAAAATGGTCTGTAGTTTCCTGTACATCCTCTGTCTCCCGTACCTTCAGATTATGTAGGGAGAACCCAGTTATTACCGGTGATCCTAGAAGAATGGTGCAAAGCACCATATATATCAGAATGTGCCGAGGTCCCTTCATGTCAGGCAGTAGTAAAACACGTACAAAATGGCAGAATTCTTAAAGAAAAAGGGAAAGAAGAAAATAATTATTTTGCATATTTATAACATTACATATCTATGCATATCCTTTCCTGACATTTATGGCACTGAAAATTATTAAGGCCTAAGGTTTTATGTGTACCAGACACATGAGCCCCCAGCACTCTGCATGAAAGATTCTATTATCTATGGAGGCCTCTAGCATTCATTATGGATGCAAGCATCTAGACAACTTTGTCATATGGAAAATGTAGAAACCTACAGCCATCATGTTTCGAGAGAGCCCACAGACAGACAAGCAGACAAATATACAATGCAGATAGAGATAAACAGATTGCATAGAGTATTTTTAGGCTTAGAAAACTAATACATATCTCCAAGTTTAAGCTTTTAGGCTCAGGTACAATCATCTGGATGACCCTGGCATAATGGCAACCTGAGAAAGTAAAATTTCACTAAGAGACTTGTTTCATTGGAATATACTGCATTGCAAGTTGCCTTCCTCTTTATTCTAAATGGTCATGCCTACTGCACATTCAATGGTTAACCTTTTCCTCACCCATGAGTTTGGGTAACCACTTGATATCCCTTCCTCATCTTTCTCTTTCTGGGTTTTTAATCTCACCACTGTCTGATAGCCATTGCTTGTAGCTCAAACCATGCTGTTAATTGGGAATTTGGCTTCCTATTGCCCAATAATAGTGTCCTTTTCATTTGGGAACAAAAAAAGTGAAGCTGAGAAAGACTGGACTTGGAAGCATTGCATACTTTAGATTATAGATAGCCTTAATGAGGTAGCAGGGCAACAAGAACTGTGAACAAAAAATGCTGCTGACAGCTTCTGATGAAGTGGCGGGAAGCCACAAAACGCGTGGGCAAAAGTGAGCAGCCTTGGCCTGTTTCATGTAACTGCTAATGGATTTTATACTTATTTAATAAATTTGGATTTTTACTGATGTTTTGACTTCTAAAGTACTCCATTCTTCCATTCTTTACCTGATTGATTGGACCGCATGGGACAGCGGTATGCGAGCAGCACGTTGAGCCTATCTGCCCGGTAAGTGCTCTCATTCATTTGATTTTTCTGGACATTAATAAAAGGGAAAGGGTGAAGTAAGAAAGGGAGAGATAAGAAAAATTACATAAAAGAACCGAAAACAGAAATGAAGAAC
Source organism: Xenopus borealis (assembly GCA_024363595.1). NCBI lineage: Eukaryota > Metazoa > Chordata > Amphibia > Anura > Pipidae > Xenopus > Xenopus borealis. Next base: position 78,910,858 of record CM044446.1, on the reverse strand, counting down.
AAAAAGAGCATGAAACGACCAGGAAAGAGAAGAAGAGTAAAGGGGTGAGGCTAGTTGAGAAACTCTGGAAAGGAGGGAGAAAAAAAGAACAAAAAGAGAAGCCGTACAATGAGGTGAAGTAGATAAAAAGACATGAGAGAATAAGATGAAGTAATTAGAGAAAGAGAGGGATATGAAAACAGGAGAATGAGCTAGAGCACACAAAGAGAGGAGGCTAGATAAATGTATGTGAAGGTTAGTACAACATTCATCTAATCTAGAATTATTAACAAAGCCAAGGATAGTCATTCTTGGTAAAAGAACAAGTAAAGAAATCAGCTCTATATACACAGTGTTGTTATTTTACATATGAAAGCTTACATTTTTGCTATAAGTGATACCAGAGGTGGGCCAAGCTGGCTGGGTGCCATAGGTGCTCTAGGCAACCTTGTGGCACGTGCACTATTGCACTGTGAGGCTACAATTGTGTTGCATTGTTACTTTAAAGTTTCATTCATATACATATGTCTACAGAATCAAAAAAGAACTGTTATAAAAACGAAATTTTTAAGAGCTAAAAGGGGGGGATTAAAAAGTTCCTCCACCACAGCCCACTGTTTGATAATGGAAGAAAATGTAATTCTAAGCATATTTCCAAAATACAGTAATTAAAATGTATAAAATAAAAATAGGGTAAGAGGACCCATGTCACAGGATCTTCCCCACTTTTGAAGCCAAGCCAATCCTTTAGAGATACCTGGGAATCTGTACTCACAGAATGCTCCAACAAACTCATAGACCTTTTGATTAAGGAAGAAGAGACTAAATTAAATAAAATAGATAGCCAGATACAACAACTTCAAGACCGCCTTAACAAGGTCACCAACGATAGTGAATGTGTAAAAAAATATGGGGATATTATGTATAACGTAAATAAGTTTCAAACCTCATTATTGGAAACTAAGAGAAATAAGTTAGCAAGAGATGTGGCAGATTATTCCAACCAACGAGTATACAAATGGTCACATGGTGGAGATAATAACGTAATATCGAAATCAAGGGGATATAATAAAAATAATTATAAAGCTTCTTCACATACAAGAGAGGTGGGACAAAATGATAATTTCCATACAGAAACAAGGGAAGAACACAATGAGGCTGAAAACCGAGAGACTGCCACTAATTTGCCTTCTACACAAGAGATCATCTCTACTCCCAACCCAGTAGTGAAACCTAAATCCACACAATATCCACTTTTTTTAGGATTAGGAAGGAACACAAGGGACAGCATACAACCTCCGGGAGAGGGTCAAACGATAACACCATACCCCACGAGAGGACGTATGAACTTTCGAGAACGACCCAAAGTAAATTATGTTCAGACCAGAAGATATCAACCCAAACACAATCCACGAACATAATAAATCTGTCAGATCACACAATATCTCTATCTCAGTCCCAGGTACTAAATCAAGGTCTGTCCTTCTCTCCAACTCATCAATCAGATTTGTTTGAAATAATCAAAGATCTAAACTTATTTTGCAGAAAACTTCTCCTTAAGAAATATTTCACCAATAATCAGGAGAAAGTCGATCTGGATAATACTAAGTTAGACAACTTTTCAGACAGGGAGCTTAGGTGCTCTAAGAGATTTAGAAGATCTTCTAGAAGAAAATAGAACACTAGAAACGACTAACGTTGAACCCTTAACTCCATCTATCGATTGGACTAAAAAACTGAAAGTCAAATCCCACTTTACTCCTCCTGCTAACATATGTCCAAATGTTGGGATCTTTTTAAATCTAGTTATTGAAGATCTACATAAACTATCCCCACCCATTTATGCCAATAATCTAACTAAGGACCAGATACAAGCCATCAAAGAAATGAAAAAGTGGCATGATGTACAGATTAAAGAGTCTGACAAAGGTGGTAATATCGTAATTTGGCCCAACAATATGTACATTGAGGAAGCCAATAAACAATTAAGTTCTGGAAGCTACAAAGAACTACTAGGGGATCCTACAAGTAATCTCTGTGAGAATTTTAATAAAATAATAAATGAAGCTTTCAAAGATAAATTAATCAATTGCAAAGAAAAAACCTTTCTAACAGTAGATAATCCCAAAATCGCCACCTTCTACCTATTACCCAAAATCCATAAAAATTCCTCCCATCCTCCAGGCAGACCGATAGTATCCGGTAATGGCAATCTCACAGAAAAGGCGAGTCAGTACTTAGACCTTAGGATCAGACCACTAGTAGAAAGATTACCATCCTATGCTAGAGATACAATGGATGTATTAGCACAATTAAACAATATCGTAACAACACAGGACATCTTATTAATAACACTTGATGTTGAATCCTTATATACATCCATCAAACACGAACATGGACTCACTGCCCTACGATATTTTCTGCATACATATACAGGTGAAACAGACGATACAATACATTTTTTATGCAGACTAATGAATTTTGTCCTATGCTCCAACTATTTCACTTTTAATGGCAGATTCTTCCTACAGACACAGGGTACGGCTATGGGAACGGCAGTTGCACCCTCATATGCTAACTTATTCCTGGGTCACTGGGAGGAGACTATAGTAATGAGTGAAAAATTTGGTTAATAAACTTTGGTTAATAAACTCTGAGGAGGCCTCAGAGTTTATTAACCAACTTAATGACAATCAATTAAACATAAAGCTGACCATGGAAATGTCCTGAGAATCTATCTCCTACTTAGACCTAAGTATCACAAACAACCAAGGCTCTCTAACCACTACTAATTTTAGAAAACCGACAGCCACCAATTCGTTACTATCCTGCAATAGTTTCCACCCACAAACAGTGAAACGTTCATTGCCAATAGGGGAATTTTTGAGATTTCGAAGAAATTGTTCCTCCTTCGAAGAATTCAAAATACAATCGAAAGATCTAAAGAACAGACTCAGGGTCAAAGGATACTCGGGCAAATCCATTAAAAAAGCATACAACAGGGCTATACACACTGACAGATCGGTTCTATTGTCCAAAAAGAGCACAAAAGTTGAAGATCACACAGTAAGGTTTATTACGACTTACAGTAAAAACAGCCAATCCTTACAGACAATACTGAATAAACACTGGCCAGTCCTCTTAGAAGATGCCAACTTGAGGTCAGCTCTCAAGGATAGAGTCTCCATTTGCTATAAAAGAAGCCCCAACTTAAAAGATCTGCTTTCGAAAAGTCACTTTCAACCATGCCATAAAATAATCAAGAATCCAGGTTGTTTCCAATGTGGTGAATGCAATGTGTGTGACAAAATTATCACTATAAAATCCTTCACTGATAGGTTTGGCAAAGAACATAAAGTTAACGACTACATTAATTGCAAAAGCCATGGAGTTATCTATTGCATCGAATGCCCCTGTCCCAAACGATATATAGGAATGACTACACAGAAACTCAAAACAAGAATACAACAGCATTGTAGTTCGATTAGAACTTCTAGTAACCCTAAAAAATCAGAACAATCACTTTCCACAGTGGCACAGCATTTCAAACAATATCATTCAATGGATCCTTCTAAAGTCAAAGTATGGGCATTGGAAAAAATCAACATGGGCATTAGGAAGGGCAACTTGGAAACAGCACTTTTAAAAAGAGAAAGTTACTGGATATATAAAATGAATACAGTTTCCCCCAATGGGATAAATGAAAATAATTTATTTACCCACTTTTTATGAACTTATTAAAAAAAATTTTATTAACAATTTCCCTTTCTTACCATTTCTTTTTAATTTATTAATTATTAAAAGTTACGTTTTAAATAATTAGTTATATTTTAATTAAAAAGATTAAACATTAGGGTTTAATAATTAATTAATGATTCACAGACCTGACCTAACAGACAATACAATTATATTAATCTAAAATCATAAATATATTATTAATAAATCAATTTGATAAATGGGATTAATAATGATAGATTCTTTCATACAATTCATTTTTTACTCTGCGCAATTAATCAAGTCACTATGCGAATAGAACTTAATAATAGTTAATTTTATAGAATAAACAATCTTAGTAATTGGATATAGTCTAAACCACTTAGTCTGAATAAAAACCGCATGAAGGGTTAAACCGTATCATTTAGACAGGATTCAATACTGTTACATTTATCTTTCCAGGCTTGCGCAACTTAAAGATCAAGTCTGCGAGAAAACGTTTGATGTAATTACGCTATTGATACTTTGTATCTAATACGTCAGCACGCCAAAGCAGAGAGCTGCGCGGCGCTGATGATGCGGCAATAGGAGCCTATTTATAAACGGCGTCCTTCGACACTACACGTGTTTGCCTTTGAAAAAGCTTTTATGCGAAACGCGCGTCGGCAAGGAGATCTCTTTATCAATATTTTAATCATCTAATTTTAGACTAAAATATCGGGGGAATTGTTCTTCCAATTTTTACTATACAGCACTGATCGTGTTAAGTCTGCGATCCACCTGGTTCTCATATCTTTCTCTTCTAATATCTGTTTTCTATTCCATGCACACACGGATTTGTGGCCTTTTAGTATAGTTCTCTGAATTAGTGTTAGTTAATCTAACGAGACCACAGTCCGTGTGTTGCGGCCTTCTCCTCTTTGTGGGGTCCCACAGACAGCCAAAAATCAGATAGATCTTATGGGACTTCTCCACCCACTATCAATTTTTTTCTTGTTTCTGAATATTTTATTCCAGGTTATTTAAGCACTCTTATCAATTAATTTATATTACTAAACCAATTTATTAATTGATATCAATCCATTGGATCCATAAGAAAAACTTTCTTGGATATGAACTATTTTTTAAAAATGATGAAATTGTGACTCACTATTTATCAATTACTTCATTTTTTAATTGATATCTAGCATTTCTTTATGTACTTAAATTTGGACACAAATTGTCTCATATTAGCACTGAGGATTTAATAATTGATCCTAAGGTATTGCCCTTTGATCGTTACACAGGCAATACTTTATTTATTTTGGATAAAGATTGTCTTGCACTAGCACTTTATAAATACTTACAGGTTCTAAGAAATCAACACTTGAATTTCTTCACATTTATTATCAATTTTTGAAATCTTATAGATAATAAGGGGAGTTTTCTTTTTTCTTTCTTTCACAAAGGAACTAACAACGTAAAAGGATCAGAGGCAACAGTGCAGAGACTGCAAACAGCCAAACAGATACTGCTTATAGTTGCAATTACATTGACAAGTAACTTTAAATCATTTAAATATTTTAGTGATGTATATTATTCTAATAATATTGATAATAATTATTAATATTATGGGGCAGATTTATACTAATGGTCGAATTTTGAAGTGTAAAAACTTCGAAATTCAACCATCGAATTTTTTGGGGGGGGGGGGCATTTTCGTTCCAAAATGGGCATCTTTCAATCGAATAGGTCTATTTTCGATCGAATAAAAAGCTTTTAAAATCGTTCAATCGCATCATTCGAATTGAATCCTTCGAATTCCTAGGACTAGTACTAATTTTTTCTATTCTAATCGAATTTTGGCCTATTCGATATTCAAAGTAGCCCAAAATTACTTTGAAACTAGAATTTTTTAAATTAGAATTTTATTTGAATATTCACTTCGACCCCTATATTTTCATGCCATTGAGCAAAAAAGAAAAAAAGTTTTTGAATAGAGTTCTACTTTATAACCTGGGTAGGAGCACAAACATACAATTTAAAGGAACAGCAACATCCAAAAATAAAAGTGTTTTAAAGTAATGGCAATATAATGTAGTGTTGCCCTGCTCTGGTAAAGCTGTGTTTGCTTAAAGGGATCCTGTCATGGGAAAAAAAATTATCTTTTGCAAAATGTATCAGTTAATAGTGCTGTTCCAGAAGAATTCTGCATTGAAATCCATTTCTCAAAAGAGCAAACAGATTTATATTTCATTTTGAAATCTGACATGGGGCTAGCCACATCAATTTCCCAGCTGCCCCAAGTCATGTGACTTGTGCCCTGATAAACTTCAATCACTCTTTCATGGGAATCTGTCATGGGAAAACATGTTTTTTTAAAACGCATCAGTTTAAAGTGCTGCTCCATTAGACTTCTGCACTGAAATCCATTTCTCAAAAGAGCAAACAGATTTTTCAATATTTTGTTTTGAAATCTGACATGGGGCTAGCCATTTTGTCAATTTACCAGCTGCCCTGGTCATGTGACTTGTGCCTGCACTTTAGGAGGTAACTGCTTTCTGGCAGGCTGTTGTTTGTCCTTCTCAATGTAACTGAATAGTACGCAGTGGGACATGGGTTTTACTATTGAGTGCTGTTCTTAGATCTTCCAGGCAGCTGTTATCTTGTGTTAGGGAGCTGTTATCTGGTTACCTTCTCATTGTTCTTTTGTTAGGCTGCTGGGTGGGGGAAAGGGAGGGGTGATATCACTCCAACTTGCAGTACAGCAGTAAAGAGTGATTGAAGTTTATCAGAGCACAAGTCACATGACTTGGGGCAGCTGGGATATTGACAATTAACACACAGCACTATTAACTGATGCATTTTGAATTTTTTTTTTCCAATGACAGGATCCCTTTAAACATTAAGAGGTGATTGCATTGGCATAAGGACTGTTTTATTGTGGTACAGCATTCAAATAGATTAATGGTGCAGACTGGATAGGAATACACGTACATTAGGGTTGCCACCTTTTTGCCCCCTGGTATCCGGGCAGGGGGCGGGCCTACGATGTGGCAGGATGATGATGTGGTGGAGGTGGGGCAGTGACATCAGGGGCAGCCAATTGCCGCATCAGTTATAGGAAATCCTGCCTGGTTTTCTTAATTTGAAAAACCCAGGCAGGCAGTTTTGACAAGGGCAGTTTTGAAACCGGTCTGTCCAAGTCAGAACATTAACATACATAGATATATACTTCTGATTTATGCTTGATTAGAAGCTGTGTGCAGCCCTAGATGTCTCAACACAGCTGTTTTTCATGTAGTCTCAGGGAGCTACGGTCCATTGGATTCCTTATGCCTTGCAGGGGGATTTGGCAGCCTGCATGTAACGTAATGCTACATGAAGTGTTTATGAAGTGTTTATTGCCTTCAGATCAAGCCCTCTAATAATAATAACTCTAGCAACCAATATTATCTGAAGTTTCTTATGGTCAGTGAGCATTTGGTGAATCAAATGCAGAAACAGCATTAAAATACAGATAGCTTGATAGCATCAGCTAACTAACCTAAAAAACTGAAAAACTGTTATATCAGGTTAACTTAAACTCCCAGAATCCATCAACTCCCACAACTCATCAGATTTGGGATAATGAGAACTTAGTAAAATGTTTGAAACCGCATACCTCCCAACTGTCCCGTTTTCTGCAGGACAGTCCCAATTTTGACAACTCAACCCTGGATTTTAATTCAAAAGTCCAGAGTTTCTTCTTGATCCCCTGTACCGATGCCAGAAAAAGATACTTTTATGAAACTTTATTACATAAGGGCTGGGGCAGACAGGGAAATTCGGGGAGATTCTGTCGCCTGGCGATTAATCGCTGGCGACAATCTCCCCGAACTGCCTTCTCCCTGTCCGCCACCTGTTTAAAACAAAAAGCGCCAGTGCCAATACACACGCGGCGCTGCGATTTCCAGAATACCCTGTGCCTGCACTTAGATACATTTGTAACAATAGGATAAGCAAAGATACAATTGTAAAGATTTAAGATAAGCAGGTTTCTTGGGAGAAGTGATACTTAAAAGGCAAGTTCACCTTCATTAGCAAAACTGTTATAAGACACAAAATATAGCCCTAAAGCTCCCAGAAATGTGTTCAAACTTTCACAACCTGCCAAATTTTGTAAATTGGACATTGTAATTATTGGGTGTGGCCATAAAATGGGTGTGTTCAAATATTTTTCTCCCTCTTTAAATTTTTCAGATTTTGGGAGGTATGAAAATGCCTGCACTCAGTATTCCTGGGCTGAAAAAGTTTCTTCTTTGCTCTTTTGCATCCCCATCCCATAAAATATAGTTGAACTTTTATTATTATTTTTATTATTATTGTTAACATTTATTTATATAGCCCCAATGAATGTATACATTTTATGTCATAGGTAAAATACTAGAATCCACACAGGCTCCCGCACACCCTCTTAAACAGGGGTCCCCAACCTTTTTTGCTCGTGAGCCACATTTAAATTTAAAAAAGAGTTGGAGAGCAACACAAGCATGAAAAAGTCCATGGGGATGTCAAATAAGAGCTCTGATTGGCTTTTTGGTAGCCCCTATATGGACTGGCAGCCTACAGGAGAGAATGTTTGGCAGGACATCTGTTTTTTATGCAACCAAAACTTGCCTCTAAGCCAGTAATAAGCACCTGCTTTGAGGCCACTGGGAGCAACATCCAAGGGGTTGGAGAGCAACATGTTGCTCACGAGCTACTGGTTGGGGATCACTGCTCTTAAAGATATAATGGATAATTACCTGGTGCATGAAGGTAGAGGCTCATGCAATAAACATGCAAAGCAGTTGCTTGTAACAGATCCTGTGTGCTGTTGGTTTTCTTTTCTTGGATAGGTAAAATACTAACTGTGCCTGTGCACTCTGGTACAACAATCCCAGCACCAGTTCATACCTGCATATTCACACAATTAAAATATGCCCTATTGCAGCAATCCAAATATCTCATTAGGCTCTACAGCAAGGCCTTCCATACAAGACTGCATTGCAGTGACTGCTAAGAATGGATCATACTGGGGCCCAAAAAACAAACATACCTGAATATAAGTTTTACCGAATTCATGTCAAATTTTATGTGCTGCTGATTAAAAGCAGGTGACATTTCATATGAGTATACAGTACAATAAATGTAAATGATGCACAATAGAAAAAAGCTTCAAGCAAGGTCAGAGCCGCTGCACACCTCCCAAAACCCAGTCACAGCTTCACCTGGTGCCAAGAAGAATCAGCCACCTCCAATCCAAGGTACAAAGAAAGTTCACTGGCACACAGGATTTGAAATAGCAGGGCAAGCCCTTGCAATTTTATTAACGAAGTGCAACGTTTCGAGGCCAAAAACATTGCACTGCATTAATAAAATTTCAAGGGCTTGCCCTGCTATTTCAAGTCCTGTGTGCCAGTGAACTTTCTTTGTACAAAAGCAAAAGGCTACACTAACATCAATGCACTGTCAAATTCTGAAAGGTCTTCTCTGCATAGCAATATCATATCAAAGTGCCTCTGATTAAAAGCCGAGGACATTTCATATGAGTATACAGTACAATAAATGTAAATTATGCAGAATAGCAAAAAGCTACACTAAAATCAATGCACTGTCAAATTCTGAATGGTCTTCGCTGTGTAGCAATATCGTAGAGGGAAATTAGCACCTAAAAATAGAACTTTCGTGTACGTTTAGTACTCACAGCAGTTGTCTGCTTCAATTGTGTCTCTAATGCTGGAATATTAAAATGTGCCCATAAATCTGATCCATAGCAATCTATAAAGAAGCACAGTGCTTCTGCCGCTTTGCTTAGTTTAACGTTAAGTTATATCGAGTGTGGCAGAGCATTAATCATTAAGGCCTTCAATGATGGATCTACATTAATACCGAATCCAAACATAAAAAACACAAGATGATCTTCTACAAAAAGGTATTTTATAACAGAGAAGGTGCATGAATGGTTTCTGGGCCAAAGTCTTCTTTAATTTTTTAAATGATTATTTTGTTTTTTAAAACCAGAATCTGTTCTTTTCACATGATTAGTCTAATTTTGTACAATTTGATTAAAAACCTTTTTTACATTAACAGTGTTGTTCACCTTCCAAACACTTTTTTTCAATTCAGTTGCTTTCAGATTGTTCCAGAGAAATAGACTTTTTTCAATTGTTTTTCATTATTTATTTTTTACTGTTTTTCCAAAATATAAGTTTAAAGTTGAACATCCCGGTCGCTGACGTTTGAGTCTGGTAGCTCAGTAATTCAGGTGCAGATTCTGAACTGTTATAAATTTGCAACATTTAGTGGATACATTTCTCAGCAGTATCTCTGGAGTATTAGTAACTATTGTATCAATTCTAACAACTGCTTGTAATGAAACCCAGATATTCTGCTCAGTATGTATGAACTAAATGTATCAATTTAAAACAGTTTACAGGGCCAACGACCCCCCCCCCCCCCCCCCCCCCCCAAGCTGATTACACTTTACACTTCAGTATTAGAAAAACGGAATACGGAACCCCCGGGCTGGTGCAGTTTTCTGCTGATAGGAGCACCAGCCTGGTGTTTCAGGTAAGTAAATACAATCACATGGGGTGCCTAACATTTGGATCCCCCAAAGTGCAAGAACACTTTCCTTCTCCTTTAACAACTGGAATGAAAGTTGCACCATTTGAATTGGCACATAATTTTTTTGTGACTTTTTCACACCGATTTTTTTTCGAGAAGTTTTATTGGTAAATTAAAGGGATTTGGGCTTGAAAGTTTGGTCAAATTTTTTTTTTAAACTATAGTGAGAAAGAGTTTTAGCACGTACCCCATTTAAGCTTACACTAGCATCATTTTTTGGGAGTGGAGGCTGTCATAAATTCATAGCACACATACAAAACACACAATTACACACATACACATTATAGCACAAATGTGAAAGTTGTGTTCACTACGTAATCTGAAATTATTAGGTAGGGTTTAATGAGGCTGTGACAGCATTAATACAAAGATAAAAGGTCCTCTGCACTCACCCATTTTTCTATCTATCCGTACAGTATATAAGGACAAACAGGGAATGTTAAGGTGCCCAAAGATGCCTGATTAATGTTTCATCCAGCCGGATCGACGAACAGACCGAAATATAAGTCTTCTGCCAATACCGGTAGGCTTGTCTCCGCCATAGACGCACTGAATATCGAACAATATTACTGGTGCATCTTTGGCCACTAAGGTATTGTTTAATGGGGGAAATATAAATTAATACTCAGGATTTTAGGACCTGTCTCAAAAGACAGCCTGCCTTGCTCACAGCCCAATCCCAGGCCAATGCAATGGCTTCGGGTGTAAACACAGAAGTACACAGATTCCATCATAGGGCTGATTCTCAGCATGCATATATCTGCAGGCTGAGAATCAGCCCAGTGTAGCGATGCCCAAAACTACTGTAAAATATAATTTTTGCTTTGTAAACTGAGCTTTAACACAGGAACATTGGAGAGATTTTTATGGCCTGATATAGATATCATAGTAATGATTTATTGGCTCATCAGTCAAAAGCTGCCAAATTGCCCCTAGTACCGCTGAGTGTTTTAGTGCGATGGTCATGAACTAGAATTAGCTGCATTCCATTGGTTTGGCTGTAAGCACTCTATCCCTAAAAGCAATAAATGACTGGACCACTTATTATTCTTCACAATGAGAAACCTAGAACTTAATTCCACTGATCTATCTATTCATCATCCTGCCCTTCACCCTAGAGATATATGGGTGAGTATAATGCAGTGTAAGAGACTTGTGTGTCTTTGTCATTCCATCTTCAATTGACACTGAACTGGATCTCAGAGTCAAGTGGCCCTACATTCACATTTCCCAGCTGCTACAGATAATTTGTCACTGTTCAACATTAGCACACAAGGGCAAATACCTTGATGGCAGTCATTAAATTTTTTTTGGAACATTTATATGGCAGATGATGGCAACAACAGACCGGTATACAAAAGACCTTGTACCATACTGAAATTAAATAACATAAAATCTAACACTGTTCCATTTACATGTACACTATTCTCACAAAGTAATAATAGAAACTGTGTTTGGTGTGGGAGTAACGAGTGGGCTAAGGATATAATGGGGATGGTTTGATTGCCATGAAAATCTGGAAGCCAAAGAGGTAAATTATGAGAATTGTAAGATAATGAGCAGTTAAGAGACAGAATTGTAAATTTGGGGAATAAGGGGGTGGGTTCAATAGTGAAAAATTTGTGGAGGTTGAAGAACTCAACATGAAAGTCTAGTAGTGGGTGACAAGCAGGGGAATATTGGGAGCAACTGCTGAGGGTCTATCGGGTATAATGGGCACTGGCCAGTTTCAACATATGTTGAATTATACATGAAAAAATGTCTTATCCTAAAGTTTATGGGGTTCTAAAATAATTTTGCTAACTTCTAGTTAAACCACTGATGATAAGGCAAATTTCAGGCTTTTAAAAAAAAGATACTAGGTGTGATTTACATTGACATTAGGTGCAATTACAAAAGCACCAAGATGCTTAAAATGGCACAGTGAGTGCTCATTTAAAAAGAACTGTGCAGGCTCTTCACCTAGGGGTGTCGCCGGTTAGGTGACAGTTGGGGGAAGGAAAACAAAGTGCCACCCTCTGCCTGCCCCTTGTGAGTACATCTCTGCTGTACACATGTAGAGAACAGAATCCTGAATTTGCCCCATGAATACAGTACTGTTTTGCAGTAATTCATAGTGGAGCAGGGCAAAATTGAAAAAAAAAAAACCTGGAAGATTGTTCCAGTATTTTCCATTTTGCACCTTGACCTGCACTTAATAAATGACCTCCATACTGAATCTAAAAACCAATAAATGGTTTGTGTGTTGCTATTTAAAATAACATGATTCCTGTGCCTGAGCAATGCGTTACCACCTGGCTAAACTGAGCAAATTTGATATCATTTCTGTCCCCCAGGGGCACTGTTTCACTGTGTTCCATTGGGGATACTTCATGTTGCCTTGGCAGAGAAAGCAGTGTGTCATCAGCCTTTACATAAATGGAGATAAATATAGCACAGCAACCAAATAACATGTATTTTACTGGATACTTAACTGAAGGAAAGTCTAACTGTAATGATATATAGCAAAACACAAGCAGTAAAATAATACCGGGGCCAATAGGTTGGTAGATAAGCAATGACCAACTCTGCTGCTAAAAATGATCTCCCAGCATCTCTCAAACACGTGCACAAAATGTAATACAGTGTGCAATAGCTGAACGGACAAATACTTGTTGCATTTAAAATGAATTTTCCTTGTTCCCTGTTCTGCCCCCTCTGCTTATGTATATACATTTGAGTACGTGTGTGTATGTTGTGTATGGAGACCATCCTTTGATAGCAAACAGGTATTTCTGGTCACTGTGCTCTCCAAACAAGATTTTCTGCATTTAATATATTGTCCTTTTTTTGTCTTTCAGTTTACACTTGAAACTATAACTAAAATACACAAAAGCCATGAATATCCTATAAATTATATCCTTATAAATGGCTCTTGATGTCATCAGTTATAAATGGGGCTTACTGGTAGTGATGAGCGAATTCGCGGCGAATTCCCGCGATTCGCCGCTGGCGAATAAATTTGCGAAACTGCCAAAAAAATTTGTCGCGCAAAAACGAGTCGCGCGTCGTTTTTGACGCGATGCGTCAAAAACGACGCGACTCGCGTCAAAAACGACACGCGACTCGTTTCGCGAATCGGTGAAAAATTCGCGAATTTCTCTGGAAATTCGCAAATTTTTCGGCGAAGCGAAACGCGCCCATTTCGCCCACCACTACTTACTGGTGCAATGTTTGTCACATGACTCACTAAAACTTGTGTTTTATAATAAATAAAGCCCCCCTTGTTGGAAAATATGAGGATATTAAAAGTAACCTCTGCGTTCTGTGACCTGTAACAAAGCACTTGGCCTTTAGCTTCGTGCTTTTATATGGTCATGGAAATCATCAGTGACTTATAATTAGGGTTGGACTGGGGGGGGCCTTGGGGCCCACCGGGGCTTCTGCCTCAGGACCCCGCTCTAGACAATGGGGGCTGCTGCCTAAGGGCCTCCCATCTTGCAACCGCCAGATGAGCATGTGTGAAAGCGCGCGTGAAATGCATGCGCGTCAGCAAACACACTCTTGCATTTTCAGTAAGAAAACCAGGGTGCAAATTTGGTCCAGTCCGACCCTGCTTATTATATCCTTATATTTTACAATAGGGGGTACTTTATTCACTATATGCAGTTCAGAAACCAGGTTTCAGTAGTCGTGCTTCTGAACTGGGTTTCTGTAGTGTTCCTGGCTGGGACTGGTCTCTACTACATAAAAGTCCATTCATACAGGTTGCTATCATGTCAACAGTTTGGACCTTACTGCTGCTAGTTGGCACCCCATTACCAGAGTTGGGTCCCATAAGAGAAGAATTCCTGTCCCAGTGCAGGGATAACTACTATAGCTTGCAAGGTGACTGTGGGGAATTCTGGGGGTTGCAGCAGTACAATTATGTGGGGGCATTTGTTTGAATACTGGCAGCTAGCTGTAAGTACCAATAAGACCATCCCTTCTTATTTCAATAAAAAAAGAATTCTTGTGATTGCCATTCACTAGCAAAAGGAATTACCCATTCCTGGCACCAGCAGGACCCAAGCAGCACCCAATAACATAATAACAGCACCCAGTGGCACAAGCTGCCATACACAATAACACCAGCACGTTGGCACCCAAGCCCCAGCAGCAGCAACCCTATGACCGGGGTACTATGGCAATATTCCATGGCATTGATGATGAGAGCAAGAGGAAGAGTCTTACCAGTCAGTCAGACTACACAGCGCTTCAATGTGCCGTGGCATTTATGCCCGTCCTGCCAACCCCATTCTCTGGAATGGCACTGAGCCCTTCTGCTGTGTGCTACAGGATCCGCCCAGGCTGCTTGTATTCTCTACAGAGAGAGGCAGGTGAATCTGAGCGCTTCCCCGGCTCAATACAGCCCAGCCTGCTGCTTCTGCTGCTGCTACCCATGCAACCCTCCGCCTGGTAACGCGCATGCGCAGCCCTCCTCCCCTTCATTCTTGCTAGTGGATGCTCTTACAGCTCGGAACTCACATTTCTACTCCTATAAAGCGTGTTAACGTCTGTATATTTTATCTACTCATTCATTGGAGCAGCAGCAGCTTCTTTCAATGGTATACGTTATTCAAAAGGGGGTTTAATTCATTAACACGCACCTTGTGTAATGTGATCATGAAAGGAATTCCATTGTCTCCACACCTTCATCCTGCTCAATGTCAATTTCTTTGTTCTCCTTCGACTTTTAAATGTGATGCAGAGAGTTTGAGTTATTTAGCTTTTAATTCAGCAGCTCTGGAGGTTGCCATTTTAGCAATTTGGTTGCCAGGGTCCAAATTACCCTAGTAACAATAGCAGGGTCTGAACAGAAAGCTGAGACAAAAACTATTAAAAGAATAATGAAGACCCACTGAAAAGTTGTTTAGATTTGTCCATTTTATATCAACCAAAAGTTAACCAAAAGGTGTGTGTGTGTCCCCAATCCTTTAAGATGACTATGAAGATTTTCATTCATCCAGGTCATGGTATATCTAATATAAGTAATTCAAAAAAACAACTGGACTTGCTGAGAAATTTAAATGAAGACGCTTCACTGCTCATCAGGTTAATTAACATTACTTTAAAGAACCAGTTACATAAAAAATGTTTTTAAAAATGCGTTAGTATATTAAGAAAAAACTAAACGCCAATATATATTAAACGTTAAAAGTCTTTATTAAGAAATAACTAAACAAGTGGGCCCCGCTGGGCCTGACCCCCTCTCCAGATGTCCTAGCCCTAAAAAAAAAATTGCAACACCACACAACTGTGTTCACACAGCGTCACAGTAATGAGGCAAGGGGGTCCGAGGGGGGACAATGGACAGCATCGGGACCTGGGCCCTCCAGTCTGACTCTGCTCTTGAAACTCTGCTCTGTTCTCCTCCGGTTCTGTCTGGCTTCTGCTGCTTTCAAGAGTATTGAAATGGGTAGGCCATTAGTGCAATTGCTTCAAATCATTTTAAATAACGCCGAACATATGATGATTGGGGATGTAAACAAAACAAAGTTTAGCCTTGTTGTGAAAGATAATGTACAGTAGCAACTATCCATTATACATGGATTTCAAGAGTTTTAAAGTAATTGTGACTGAAGTAATTGTGACTGAAAGCAGTATCATGTATGCACAATACCAAAAAGTAGAGCTGGCACTAATCCGAAGCCCCAAACAATATGATCAAGTCAAATGGAATCCAGGAGTCACGGAGTGTTGATAAAGTAGTAAAAAATAATTTTATTGTTACATCTTGTATAAAAAATAAAAGCCTGACGCGTTTCGTGTCTACATGGGACACTTAATCATAGGCTATGATTAAGTGTCCCATGTAGACACGTGTAGACACGAAACGCGTCAGGCTTTTATTTTTTATACAAGATGTAACAATAAAATAATTTTTTACTACTTTATCAACACTTCGTGACTCCTGGATTCCATTTGACTTGATCATATTGTTTGGGGCTCCGGATTAGTTCCAGCTCTCCTTTTTGGTATTGTGCATACATTTTTTCCCCCTTTGCTGAGGGTTTGGAGCGTGAGCACCCGGGCCCCCTGTGGAAAGCGGTAAGCTTCCTCATATATTTGTTTTTCTCAATGTCTTCTGCTTTTTATTTAGTCCATTTCATATATGAAAGCAGTATCATGTCTTGGCTGGAGGAGAAATTACCTCTGCTACATTGTTTCATGGGTCAGAACCAGGAGTAAGAAAGGGACCAATGCAGCTATTAATTAAAGAGGTTGTTCACCTTCCAAACACTTTTTCCAGTTCAGTTGTTTTCAGATTGTTCCCCAGAAAATCTAAGTTTAAAGTTGAAGGTTGGTGTCTGTGGTGTTTGAGTCTGGCAGCTCAGTAATTCAGGTGCAGACTTTAAACTGTTACAATTTTGCAACATTTAGTTGATACATTTCTTAGCAGCATCTCTGGAGTATGAGCAACTATTGTATCAATTCTAATAGCTGCCTGTAATGAAACTCAGACATTCTGCTCAGAAAGAGCAAAGATAAGTAATGTATCAACTAAATATATCAATTTAGAACTGTTTACAGGGTCAGTGACCCCTCCTCCCACAGCTGATTTAGAAGGTGAAAATTAAACTTTTCACTTCAATATTAGAAAAATGGTCACACATAGAAAATACAAAGTAATTGGAAAAAGTCTTTATTTCTGGTGAACTATTTGAAACCAACTGAACTGAAAAAGTGTTGTAAGGTGAACAACCACTTTAAAGTTAAAATAAGTTTGGAAACTTGCTTAGATAATATTTTTTCCAATATCAACTTGATGATAATTTATAATCATTGCAGGATTTGGCATTTTGAATCCCTGGTAGCCTTTCAGAGGCTGAGTTGTAAACTTGTGTGTCTCTATAAAGCACTATGTCATATGTTGGTGCTAGACATATAAAGATTATTACACTACTAATGTGAAATGAGCTGCCAGCCCAGTCATCACTGTTCGGAAGACACTCCATGATACCAGGACATGCAATATGATTACAACAAATATCTGACACTTTTTTAACTTTTTTCATTGTTATATTTTCTCTAAGGACCCAATTTTTTATGTTTAGTTTCAGCACTACAGTGTCTAGTACCCAAGCCATTAAAGAGCACAGGGAGTAATACAGAAAGTAATACTATCAGAAGGAATTCAAAAGCCCCAGGTCACGGAAATGTATGAGATGTAAGTTACACTTTATTTGTTGCTTCTGCTGGTAGCAGACCACGAATGGCAAGTCATAGGTTCTGGAAAATGTCAAAAGTGTTGCTGTAAGATGCCACAGACCATCACTATTTATTGGGCTGCGGGGGCTGTTTGGACCTCTTGTGTACTTCAAATGCCAGGGCCTGTTTTTATTCCTAGCCAGGTGCACTCCACCAATGAGGAGAGTTGAGACGGCAGATGGCAACCCCTCCCCTGGTTGCAAAAATGCCACTCCTAGTAACAAAGAGCCGAATTTCCATTTTTCAACCCGAAAATGTGGCTCTTCTATTGCAGATAGGGTTGCCACCTTTTCCTGAAAAAAATACCGGCCTTCCTATATATTTATGTTTTTTTCCTATTAATAACATTGGGATCAACCATCAAAAATACCGGCCAGGCCGGTAAAATACCGGCCAGGTGGCAACCCTAATTGCAGATAGAGTTGCCACCTGGCTGGTATTTTACCGGCCTCGCTGGTATTTTACCGGCCTGGCCGGTATTTTTGATGGCTGATCCCAATGTTATTAATAGGAAAAAAAGGTAAATATACAGGAAGGCCGGTATTTTTTTCAAGAAAAGGTGGCAACCCTAATTGCAGAGAACACAATTGCGTGAAAAGGTGAGTGCATGGGGAGGGGTGGGCGGAAAAGGAAGGCTGCCTCAGGTGGCAAAATGGCCAGGATCGCCCCTGTTCCCAGCCCAGATCTTGCTGGCAGTGAATCCATATCTTCTCTTTATGAATACTTTATAAGGTATAAAGTACAATTTACATGTCTCCATCAACAGTTCTACAAACAACTTGTATTCTCTAATTTTGTGGGTTACAGTCAGGCCCGGACTGGCCATTTGTGGGTTAGGGCAAATGCCAGAGGGGCTGCTATAAGGTCCCATAGAAAGTCAGTGTTTAGTGGGCTGGTGGGGGCTGTTTGGGCCTCTATGTGGGCTGATGGGCCTCTTGTGTACCTGAAATGCCAGGGCCTATTTTAATTCTCAGTCCAGTCCTGGTTACAGTTAGTACTATGTGTACAGCAGGAATCCTGTACAGGAGATAGATATATTGATTGCTAAAAAATCTTCCTGCTCAGATTGCACACTATGTAATAGATATATGCATGTTACCTTGATGATGGGAAAATAATACAAGGAAATAGTTCAGATTTTCTCACTAAGCAAGCTCCTTTTCACACATTTTTTGTTCCAAGGGCTATTTTGGTGACATAAAATAAAACACTGTAAAAAGCACCAACAAGGAAAAATACTTTATACAGTGGTGTAACTAGATATTACTGGGTCTTCTTATTAAAATTGCTCATTCATTTGCACAAAGCATGTAAGGTTTAAATGTTTGCTAGTGCACATATAACTAAACACTTCCCTCTATACTCCAGGACTTTCCTGCCTGGGCAGCCATCAGAAACATTGGGGCCCCCATACAAATTATTTAAATGGGGTCACTGCCCACCCTTCTTGTATGTGTGTGGACACACGTGTGCAGGGGCAAGGTGGCCAGCCAGCTTGGCCAGGCCCTACTAAGTTGGAAGTGATGGTTTATGGATTTACTCCTGTCAAGTGTTTCAACAATAAAGCTTTCTCTTAAAGTCACATCAACATCTCTGTATCTTTTCAGGTCTCTGAAAATCATTGACAGTTGCAACAGTGCTATTTTGCATAAGAAATGTTGTTATCCTATAGGTGTATAGGGTTTCAGAATGACATTAGAACTTTGCTTATTACAAGTACATAAACTATTGAATTCTAAATAGCATTTTGTTATTTGCTATGTAAAGTGGCACCATACAGACCAACAGGAGTTTGCATGGTACCCTCTGCTGTTACAAGAGGGCTTATTTATATACAACAGCAGAGTCAAAGTACTTTATATTTAAATGGATTCTGTCATGATTTGTATGCTGTAGTTTTTATTTCTAAATTAAACTGTTTACAATATAAAATGTTATTCCTGTACCAACAAGTGTCATTTGTAGCTGTAATATTAGTGTGTAGGCAGTCATCTCAGGTCCTTGTTGCCTGATCCTGTGCTTTTAGAAAGAGAAGAAGTTGCAGTTGGACCTACATTTTTACTAGGATTCATGGATAGGAGCCAATGTGCTGGGTAACCTAAAGGTATTTATTAAACAAAAAATAAGCACAGATCTTTGCAAAAAAAAAAAAACACAAATCCAGGTATAAGGCAGCAAAAACACAAGTCCAGGTATAAGGCTGAAATTCGAGGGCAGGCAGCAGACAAAACAGATGAGGTACAGGCAAAAAAGTCAGGAAGGGCACAGTTCATGCAAGGTCAAATAACAGACTGAGGTCAAAACTGGGTAATCCAAAAATAGAGCACGGAGGGGTACTAGGGAACAGGAACAAGATAGGGACAAGACAAGATTTACCAGGGTATTTTCAGGAGCAGGAAAAACGGATTCAAGCACGCGATAGGAAACCCGAGGCTGGAAGTCAGCAGTAGGATCAATAATCCAGCACAGGGTGCTGGGGTAGAAGGCTTAAATAGCCCTCAAATTCATAATTGTCCTCAACCGAATCACACAAGCACATGTAGGCGCAGTGCGCAGTTTGAGAAGCAACATGCTGCATTTTTTCTGCGTTCGGCGCCTACATGCGCTTGTGTGAGTATAGCCCAATTGAAAACAATTGCTTGCATCTATTACTGCAATCCCCTGCGGCTGAATGCTACAAAACGGAACGCAGGGGAGCCCAGCTTTAACCGCTCATGAGTAAGAGTCCTAAATCGGTTGGCTTATGTTACATTGTTTCAAAAGTCAGAGCCACCAGAACAGAGAATAGTAAGGGACAGACAAACACTGCTTTCAATAGCAATACTTGTACAAATAACGTAAAAACCATAGATAATGTGTAATGAATGTATATTGCAAAGTTGCTTAGAATCATGTTTTCTTTTATTAGGCAAAAAATTATTTTTGGGGTTGACATTGTCTTTAAAACACGGTTGGATCCACTCCTCTAGCTAAAGGCTCAGGGTGTTGCACATGGCCCCCGCCTTTTCCTTGGTGAGTTTTGTGAACCATTTTTGGGACCCTTCATGTTTTTGCTTCGATGACCACAATGCAGAAGCAGTGTAAGATGGTGGCAATGAAAGCAGGGCACACACAATTGGATAACGTTAGCAAAGCACCCAAATCAGGTCCCCTGTCTCACCTGCTCATACCAGTTTTTGTCAGATGATGACTGCCTGAAAAAGCACCCATACACTTTTCTGGGATGTGAGTCTCTAAATGTTATTGGATATTTAGCATTGTGTTTTTGAGCTACTCTTAAAGAAGCCAAACATTGCCATGTGACATAATTAAATATTAATAATTATCTTTAACCAAACTGGTTGATATCTACCTGTGTTCAGATCAGCACAGAATTGTAGAGGGCACAGTAAAGCAATAATTAATGAGCAATTGGCAGAATATGTCAGCTTACATGTTTTGGGGCCCTAAATGGAATTAGATGAGGATCACAGTAACAACTAGTTATGCTTCTGTCCTGAAGTGCTATTTAAAACACTTTGGTGTGGCCATGGAAATAAGGGGTCACAATAAGGAGCATTTTACTCTCCCTATAATTAGGGATGCACCAAAACCGAATCTTAGTTTGTAATCTTGGTAAGCATGATATGATTTTCAGTTATCTGTTTGGAGCAATCACTGCTACTTCCACAGACACACATATTAAATGCATACAATTGCGCACCTCCCAACTGTCCCGTACTACTGTGCATGCGCCCGAAGTTCACGAAGTTCAATTGGCGAACTTTGTGAACTTGGGGTGCATGCGCAATAGTACCAAACGGCAAAAGACTTCTACTGCACATGCGCCGCCGGAAGAAGGAAAAAGTTGCGACAGAAGATGGTGCTTGTGACCCTGCACAAAGGGACCTGCGCTTTGGGGTAGTATACAAGTTAGGGGCAATAGCCCAGGTAGGGTTGCCACTAGAGTTGCCACCTTTTCTAGAAAAAAATACCAGCCTTCCTATATAGTTATATTTTTTTCCTATTAACAACAACTTTTTTTTCCTATCCTAGTTGCCACCTAGCCGGTTTTTTACCGGCCTGACCGGTATTTTTGATGGTTGATCTCAATGTTATTAATAGGAAAATAAGCTGAATATATAGGAAGGCCGGTATTTTTTTTAAGAAAAGGTGGCAACCCTTAGCCCTAGGGTTGCCACCTTTTCTATTAGCTTTTACCGGCCTGCGGGGGGTGGGACCGAAAAGGGGCGGGCCTGTGACATTTCGGGGGCGGGCCTGTGACGTTTTGGGGGCGGACCTGTGACGTTTCGGGGGCGTGTCCACGACGCTGCGCGCTCAACAAGTGGAGGAAAGGTAAGAATACAGGGGATTGGGGGCTGGCCGATGGGTCATTTTAAGTGTATTACAAATTTACCGGCAGCTACATTGCAGGTAAATTTGTAATACCGGCCCCGGCCTTGGCGGGTGTTTTACCGGCTGGGTGGCAACCCTACTTAGCCCGCGGGAAAAGGCGGGGGAGGAGGGGCCTACAGGGGGAGGGGTTTAGTGCCGGCTGGGTTGAATTTCCCTTTAAAGGGTAATTCACCTTCATAAGCAAAACTGTAATAACTGAAGGAATATGTTCAAACGTTCATAACCTGCCAAATTTTGTAAAATGAACATGGTAATTAGGGGATGTGGCCACACAATGGGCGCAGCCTTTTTTTTTCACCATTCCAAAATGTTGGGTGGTATGTAAATTACAACTGACTTTTAAAAGCTAATCACTGGTTGCTATGTGTAACAACTAAACAGTGTTGATAAATAAGACAATGCCAGAGTTTATTTCTCAGCATTTTCGTTGTGTTACTGTACTGGACTTTTGGGATCCTCTCTCCAACTACGTTTTAACAAAAAAATCGCAGCAAAATGTCTTTCTTTGGCTTGCATACTGCAGCAGGAAAACCACCAAACAACGTCGCTTTTTTTGTTTATACATTGACTTCCTACAGCGCATGCGCAACGTGAAAGCAGCGTACAGGAAAGCGCTGCAGAGTATAACCCCGCCCTGTCGTAATTTGCTACGCTTGGCTTGCCGGGGTTTTGACAGCAAAGATGCCGTTGTATGAGGGGCTGGGGAGCGGAGGGGAGAAGACAGCGGTCGTCATAGACTTGGGAGAAGCATTTACCAAGTACGTATAGTGGAACAGCGAACTACATACTAACTCCTTCCCAAAAACACAATGGCGCCAGCTCTCAGGCCTCAGTCGAAACAGCTTCTCTTCTGTACTGTGTATTGGCAGGCTATGCTACTACTGTATATATGCCGCTGTCTGTCGCACGGCTGTCGGTCCAGTTCTTTAGATAAGTTGCCTGTGACAATGAGCAGGTGGTGGCCGCGGGTAACATACGGAATACTGAGGGCAGAGTCTAGCTGGAAGCTTCTTCCAAAGCTACAAAGTAGGGTTGGGACCAGCTATATTTCCCTGGGGGGAAACGTGTGCGTTCAGCTGTTAAGAATTAAAAGTTAAATAGACTAAGACAATAGTTTTCTGTATTTGTCGGCTGGTCCAAGCTTACCTTGAAGCCCAAACTAATAGTACGTTCTGTCTGGTGCTGTTGTGTGTTGGCTTCAGCATGGGCTGCATAGCAAGGAAATTCATATAGTCATTTCTCTTAAAGGAGAATTCAACCTGTGGGGAAAAATACCCGTACCCCCCACCCCAGGTACTAGGGTTGCCACCTGGCCGGTATTTTACCGGCCTGGCCGGTATTTTTGATGGTTGATCCCAATGTTATTAATAGGAAAAAAAGGTAAATGTATAGGAAGGCGGTATTTTTTTCAAGAAAAGGTGGCAACCCTAGGTAGAACAGCCTCCCTTCTCCCCCTGGGAAATGCTCCATACATAAACCTTGCCCAGGGCTGGATTTACCTAAGCGAGCCCGAGGCCACATGGTCCCTGCTCCGTCCGCTTCCAGTCGCGCCACCCCTGTGGCCGCACGATCCTAGTGCCAGATGTGGCACGTGCTGACACAGACGCAATGGGGAGCGTTAAGTCCCCAGTGCTTTAAAGATACAGCTGGGTGGCATGCTGCCCTAGGCTTGGGCCTATGTGACCTCGCCACAAATCCGGGCCTGCACTCGCCGCAGATTCTTCCAGTGGTGTTGCACAAAGCCATCTTCCACAATCTTTGTAAGATGACTGGGACATCAGCAATTTGTGTAATTTCGCAGTTGAGTAAACTGCTCCAGCTGCACATGCGCAGAAATGCCGACCTCCCATTCGGCTTACAGCGATCGCAGAAGATGGCTGTGTGCAAATCCACTGGAAGAAACTGCGGCGAGGGGTAATTATGGGGCATTTCCCTGGGGGGAGGAGGGAGGGTGTCTACCTGTTGTGGGGGGGTACAGGTTTTTTTCCTCACAGGTTGAATTTTCCTTTAAAGGAGAGCTAAACCCGACAAAAGAATATGGCTAAAAATGCCATATTGTATATACTGAAGTTATTGCACCAGCCTAAAGTTTCATATTGTCAATAGCAGCAATGATCCGGGACTTTAAACTTGTCACAGGGGGTCAACATCTTTGAAAGTGTCTGTGACACTCACATGCTCAGTGGGCTCTGAGCAGCTGTTGAGATTCTAAGCTTAAGCTGGCCATACACAGGGAGATCCGCTCGTTTGGCGATGTCGCTTAACAAGCCCGATATGCTCACGTTGAGGTGGGTGATATTGGGCTGATCCGATCTTGGGCCCAAAGATCGGAGCAGAATGGAGGCGATATGGGCAGTCAGATCTGCTGGACTGCATCGATGCACAGATGCGGCCGTGATCCAACTGGAAATTTTTACCCTGCCCAATCGACATCTGGCTGACTTATGGCCAGATAATGATCTGGGAAGCCAATAAACTGCTGACCTGGTCATATTCTCTGAAAAATGGTTAAAGGGATTGTTCACCTTCAAACCACTAGTTGTTTTCAGATAGAACACAAGAAATAACATCATTTTCCAATTACTGTCTATTTTCTATTTGTAACAGTTTTTCTAATATTGAAGTGTAAAGTGTAATTTTTCACCTTCTAAAGCAGCTCTGGGAGGGGGAGGTCGCCGACCCCCCCAACTGTTCTAAACTGATACATTTAATGGATACATTTCTTATCTTTGTCCCTGCTGAGCAGACTCTCTGGGTTTCATTACAGGCAGCTGTTAGAATTGATACAATAGTTGCTAATACTCCAGAGATGCTGCTGAGAAATGTATCAACTAAATGTTGCAAAATTGTATCAGTTTCAGAATCTGTATCAGAGTCTGCACCTGAATTACTGAGCTGCCAGACTCAAACACCAGAGACACCAACATTCAACTGATTTTGGAAAACCAGTAACAAATAAATAATGGAAAGTAATTGAAAAAAGTCTTTATTTCTGGGGAACAATTTGAAAACAACTGAACAGAAAAAAGTGTTTGGAAGGTGAACAACTCCTTTAAGAAATCATAAATTCTGCCAGGCTATGTAAACTTATGAGCACAACTGTATGTTGTACCAAAGCTTTGCTTGTCCGATGACTAACCATAAAATGCAATCCACAAAAACTGATTTGTTCTTGTCCATGTGTCATTCGTTTTCAAAGGCTTACCTTTTCCAGATGTTTTTATGTCACTTAAGTCTATTATTTAGATTAGTAGTTTTAAAGTTGCAACTTCTACTTTATGCTGTGCTAAATTTTTGCAGATGTGGATTCGCTGGGGAAACAGGGCCACGATGCATTATTCGTAGTGAAATAAGAAAGCCTGGCATTTCTAAGGTATTTATACCGAATAAAGAGACACCACGTAAAAGTACAGCAACAAGGATACTGTTTTTAATGTACTATTTACAAATCAATAAGCATTTTTATTACTAACAAACATTTTATTTTTATTTGTTGCAGCCTATAAAAGTTGTCCAGTACCACATTAATACAGAAGAGCTGTATTCGTATCTAATTGAGTTTATTCACATGCTTTATTTCAGGTAAGGAGAATTCTACAGTTCAGAATTGTACAATGTACAAAAGTATAAAGATTAATGTCCCCAACCATACACTTATATGCATATAATTCCCATAACTGAAGGAATGGCTCTGTAGTTTGCTTTGTCTTGGTTCTGTAGCAATACTTTGTCTGTGATACACTAAAGAAGCTGAATGGCTATTATGCACCAGAGCATGATTCTTTCTGTAATGTCAGGTTATTATTATCCAAATTTGTAAACTTTGTCTCAATCTGTTTGTTCATTGGTTATATTAGCATTATATGTTTTGCTTTCCAGACACCTTTTGGTGAATCCCAGAGATCGCCGTGTTGTTTTGATAGAATCTGTGCTGTCTCCTACTCACTTCAGGGAAACGCTGACGCGTGTTCTTTTCAAATATTTTGAGGTATATTTTTTTGAAGTATGTGTTACAATGCCTTGCCTGGTCTCAGCCTCAGAAACCTTACCTTGGCTTTTACTGGATAAAAGCCTTGCTTTCACGATCATACCCAGGTTCATATTAAAACAAATGTAAACATTTTACCTATAGCCACAGACCATTACAGCTCAGCTGGATTTGCAAGGATAATTGCAAGTTTATTTTAAAGCGTAAATGTGCAAAGTGCAGTTTTTGGGTGGCACAAGGTATTGCTAAATAGGTTTTTGATTATTGTAGACTGTGGCTAAGGTATCCCCAAAAATGGCATGTTTGTCAGTGGCACTTCATGATCTTGCAAATAAGGTACAAAGGCCCAGAAGGGTTTCAGTATAAGGTATAGTCAATAACCTTGCCCAATTTTCTCATTTTGCTCAATAACATTCTACACTGCAAATTAGTTTTTTCTTATTCTATTATTTTCCCAGACCGAATGGATGGCAACTTTTTCACTTGGGGTGCCAAACGTTAGGAACCCCCATGTGATTGCATTTACTTACCTGAAACCCCAGGCTTGTGCACCTATTGGGAGAAAACAGGCTTGGGATTCTTTCAGTGAGTACCACGAAGAGATTGTCTTCAAGCTTCTTTTCTTCTTGCGGCTGCGTATGCGCAAAAAGCCAAGCTTTAACTAATAAGGCGGCTATTTCTTTCTACTGCGCATGTGTCTGCCCCTGGAAATTTGAAGATCAAAGAAGCAGGAAGATGATCGTTCCGTAGAGCTTGCTGGAAGAATCCCGGGCTGGTGCCGTTTTCTCCTAATAAGTGCACCAGCCTGGGGTTTCAGGTAAGTACATTGGATCACTTGGGGGTGCCTACATTTTGGCACCCCCAAGTAAAAAGACTGTTCCTTCTACTTTAAAGACAAAGTTGCCTTCCATTTCAGCTGGGAAGATGAAATAATGACAAACTAATCTATCCTTTGTCACTTGCTTTTCACTTGCAAAGAACAAATTTGAGATTTTAAATGTATTTTGGTTCCTATATTTTTCTATCACAAAGCATCACATTTTATTATTTTGTTAAGAGATTCATTGTTTTGAACGTATATATAGGATTTGTTATTCCGTTATTCCGTAAAAATGGGAGCATTGGTCAAGACCATTTACGTCTTTGAACACCACTGTATGTATGTGTTTGTTATATGTTTTATTGATGTTTTCATACAGGTTCCCTCAGTGCTCTTTGCTCCAAGCCATCTCATGTCTCTTCTAACCCTTGGTATAAACTCAGCCATGGTTTTGGACTGCGGATATGCAGAAAGTTTAGTGCTGCCTGTATCCTTTTTTGTATTAGCAACATTTAATAGATTATAATATAGAAAAAGTGTGTTCTTTTTTTTCTTTTTGGATGATTGAAGGAATATGATGAAGATGAAGGACACAGTGATGGGCCTAGGTACTGTTTTAACATGGCTTTATAATATAGTACATACAAGCCTAACCAAATGGCTTATACGAATATATACATGCCTACAGAAAGTTTGCTTGTTGTGTCTTCCTTTTGCATTATAGATTGGATAGCAATAACCCAGGGTTTATCTTTTTGTGTATCTATTGTGTTTAAATTTAGCATAAATTTTGTCCCACTCAGGTTATATGTTATAAACACCAACACCCATCCTCTATTCTTCTCTTTCCCAACTGGTCTCTGCTTATGTACACTGCTAGATGTGCTTCTGATTTTGTTTAGCCTCTTTTTTTTTTAATTTTATACTTTCCTTGGTTTCATATGCTTTGTTCAACCTCACCTGCCATTTTAGGAATGTTTCTTTAAGACTTGGAGACAACCTGGTACTGCTTTTGAATAGAAGAAGGCTGTGAGCCATGATCCCTTAAGGGATTATATGCCCTCATTGCTTAGCTGCCAAGAAGTTATAGTTTATAAATTTTAGCACTCACTTCTTGGTGTCTCCATGTTAATGCAGATTTAGCACTCTGATAATCATTGCATTATACATTTTAATGAACAAATGTTTTCATTGAAATCAGGAATGGCCTACTTTTAGGGGACATTTAATTAGTTTATACAAAATATATTTTCTTAAAGTTCATCAGATATATGAAGGTATTCCAATCCTAAATTGCTGGGGAACTCTCCCTTTGGGAGGCAAAGCGATTCACAAGTAAGTATTTTATTGCCATTAATAATATTGTGTGTTTTCCCCAACTGTACCCCTTATTGTTTACTGATTTTGCATAAATTTGTATTAAATTATATTAATTTGTATCATAAAGAGTGTCATTATGATTTTGCCCTTAAAGGAAAACGAATCCCTAAAAATGAATATGACAAAAACGGCCATGTTTTATATACTGAACATATTGCACCAGCCTAAAGTGTCAGATTGTCAATAGCAGCAATGATCCAGGACTTCAAAACTTGTCACAGGGGGTCACCATCTTGGAAAATGTCTGACATGCACATGCTTAGTGGGCTCTGAGCAGCTGTTTAGAAGCTAAGCTTAGGGGTTGTCACAAATTATCAAGAAGAAAATTAGGTTTGTCTGTAATATAAGATGATACTACAGGGCTGATTCTGATGCTAATTGCACTGGTTCCTGTGCTTCCATGTATTATTTTTTATTAATTACTAATCAGCCTTATACTGTGACATGTATACTCTATGTGTACTGTATATTGTGAGTGGGTCCCTAAACTCAGTAAGTGACAGCAGCACAAAGCATGTGAATCAGTGAATCAATAGAAAAAAATATAAGGAGCTACCAAATGGCTGTGCTTTTCTGGGGCTACTTCTTTAGCTTATATTTCCTTGTCCTATAAACATGGAAGTTGCTTTATCAGAAGCTATCACCATTGAATGCAGTCTTAAATGGTTGTAATTTTTAAAATGTTATTATTTTTCTTTCCCTAGCACAGTTCCTAGCACTACTGGTTGAGATTTTTTTTATGTGAGTGTCTGTATTATGGTTGAAAAGTTAGGTAGAAAAGGATGATTGTAACCTTTCTGATTTGAAGATAAAAGAAAAAGACTGAAATTATGTGGATCGAGTGGTTAATAAAAAGAGTGAACCTTTTGCCTGTTTCTGTGTATCTCAGCTTCTTAAACCCTTGCGCAACATAAGTGCATAGGGCTTGTGCTGATCATTATTTAATCATTTTTGTTCTGTCTTGCACTAAACAGGGAAACTGAGCTACTCCATTTCTGTCCCTTTTAAGGCAGATAATTAGATGACAAGACCAGAATTCCATTATGAAGGGGGATTATCTGTGCAGTGCAAATCTAATTACCTACCTGTCAAGGACCAAATATGCAGTAGCTCAGTTTGCTGTTTGCCCTGGTTAGTTAAAAAAAAATAGATGTTCTGCACATATCCAATTTTATTAACTAATTCTGAAAAGAGGGGATATTGCCCCTTTAAATCTAGATGCACATTCTATAAGGATGTTGTGGTATGAGGAGCTTAATAAACTCTGTATGCATTTATCTATACACATGAACTCCTATATGTCTGTAGAAATATCTTGCACTGTATGCAGCACCTTTGTTTATTTTGACGGAGTGAGAAGGCAACCCTGTCTTTTGACTTGCAATTACATATGCTGTATATTGATAGTAAGCAGCACTGTATTCTTACGTCGCAGATGCTTACATTTGTCACTTCCCTATATCTTTGCTTCAGAGAGCTGGAATCACAGTTGCTTGAGGAGTGCACAGCCAATACAGGAACAGCCAAGGACCAGAGCCTGCCTTCTGTAATGAGTAAGCATTGTTTTCTTGTGTAAAACAGAACTAAATAAAGTCAGTGTCTGTGTGTGTTCCAAACATTAAGCCACTTTTTTTTGTCAGGTTGTTAATAAGGAGCATGTGCTGTTGAAATTTTAAGAGCGTATTCAAACGAACAAAAATGGTCTCTGAAAAAAATTCTCCACAATACAACTGACTTGAGAACTTTCTAAAATATTTTAATCTGTCTTTTAATAAATCAACATTTTAGGATTTGGGAAATATTGTTTGATTTATTTAAGAAGGGCAGTTTTACGTTAGACTTGAAATTGAGTAGATTCATCATGCTTACTGCTGTTGATTTTTTCCCCCTCATTTCAGGCAGTATTTCAGAAGATATAGTGGAGGACATTAAAGGTAACAAATCAATCGCTGCACAACAATAACTGTGTGTGTGCGGGTGTATATATTTTTTTGTTGAAGGCAATGGTATATTTTGTCTCCTGTGCTAAATCTCCTCTAGTCCATGTGACAGATTATCTGAAAATAACTGAATAAAATTCAGTGTGACTCTCTGGAGCTAAATTAAATTGTGTAGTCGCCATAAAATATTGCCTTCTGGTTTTGATATGAAATTATTGTTATGCATGTTTTGTCTCTTTTGAGCTAAAATTCTAGGGATTACTGTAAATGGAAGATTCTGTCACATTACTTATCAATCCAATTATTATTATCCTTTATATAGTGCTGACATATTCTGCATAGCTTTATATGTATTTTACATCATAAGCATCAATTACTTATCACACACAGAAATGGCTCAATTGTATCAGGAATCTGTTGATTTGCCTTTGAGGATGGAAACTGGAGTACCCAAGGAGAAACCCTACAAAGCACAATACATCCCCCTTGCAGATTATGCCCTGACTGAAGCACTGCACCACAGCAATGCTGACCCCCTAAACACACAAAGCCATAAATATAACACTTACAGTGGCAAGTGGGTTTATATAGCAACCTCAAAAAAAGGCTGCATGTCAAATTAGATAATTGTATTTCTTTTTTGTTAAAGTGCGCATCTGCTTTGTAAGTGACCTCCAAAGGGGACTGAAACTTCAAGATGCAAAATTTAATTTGGATGGCACTGCTGAGGTAGGATTTAAATTGATTTTAATTGTTCCTCAGTTTGGCTTGAACTAATTTTTTGCAAACCATTGATTTTTTGATGTAAATAAAGTGACTTTTTTTCCTCTTGTATATATCCTTAGCGTCCCATGCCACCACCTGATGTTGACTATCCTTTGGATGGACAAAAGATTTTGCATGTTAAAGGTTCTATCAGGTAAGGCCTGGACTGGTAATCTGTGGATTCTGACAAATGCCAGAGGTTCTGCAATGCCATAAACCAGGGGTGTCCAAAAGGTAGATCTACTTTAGTTGGTGATCAGTAGATCTCAATAGACTGTCAACAAACAACTTGTCTAAATCACCCTCCTGTTTCATGATTTTCATTCAGATGTGTATTACTTTAAGGTTAGATAAGAAATAGATGTTTAAATATATCAATATACCTTTTCTAATAAATCAATATTTAAGTAATAGTTTCCATGGAACAGAATGCTAACAATGCTTTTGTGGATGTAGATCATAATGGAACA
This sequence comes from Xenopus borealis, assembly GCA_024363595.1. Taxonomy (NCBI): domain Eukaryota; kingdom Metazoa; phylum Chordata; class Amphibia; order Anura; family Pipidae; genus Xenopus; species Xenopus borealis. The sequence continues at coordinate 78,879,547 of CM044446.1, read as the reverse complement.
ACATCACTAAAAGCAGACCTCACATAAGTAAGGGCACCCCTGCCATAGGCTTGTTGAGGTCTGTTTGGGCCTCTGTGTACATGAAATGCTAGGGCAGTGGTCCTCAAACTTGGCCCTCCAGCTGTTAAGGAACTACAAGTCCCACAATGCATTTGCCTGACTGTGGCTGTCAGACTCCATCATTGCATTGTGGGACTTGTAGTTCCTTAACAGCTGGAGGGCCAAGTTTGTGGACCACTGTGCTAGGGCCTATTTTAAAACTCAGTCCCAACCTGCAGGTAAGATCAGTGCAAAGACTAGATTTTATTCTTAACCTAGGATTATGGTTGGGACTAAACTTTGGCAGCAAAGCTTTTAATGTAATCAAAGTTACTTGCATAAGTTTTTGCTCCTGCATACCCAGAACACTTATTACCTACCACATGATACAGTTTGTGAGTGAAGCAAGGATATTCACATACCTGATGTTTGCTGTTCAATAGATACTGGAGGAGTGAATTGAAATGGGCTAAGTGTTTGCTCCTGCCACTTCAGACTTGCCCAGTAAGCTCCCACATCTATTGAGAGAATACATCTATTAAACTTATTTCTTTTTTGTCTGGCCAGAGAAACTGACTGGCTTCTAGTAGCATCATATCACCTTACCGTAGAGTCCCCCACACAGACCATGTTCCGGTAGTACATTTTTAAAAAAGTTAATTATCCAAGAGCATACGTTTCTGTATGGCAATCTTAGAATAATTATGGTCTGTCAGTAGTTGAAACAATTTATTTGTACAAGTAAAGAAAGTGCTTTATTTTTCTAAAATAAATAATGTTTCTGTTTCTTTACAAATTTATGCTAGTTACACTTCTCTTTTGCAGGGATTCCGTTGCAGAACTGCTTTTTGAGCAGGACAATGAAGAGAAGTCTGTTGCTTCCTTAATACTGGATTCACTTGTTCAGGTGAATAATTATATTTGTGGCTAACTAAGTCACACTCTGGGTGATTTATAGTGTATGTGATCTATCTACCCACAGGCCACCTGTGAAAAGCCTTTCATAATATTGTTACAACTGTAACGTATTATGGTCACAGTTCCATTAAAACACCTTGTGTGGAGTTAATTAACTTTTGGAGGTAGAGAGATGTATCATTTATCAGTGGTATCAATTGAGTTTAAAGAAATCTCTGTGTTCAGTGTCATAGTTCAAACCATTCTGTTGTTGTACAAACAGTATTTTCAGTTCTTGTGCAGCAGTTTGCCAAGAGAAAAAAGGTGTCTTATAGACCAATCTGAGATTAGCTATACAGAAGGCTGTGGATTAACATAAATATGAATTTAGTTATGATTATCACATTTTAAGTGTAAATCCTGAAGGAGAGGGTAGGGCAACTACAATTCTTATTTCACAATAAGGAATGTTTTAAAACATGCAGTAGCACTGCCATTGTCCTCTAAATCCTGTGCTTTAGATGTCATAAAAGGCCAGTGTTAATGAAGAGGGTAGGAATGAGAAATGAAAGTGTGGTAGTTGGAATAAGTGAGAACATGTTATTGCAGACTTTGCACTTGCAGTTATCAATATGCAGATATTGAGCTGTATGAGCTTAGCAGGCACAGAAAATTCTAATAGTTAAAAGGAGATGAGGTGCCTTTAGCTGTCTGGAGTTGGTAGAATTGGAAGATCTTGCATCTTCTCAACCATAATTGTACAAAATCAATTTTCTTGAATAGGATTAAATTGCAGGAGTGAATGTGCATTTGAACTTTCAGAAACATGTTATAGTTATCAGAGAATTAACATTTATTTATTTATTACCAGTGCCCAATTGATACTAGGAAACAGTTGGCTGAAAATCTGGTAATTATAGGGGGTACCGCTTTGTTGCCTGGATTCCTTCACCGACTTATGGCAGAGATACACTACTTGGTGGAAAAGCCAAAATACAAAGAAACTCTGGCTACCAAGATCTTTAAAGTTCACACTCCCCCTGCAAAGCCAAACTGTGTGGCATGGCTTGGAGGTACAGTATCCATTGAAGTGGAAAGCAAGTTTAGATGGGGGTGTAGAACTTTTGAGCTCTTTGAAACATTTACCTTCATGCTAATTAATATAAAGAAGAATATTTTAACTTAATTGATGTACAATTGTGTTCAGAATAATAGCAGTTCAACGTCACTAACCGGATCAATCACTGTTTTTGGTAAAAATTGTATTTCTATCTGGCAAATAATCTACTAGTAGATGTAGAGGAGTAACACCAACAGATCCAACAGCCATGACATGCATGCTGCTGATTCTTTGTAACTGAATCATTAATTGAGACTTTTTCAAAATAGTAATAATAGCTTATTTCAAATAATAGCAGAGTGGAGTTCAATTATTGAGGTCATTCATAATGTAAAAAAAAAAAAAA
>CM044446.1:78859215-78871341 GCA_024363595.1 Xenopus borealis | reverse complement strand
AATGCCCCTAACTTGTTACTTACCCCTCCTTCCAGGTCCTGTCCAGTGGAGTTCACATGCAACATCTTGTCTCAATCGCTCTTCATCCTAGACTGACCGTTGTTTTCAGGTGTATGCGAAGTACAAGGAATCTGCCAGTGCAGAGCTACTGCGCATGTGCTGAAAGTTATGAAATGTCAGAAAAAAGAAATTGGACATTTCTAAACTTTTGAGCACATGTGCAGTAGCTCCATACCGGTAGAGTTCTCCAACTGTGCATGCGCCCGAAAATCACAAACTGTCTGATTTTTTTTTTTTTTTTTTAGAAAGTTCGTGACTTTTGGGTGCATGGAGGAGGAATCTGCTGGTATGAAACTACTGCGCATGTGCCCAAAAGTCAAGAAATTTCTGATTTCTTTTTTTGGAAATTTCATGACTTCCGGCGCATGTGCAGTAGCTCCGCACGATTTTATTGCTCGATCGATTTTTTTTTTTCGATTGGTCGAATAGCGTTAAAATCCTTCGAATTCGATATTCAAAGGATTTTAATTCTATTAAAATGAGTAAAACTGCCCCTTAGTGCAAGTTCCTGATGGTGGCCACAATCCACCTGGTACAAAGATTTCGACAATGGACAGCACAGTTTCTTCAATTAAAAAGCCTTTATTGTATCATGGCTGTGACCAGCGATACATTTACGTTTCCAGCCACATCCTGGCTTTTTGATAAAGAGCCCGGATGTGGCTTGAAATGTAACTATATCGCTGGTAATAGTCATGATGAGAGAGAGAGAGAGAGAGAGAGAGTGTGAGTGTGTGTGTATGTGTGTTTTAATAGTTTTTTTTTTTTAGAATTGTAATGTTACAGGCAGGCCACCAGCCCACTAAATAACTGTCTATGGCACATTACAGCGTCCCCTCTGGCATTTACCAGAACCACAGTTTACCAGCTCTGCCCTGGTTATAGGGTATATTAATATAGCTTCAAATTCTACACTTGCATCACGGCACAACAGCTCTGTTACCACAACTCAAAACTGCATTGTGCAGAAGGACAGTCCCCACTAGATGTCGCCCTATCAAAACCTGTGGAAATCAGTCCAAAGATAGATCTGTCACGGATTGCGCATGCGTAGAGGAAAAGCGTTGTGGATTGGCTATTCCTGAGTAATCGCATCTCGCGTTGTTTGCCTGCGGTGTGTGGCGGAACAGAAAAAGCGAAAGTGCAGTCTCACCCCGTTGTAACTGTCCCATACGCTTCATTATGAGTTCTATTGGTACTGGGGTGAGTCTCTATCATCAGCGCGTATTTGCTTCCAGGCAGGTTGTGTGAGCGGTTGCGCTTAGGGAAGCGGTCTGTTATATTCTAGTGAGAGAGAGTTCCGCGCTTTGAGGAGGGGGATGACATCTTTGTGTGCCGGGCCCTTGTACCTGGGGCAGCAGCGGCTTTATGCGAAAGCCTCACAGTTGTCCTGCTGCCTATGCTTATACTGTTGTCTACCACAGTTGCTATGTATTTATATATACATTTATATTTCTTTATTGTCCTTAGTCACTCACTATGGCAGCAGCGCTGGTTTATTCTATACAGCAGAGGGAAGAGCAATGTGTCTGGTCATTTTCCTATGGGACCAGACTAAATTATATTCAAATAAATGGCGCATTCTGATGTAAGAACGCACCATTTATAACAGGGGACCCCAGCGCCGAATTTGACACCGATCCGTCTGAACCCCCCCCTTCTGACCCCCCACCCCCTCCTGACATTTCACACAGATTATAATGCATAATGTACCCCCTACTGAAATGTATAAAGATATTAGAAGCCACCTCAGAGTTATGTGACCTGTATATTTTATATGGTCACATAACTCCTCCGTGACTTATAATATCTTTATAAATAAAATTAAAAGTAGGAGGCAGAGCCGGACTGGGAGGAAAAAGCAGCCCTGGCAAAACTATCGAAGCCGCCCATGTATTCATGCGCATGCAAAGCATGATATATATTTCCAATACCAAGGTTAACTAGAACTAGTGTTTATGAATAGATATTTTAAGAGTCCATTACCATATAATCCCCAGCAATGTTATTAGGGATGTACCGAATCCAGGATTCGGTTCAGGATTCGGCCGAATCCTTCTGCCTGGCCAAACCGAATCCAAATCCTAATTTGCATATGCAAATGATGGCCACGGAGGGAAATCACGTGACTTTTTGTCACAAAACAAGGAAGTAAAAAATATTTCCCCTTTCCACCCATAATTTGCATATGCAAATTAGGATTTTGTTCGGTATTCGGCCAAATCTTTTGGGATGGATTCAGGGGTTTGGCCGAATCCAAAATAGTGGATTCAGTGCATCCCTAAATATTATACACCCTATGTGCTGGAACTGGCCCTTGCAAAAATATCCCCCCATAGTTTCTATCACAACTATTCTATCTGATGGATTAGTGACCCTATACTTACAGTATATAAAATTTTTTCCATTATGTGCCTCCAGCTAGACCATGTACCTGGCAGATAAGATGACTTTAATTACCATGTGTATCACAGGGCCAAAGTGTGGCATACTTGAATAGACTAGTCTGTCTCATGCAATTAATGCTACATATCACAAATACAGGCTGAAGTAACTGCTCTGAGCATGGATCCTCCTGTTGCCAACATACCTATCATAAGCATAAGGGATTGGGTATTTAACAAGCAACTCTAATATTACTAACTGAAGTTGGTCAGAATTACTGGTTCCTTCCTTATGCCATTACTGAAATGAACACTAACAAATGCAGGCATCGGCTTAGCTGTGGCTGGCTATTACAGACAGCTCATTTACATTTCTAAAGTGATTGGCTCATTTACATATTAAATACATACCTAATTGGCATTTTATAGGTGAGCATTCCATTTACATTTTAAAGCAAGCAGCCCATCGGGCATTTGCCCGAACCTACAGATTGCCAGTCCGGGCCTGGTAGGAGGTACATTATCCACTATATAATATACAGTCTGGTCATTTCCCTATGGGACCAGACTGTAAATTACATTGACAGAACGCGCCGTTTATAACAGGTTCCCTGCTGCCGAATTTGATGCTGCATGTCCGAATTTGACGCCAACCCCTCTGACCCCCCTTCCGACCCCCCTCATGACATTTCACACAAACTGTAGATTATAATGCATAATGTACCCCCTACTGAAATTTAAAAAGATATTAGAAGCCACCTCGGAGATATGTGACCTGTATATATTGTATGGTCACATAACGCCTCCGTGACTTATAATATCTTTATAAATTACAGTAGGGGGTATATTATCCACTATATGATCTACAGTCCGGTCATTTCCCTATGGGACCAGACTGTAAATGATATCGTCAGAACATCGTTGTTTATAACAGGTGTTCCCCGCTGCCGAATTTGATGCAGCACGTCCGAATTTGACGCAGAACCCTCTTAACCCAAGGGTCCCTTTCAAGAATACTGTGCATCTCCAACCCAGTTTATGGGCCAATGTGCTGCTCGCTTAGCTTTTATCACCCTGTGTAGTATGATCAATATGCCCTTTTGTTACAAAACTAGGAAGTAAAAAATATTTTCCCCTTCACACGCCTAATTTGCATATGCAAATTAGGATTCGGTTCGGTATTCGGCCAAATCTTTTGCAAAGGATTCGGGGTTCGGTGAATCCAAAATAGCGGATTCGGTGCATCCCTAAATAAAATGCTTCGGTTGCTTTCCTTCTCCTTTAATGCAGGCTCAATATGTCTTTTAGGGAACACTACACTTGTATATATTCCCACTATGAAGTATGGGAGTTTGTCTGTGCAAGTGTTCATGTAAGCAGTCTGTTTTATATTTCTTAAATGTTTCATTCCAGTATGATCTTTCTGCCTCCACGTTTTCGCCAGACGGCCGGGTGTTTCAAGTGGAATATGCAGCTAAAGCAGTCGAGAACAGCAGGTAAGAATGTAATTCAATTTTTAGGTGAATACATGTTGGCTTGTCAGTAGTTTTCAATTGCTGCAACATTCTAATTTTAATTTAGAATGTCCTGCTCAGGACTGTGTGCATATAGCAATATTTGCAATCTTTCACGAAGGATTCCGGGGTTCGGCTGAATCCAAAATAGTGGATTTGGTGCGTCGAATTCGAAGGATTTTACCGCAATTCGATCAAATAGGAAACATTCGGTCGATCGATAAACAGTTCCAATGGAACGATTTTATCGATCGATCAAATATTTTTTTTATTTGATCAAAAATAATGAATCCCAATTTGGTAGCTTTGATCTGGCGAACTAGGCAGTCAAATAAAAATTTAAAGGGGAAGTACTTCGACAGTCGAATATTCGAATGAAATTTTATTCGAATCATTCGATTCGATCGAATTTTCAAAATTCACTGGTCGAAGTTGTCAAATCTTTTTGAAATTCAATCGTACTTTGAATCCTTCAAGTAAATTTGGTAAATCTGCCCCTTTGTGTGACAACCACTTGTTCCTATAATTCTTTGAAAACCCCTCTCATTTTTACCTCAATGATTGATTACCATGGTACGAAAAATGTCAGGACACTTCACACACGAGACTGTATCTTTGCGTCTATAGCCAGCTTTAGCCACATGGTTTTTTTTTATGCTCTGGAGCTCAAGCTCAAAGCCTGTGGAGCTAACTTGACATACCCTAAGGCATTTTAGTTTTGTTTGTATGCCTAATTATTATTTTTTTTCTCTTTCTGATCTTGGGTCTGCAGTGTAATATGCTGTTAATATTACAAATGAATAGAAACCTGTGTTTTTGGGATCAAATATTGTTTTCATGAAATAATTTTTTTTAGTATTGTATTTAATATGCATTTTTCCCCTTTTAGCACAGCTATTGCCATCAGATGTAAAGATGGAGTTGTGTTTGGCGTAGAGAAACTTGTGTTGTCCAAATTATATGAAGAAGGATCTAACAAGCGCATCTTTAATGTAGATCGTCATGTCGGTATGGTAAGGAGCTGACTTCTGTTTATTAAGAACGTAAAATAAAGATGACATATTTCCAAAGGAAGGCTTATATATATGAAATTCTTATTGTTAGTGTCCCTTTAAATGTGTAGGAGTAACGATGGATGCATTAATATACAAATGAATACATCACTCTGCATATATATATTTTGGTTTTGTAGGCAGTAGCAGGTCTTCTGGCAGATGCACGGTCCTTAGCTGATATTACACGAGAAGAAGCATCAAATTTCCGGGCAAACTATGGTTATGACATTCCTTTAAAGGTACTTATGTTTCCTTAATTATCACTCCTTGTTTTGTTAAAACGATACTGTCAAAAAAAAAATTCTTTTTCAAAATGCATCAGTTAATAGTGCTGCTCCAGCAGAATTCTGCATTGAAATCCATTTCTCATAAGAACAAACAGATTTTTTTTTTTTAAATCTGACATGGGGCTAGACATATTGTCAATTTCACAGCTGTCCCAAGTCATGTAACTTGTGCTCTGATAAAATTCAATCATTCTTTACTGCTGTACTGCAAGTTGAAGTGATATCTCCCCCTCCCTTTCCTCCCCCCCCCCCAGCAGCCTAAAAACAGAACAATAAGAAGTTAACCAGATAACAGGTCCCTAACACAAGATAATAGCTGCCTGGTAGATCTAAGAACAGCACTCAATAGTAAAACCCATGTCCCACTGTGAATCCTTCAGTTACATTGAGAAGGAAAAACAACAGCCTGCCATAAAGCAGTTCACTCCTAAAATAGAAATTGGAATAGAACAGACAGCACTCCGGATACAATAGGTATTTGTATTCCAAAAAGAGGATCCACATTGCCTTGCGCGTTTCGGGAGAGAACTCCCTTAATCATAGGGTGTCGCCTCCTCTCAGTGGGACAATACCTCTAGAGTAACAGCTTGCAAAATGTTTACCTATAGGGGATTTCTCATCTTTTTTTTCTATGGCCCCTTATGTGCTCCCTCACCCTATCTTTTAAACGGCGGATGGATCGGCCAACATATTGCTTGGTACAACATTTACATTCCAAAAGATAAACAATATGTTTTGAATTGCAATTACAAAAACCATTATTTTGATAAATTATACCTGTAACGTTTGATTTAAAATTGTTACGGACATCAATTACCTTGCAGGTAAGGGCCGTAGAAAACAAAGATGAGAAATCCCCTATAGGTTAACATTTTGCAAGCTGTTTTTTTATGATTAAAGGAGTTCTCTCCCGAAAGGCGTAAGGCGATGTGGATCTTTCCCTTTTTGGAATAAAAATCCTTATTGTATCGGGAGTGCTGCCTGTTCTATTCCAATTTCTACTGAGGTACAGCAGAGGCGCTGGTGGCTGAGCACCTGTATTCGGAGTGCTTACAAGTGGGGGTAGAATACCTGCGAGGGGTGAGCTTAGAGTGACTTTTTCTATTTGACAGTTCCCTCCTAAAGGGCTGGCACAAGTCACATGACCAGGGGAGCTGGGAAATTGGCAATATGTCTAGCACCATGTCAGATTTTAAAATTAAATATTATAAAAAATCTGTTTGCTCTTTTGAGAAATGGATTGCAGTGCAGAAGTCTGTTGGAGCAGCACTATTAACTTATGCGTTTTTGAAAAAAAAAAGGTTTTCTCATGACAGGGAGTAATTGTTAACTTTAAAAAGTAATTTGTTTCCCTTTCCTTGTATTTCAGCATCTTTCAGACAGAGTGGCCATGTATGTGCATGCATACACACTGTACAGTGCTGTCCGACCGTTTGGATGCAGGTATGATGAATACTTCACCTTATCAACACTGTGATATTATTTATGAGCGCACAAATTGTGTAGCAAATATGTTTAGTATAGGAGCTGTGCTGCTGTGTTTTTTTATCTAGACTTTTTACCCTGTCCCTGTATTATTTTTTATATAAATACATGTATGGGACCTGTTTATCAAGAATGCTTGTGACCTGGGGTTTTCCAGATAATGGCTCTTTTCGTTTGGGTCTTCATACCTTAATCTACTAGGAAATCATTAAATAAACTCAATAGGCTGGTCTTGTTTCCAACAAGGTTTAATTATATCTTCGTTGTGATCAAGTACAAGGTACTGTTTTATTATTACAGAGAAAAAGGAAATAGTTTAATAAAATTTGTAATATTTGATTATAAATGGATTTCAGTGCAGAATTTCTTTTCCCATTACAGTATCCCTTTAAGTTACTTGAGGCAGGATACTAGTGCTCTGGAACCTTCTTACTAGTATAGTATTAGTCTATAAGACACTTCTTTTGTGCTGAGAAGTGAGTGTAGAACAAAGGAAATTTCAAATAAAAGATCAGTTATCCAAAGATGTATTCATTTCTATATTGTATCTATATAATTATAAAAACAAGGTAGTCTCCCGGGCGATAACATGTCTTAAATACCCTTGTTATAACACAGAATATACCTTAACTCAGTTTAATTAGAACAGTATGTGGAACTAAAATAGGTCCTAAGGACCCTTGTAATCTTAAAACATGGAACAATAATTGTTCAGATTTGCACAAAGAGATAAATAGATTTTTGTACTTACCGTTAAATCCTTTTCTCTTGTCCTACATTGGGGGACACAGGCACCATGGGGACACAGGCACCATGGGGATGAAGTCCAGTTGCTTGGAGAAAGGACACTAAAAGGTTAATGAAAGCTCCTCCTCCTGCTCTGGGCTTTATCCCCTGCTCACTTCCTGTTCTCTTCAGTTTTCTTACCGAAGAAGTGAGGACACCCTGTGATATGATAACAAGATGAGGAGGAGCCCCTCCCTAGGACAGCTGAGCTGTGTTCAATATAAGATAACATTGAAAAAACTTGAAAAAATTTGTAAACTGTAACTAGAAAATTCCTTACTGCTGGCTGGAGCCAGTAGCTAGATCAGAATATCTCCCAACTGATGGAGAAGAAAATATATATATATATATAAGTACAGGGAGGGAAGGCCTGTGTCCCCCAATGTAGGACAAGAGAAAAGGATTTAACGGTAAGTACAAAAATCTATTTTTCTCTTGCCTAGATTGGGGGACACAGGCACCATGGGGACGTCCCAAAGCTACCCATGAGGGTGGGACAATCCTTCTTTAGTGTTCGGATACGACAGCCCGTAACACTTTCCTCCCGAAGCTGGCTTCTGCTGAGGCGAGAGTGTGGATCTTGTAAAATCTAGAAAAAGTATGTAGAGAAGACCACACTGCTGCCCTACAAACCTGGTCTGCGGAAGCCTGATGCTTAATTGCCCAGGAAGTACTGAGTGCTCTGGTCGAATGAGCCTTGATTCTAAATGGTGGAACCTTTTTTCTGGCATTGTAGGCTTTGATTATGGTGGATCTTATCCATGTAGCCAGTGTTGTCTTGGTAGCTCCGAGACCCTTTCTCGGTCCTTCAGGTATTACAAAGAGGTTGTTGACCTTCCTTATTTCCTTTGTGGCTGCCAAGTAAGTCTTTAGGGCCCTCACCACGTCCAGGGTATGGAACTTTTGTTCCTGCGGTGTTTTTGGCTCTGGGCAAAACGATGGTACAACTATGTCCTGGTTTATGTGGAAATCGGATATTACCTTTGGAAGAAAATCCGGCGTTGTTTTCAGGACCACTTTGTCCTTGTGAAAAATTATGTATGGGGCTTTGCAGGATAAAGATTGTAAGGATTGAGAGTGAGATTTTTTGTAACGGTTCAAAAGGGGACTCCTGTAAGGCTGAGAGAACCAGGTTGAGGTCCCAGGACGGAACAGGTTGGCGATAAGGAGGTCTTAAGGCACCTTGAATGAAGGTTTTGATATTTGGTTTGGCTGCCAGTTGCTGTTGAAAAAATATCGAGAGTGCTGAAACCTGCACTTTGATCGAACTGAGGGCTAGACCCTTGTTCAGGCCCTCTTGGAGGAACCTTAGTAGGTTGCTCTCATCCCAAATCTGGGGGTCTTTGTTATTGTTCTCGCACCAGACAATGAACGTTTTCCATACCCTGTGGTATATCTTGGCTGAAACTGGTTTTCTAGCTCTCAACATAGTCGGTAGAGCCTCAGCTGGTACCCCTGCTCTGGACAGGATCATGGCTTCAAGAGCCACGCCGTTAAACTCAGCCGAGGTGAATTCGGGTGGAGTATTGGGCCTTGAGAGAGAAGATCTGGTCTGTCTGGAAGATGAAACGGCTCTTCTGCTGATAGTGTTATCAGATCCGTGAACCACGTGCGTCGTGGCCAGTATGGAGCTACTAGAATGATTGGTAACCCTTCTGTCTTTATCTTCTTTATGATCCTGGGAAGAAGAGCTAAGGGAGGAAAGATGTATCCCAGTTGGAACTTCCAGGGTACCACTAGTGCGTCTACTGCGCAGGCTAGTGGGTCTCTGCTTCGTGCGATGAAGTTTCTTGCCTTGTTGTTGTACCGTGATGCCATGAGGTCTATTTCTGGCATTCCCCAACGCTTTGTGATCAGATGGAAGACCTCTGGATGAAGACTCCACTCGCCTTGGTCTATTTTTTCCCTGCTGAGATAATCTGCCTTCCAGTTGTCTACACCTGGTATGTGTACCGCTGAGATGGCAGGAACTGTGGTTTCTGCCCATTGTAGGATCTGTTTTGCTTCTGTTAACGCTGCTTGGCTCCTCGTGCCGCCCTGATGGTTGATGTAGGCCACCGTTGTCATGTTGTCTGACTGAATTCGGACTGGTTGTCCCCTTAGTTGTTCTGTCCAATGAACAAGTGATAGGTAGACTGCTCTGAGTTCCAAGATGTTGATTGGCAGTGTTCGTTCTCTTATTTTCCAGCGACCTTGTACGGTGTGTTCTCCTAGGACTCCTCCCCACCCTTGTAGGCTTGCATCCGTAGTGATGACCGTCCACAGGTGATTGGGGAACAGTTTGCCGGAATGAAGGGTCTTTGGTAGGAGCCACCACGAAAGTGACTCTTTTATCGTGCTTGGCACATGTATTGGTCGATCTAAGTTTATTCGATCTTCCCTTTGACATTTTAGTATCAACTTCTGCAGTGGTCTGGTATGTAACTGTGCATACGGAACTGCTGGGAAGGAGGCTACCATCGTGCCCAAGGTCCGCATTGCTGTGCGTAGAGTCATGTTGTGTGACGTTTGAATGATTCGGAGTCTGTTCTGGAGTGTTGATATCTTGGATGGGGGAAGAAATGTTCGCCCCTTGGAGGTGTCTAGGATAAGTCCTAGATATTCTGTTACTTTTTCCGGAGTTAATTTTGACTTGTGGGTGTTGATAATCCAACCCAGGCGAGATAACGTTGCCATGACTGTTTGCAAGTGATCTGTTGCTAGTACAGATGTGGGGGCCTTGACTAGTATGTCGTCCAGGTAAGGGATGATTCCCATCCCCTGGATTCTTAGGTTCGCTAGAGCTGCTGCCATGACCTTTGTGAAGACTCTGGGAGCTGAGGAGAGGCCAAAGGGCAGTGCCACAAATTGCCAGTGTGTTCCCTGTACTGTGAAACGTAGGAAGCGATGATGATTGGGGTGGATTGGTATATGTAGATATGCATCTTTGATGTCGACTACGGCCAAAAATTCCTCCTTTTCTAGTGCCATTAGCACTGACTGGATCGATTCCATCTTGAAGTGACATTTTTTGATGTAATTGTTTAACTCCTTGAGGTCTAGCACTGGGCGGAAGGAGCCGTCCTTTTTTGGAACAATGAATAGGTTGGAGTAGAAACCTTGCCTTTCCTGTTGGTGTGGTACCGGTTTTACCACTCCTGACAAAATCATGTTGTTTAGAACCTCTTGAAATGCGGAGCGTCTTGGCTCTGTTAGTGGGAATCTCGATATGAAGAATCTTTTTGGCGGTAGTTGTGTGAACTCTATAAGGTAACCGTAATTTATTATTTGAACTACCCATGAATCTTGTACTATTTGAGACCACACCTCCCGAAAGCGGTTTAGGCGGCCGCCTAATCTGTTGCCCTCGGGGGTGGGCACTCCTTCATGCTGAGGAGGTCTTGTCTTGAGATGGTTTTGTAGATGTCTTGGAAGTATTCCAGTGGGAGCTTTGTCTGGACTGGAATCTCGGTCTTCCTGACGCTTGATGTTTTTCTGTTTGTGTTCTTTGCCTCTGGTTTTGTGAGGGGCGAAAGGGACGCAGGAAGGGTCTTCTCCTAAAGGTGGGGCGTTTTGGCCTGTTCTGTGGTAGGAGAGTACTCTTGCCCCCTGTGGCTTGAGAAATTATCCTTTCTAGTTCTGCGCCGAAAAGCTGTTTTCCTGAGAAAGGTAAACTGACTAGAGACCTTTGGATGTTAGGTCAGCTGACCATGTTTTGAGCCATAGGAATCTTCTGGCTGCAATGGATTGGGCGGATGCTCTCGCTACCAATTTTGCTGCATCCAAGGCGGCTTCACATATGTAAGCATTTGCGTCTGCAATTTGTGACAGAAGTAGGTCAGTAGATGGATCCTCCGATCCTAAGAGTTGGGCAACCCGTTCTACCCAAACCTCCATAGCTCTGGAGACCCAAGCGGTGGCGAAGATCGGTCTTAGTGCTCCGCCTGCTGCCATGAATATTGCCTTGCAAAATCCCTCCAGTCGCTTGTTGATGGGGTCTTTGAATGACGCTGCGTCAGCTACGGGAATAGTTGTGGTCTTTGATAGTCGTGACACCGGGGGGTCTACCGTTGGAGGAGAGCACCATAAGTCGATACATTCCTGTGGGAATGGGTATGTCTGTGTGAATCGTCTAGACATTTGGACCTTGTGGTCCGGGGTCTTCCATTGTGACTTAACTATTTCATCTAGTTGCTCATAAGCCGGAAAGACATAAGAAGATTTCCGTTGTCTTTTGAATAGGTTTTTGTTAGGTTCAGTGTTAGCTGGTGAGTCCTCAAGGCAAAGTGCTTGTAGGACTGCCTGAATGAGGTTATCAACCTCTTTTTGGGATCTGGGGGTATCCTGATCACTTTCAGATTCGTCATCTGAAATTACTTGACCCTCTTCCTCAGAGTATTCCTCCTGTTCCTCCTGGGATGGAGGTGAAGGGGGGGGTCTTTTTGGGGCATTGTGCTGTGTGCCCGTTCTTTGGGGTTGAACAGAGAGGTGTTCTAGCACCTTGTCTAGAGTCTCAGGGATTTTGGCTAGGTTCTGTAGTCCAGCCAATGACAGAGTTAATGCCCGCACCAATTCA
>CM044446.1:78842409-78856821 GCA_024363595.1 Xenopus borealis | reverse complement strand
TCACTTTGGATGTAAAACTGTTCAATATACTGTGCAATAAAAGAATTGTAAAAAAAAAAACAAAAAAAACAAGGTAGTCTATCTATAGTTAATCATCACTGACTTTGGATGAAATCTGGCTGATAAATTTCGCTCATCACTAATGATTATTTTTTGGCAGGTTTCCCCATGTAAAAAAATGCCATAGATTACAATGGGTGAAAAAAAATTGTTACTCAATTGTCACCCATAGACTTCAATGCATTTGGCAAATTTTTTGCTGAAGCTGAATGGGTCAGATTTGCGCATCCCTAATAGCCATGCCTGTCTGAATGCATTGCCCAAATATCTATAGTAATAAGGATTTGTTTATTGCTATTGGCTATGAATAATGGTAACATTTATTTTGTGAAAAATTTATTACTCTTTTACTAACTGTTTTGGTTTTTTTTTAATCTTTTTATTGTGCAGTTTTATGCTGGGATCATATAATGAAGATGATGATGCTCAGTTATACATGGTTGATCCATCAGGCATTTCCTATGTGAGTTACATACGTGTGACAAGTTTTTGCTTGTCGATATAAAAAAATGTCCTTGCTGCAATATATGTTGTTACTTTATTAATAAGTCCGTAATGATACATTTTTCGAATGATCTGGTAATGTCACATTTGCTTACTATTCCTGCAAGTGTGCTGCTACTCTGTGTAGTAGCAGTATTTGAAGACATGATTTATTAAAACATTTTCTGATTACTTTCATTTTATATTTTCTCACCCTTCCAGGACTTAAGGTTGTTCACCTTCCAAACACTTTAAGTTCAGATTGTTCACCATAAACAAAGACTTTTTTCAGTTGCTTTCCATCTTTTATTTTTTTACATTTCTTTTCAAAATCTCTGGTGTCTCAATCAGGAGCATTCTGAACTGTTGAACAATTGGCTACATTTAGTTGATACAATTAGTTGATAACATTTCTCAGCAACATCTGTGAAGTATTAGCAACTATTGTATCAATTCTTTAATGAAACTCTGGGATTATGCTCAGCAGGCACAAAGATTACAAATGTATCAACAAAATGTATTTAGAACAGTTTGGAGGGTCGGTGACCCCCCCCCCTCCCAGCTACTTTAAAAGGTGAAAAATGACACTTTACACTTCAATATTAGCAAAATGGTCACAGAGAAAATAGACAGTAATTGGAAAAAGTCTTTCTGGTGAACTTTCTGAAACCAACTGAATTGAAAAAGAGTATTGGAAGGTGAACAACTAGGGTAGCCACCCAGCCGGTATTTTACCGGCCTACATTAGCCAAGACAGGCTGCCGGTAAATCTATAATACCCCTATTAAATGCCCCTGGCCCGCCCCAACCCACTAAAAATTTACTTTTTTTTCCCCCAGGGTTGGGTTGTGTCCCTGCCCATTTATGTCATACCATGCCCCTTTACAACATGACACGCCCCTTGTATGTCACTGCATGTCACATGACTGGGGCAGCTGGGAAATTGACAGTATGTCTAGCCCCATGTCCGATTTCAAATTTGAATATAAAAAAAATCTGTTTGCTCTTTTGAAAAATGTATATCCGTGCAGAATTCTGCTGGAACAGCACTATTAATTTTGAAAAAACAAAAACATGTTTTCCCATGACAGTATCTCTTTAATATAAATATTTTTGCAGAAGTTATTTTATTTAAAAAAAGATCAAAGAGTTTGGTTTTGTGTATGTATCTCTGCAGGTTCATTGACCTAATAACATCTAGTTTAACCTTGTGTTCTAAATCAAGTTTGCTTTCATATATCATTATTTTAGGTAACATGACACTGACATATTTTGTAGTAGAATTCCATGAGCATTTTGCAACAGTGACATATTTTGTTTGATGTGCAACATGTAGAAAAATGCAAGATATTCATATTACATGGCGTTTATGCTGATTTAAAAATCTGTTTTTTTTCTTGTGTATTTCAGGGCTACTGGGGCTGTGCAATTGGGAAGGCCAAGCAGGCTGCTAAGACAGAAATTGAAAAGCTTCAGGTATATGTGATATAGTGTCCTGTCAGATCTAATTGATATTGGCTTCATGCTTGTGATTACTCAGTATTTCTCTCTGTTGAAGGAGAACTAAGCACCCCCAAAAAGAAATCTCTTCTTCTTTTCCCTGTAGTGTTTTTATATATATTTGAGTTAAGCCACTGTCAGTTTTGTCTCCAGAAATTGCGTTATTGCCATAACCCCCTGTCATTTAGCATAGTCAACTCAGCATTGCTGTGGAGGAAGCATGAGAACACTATAAAACTGCTAATATTGTGAAAAGGCTAGAGAAAAAAATGGATTAAAGTGGAAAAAGTGCTAAAAAGATGACTCAGAGCAATTTTACAGCTGTTTTGTTCTCATTTATATCTTATTGTAGCTAGTATAAATCCTGAAATTGAAAGTATCTGCTTACTAGACCTTTCCCTAATATATGGGTCCGGAAAACGATGATGCCACTGAAGTTTCCACTTACAACATAACCTGTGAAGTCATGATCCTTTAACCCAATTCATATTACACTGACAGAACATGTCTTTGCTGCTTGAATTAATAACCAAATGAAACATACCGCACCACATATGGTGCTATGGGGGGGCAACAAAACTTTGGAAGCCAAGACTCCTTTTCACTTGTATGGATACCATACAGCCTTTGGCAGAGACTTGTGTTGGAGGTGGGGAAGTAAACTCCTGTCTTCCTGATATGGCTGACAGTCTACAGCAGGGGTCCCCAATCACCGATCTGCAGCCCAGTGCCAGGCCATGGACATACCTGAACTGGGACGCCAAACCCACATTTGATGTGTCGAACTCCTTCCATGTGGGCACACCCAAATTTTACGATGGTGCACCCAAATCTGACATGGGTGCCATGCGCAGTTGACTCCCCCCGGTCCTTTCACAAAATTCAGGCTTTACACTGGTCCCTGGGGCAAAAAAAGATGGGGACCACTGGTCTACAGGCACACAAGCTGCTGATGACACAGCATTGAATAGGAAGCGGCTTCCAGTTGAGAAGGATTTTGTGAACTCTACTGTTTCTGCTCTGATCAGTTGCTTGCAGTCATGGAAGTGCTTTTCTTCTATTAAAAAAAACATATTACTGCTTATTATTTGTTCTTAGGATGTAGTCCCTTCATTCTGGCAGAGAAATATGGGCGGACTTCTTACAGCTCTTTGTTGCTGCTGTGTAAAGCTTGGTTGTACATGGGTTGATCAAAGTTGCCGACTCGGTTCTTCTATGCAGGCAGTGCAAAAACTAGCAAGGACTGTTTCTATTGTTGATAGGCAATGATTAGCCACTTTGGGTTGGCCTACACCTAGGGGCAGATTTACATTGGTCGAATTCGAGGGTTAATTAACCCTCGAATTTGACCAATTGAATTTTGGTCGAATTTTAACCCTTAAAATTCAAATATCGAATTTGAAGGGTTTTAGCGAAATTTGATGGAATAGGAAAAATTTGATCAAACGATTAAATTGAGCGATTTTAACGATTTTTTTTATTTGATCTAAAAATGCTGAAATAACCCAATGGGAGCTTCCTATAGGGTTATACAGCAATTTGGTAGGTTTAATCTGGCAAACTAGGGATTCGAATAAAAATTTAAAGGGCAAGTAATTCGGTCAAATAGATTTTTATTCGAATCGATCAAATTTTTTTAATTCGATGGTCGAAGTGCCCAAAAAAGGTAATAGAAAATTCGAATTTGAATCTTTTTGAAAATTTGATCGAATTTCGAATCCTTACTGCAAATTTAGCAAATCTGCCCCCTAGTGACCAAGTCATATATGAGGGAAGACGCACACCAGCTTGTTCTAGAAATTTTTTGCAGAATTTAAGCCCTTGTGCTTCAACTTCTGCAATAGAATGTGATAAAGGCAATTGCCAGAACAAGTTGGTGTGCTTCTTCCCTCTTATATGATTTGGATGGTATATTTGGAAAGGAAATGGTCTGGGAGGTGAATGCACCTGACAAAAAGTAAGTAGTGTGCTGCAAAATAATTGTAATTCTACTCCTAGTGACATCACACCATGCTCTATAGTAGGTTTTTTTATGTTAGAGAATTATCAGTAGACCTGTGGAAATTGATAAGGGAGGGTGAGGCAGAGACAATGGCAATGCAAGTGCTAAGCAATACCTGGAAGTAAACTAAACACTCCAGGCAGTGGCTATTTGCATGTTCATCCCAGTCTGTCTTACTTTCTGCTTATGATCCAAAAACATTCAGACAAATCATGACATAGACCCTAGTTCATATATGGTCCTAGGTGGCACTCCCTCCTGGCCAGAGACTGTGAATTATTAACATGTTGGCCAGCTAGTGCTTTTTTTATGTATACAAATATGTTTGTAGCTGACAGATGTCTATTTAACAGATGAAAGAAATGACCATCCGTGATGTAGTCAAAGAGGTAGCAAAAATGTAAGTATAAGACTGCTTTGTTTGATGTGTATTACAATTTTACAGCATCTAGTTGGATGAGTAGAAGCTGTTATAGCAGCGACTGGAATGCCAATTCAGAATGAGATATTGGGCAATTTTGGATATTACATTAATAAAGGGTGAAGGGAAAATGCAGACGTACCAAGATTAGCCTTTAGAGGCCATACTCAAAGTACTGTTGTCTATAACTACATCACTACAGTCTCTGCTCTTTGCAAGATTTAATATCTAGAACAATGCAGCAAGCACAGCTGTGACAGGCCAGAGAGGCCCTGTATCTAATGCTTGCATAAGTGCTTGCTCAATGCTTGGCTGCCTGGCTTATGTGTTCTTAAATACTTCTAATAGTCCTATTACAAACACACACTATTCTGATATATAATTAATACAGGGGCAGTTATTTTTAATTCTGTTGTTGACTTGTTAGATTTCTATGAGAATAACTAAATCTGTACTTTGCATCATTTTCACAGAATCTACATTGTCCATGATGAAGTGAAAGACAAGTCATTTGAACTGGAATTAAGCTGGGTTGGCAAAAGTAAGATATAAATTCTCCCCTGTGAGACACAAAACAGAATTTGCTATGAATAAAGTAGGGGCAACCTGTAGATAAATATATTTTCCTCAGCAGGTCTACTGGGTGAATTTTATTCTATCATTAACAAATAATGAAACCTGCATAAACAATCACTGTGGTTGTTAGAAAATACACACAGAAATGTTTTTTTCTCTAAGATCAATCCTTACTGAAGGTAAAACAAACCTATTGGTTTTATTTAAAGGGGTTGTTCACCTTCCAATTCTTTATCAGTTCAGTTATTCTGATTTCAGATAGCTCACCAAAAATAAAGACTTTTTCCAATTATTTTCTATTTGTGACTGCAGCTGTTATAATTGATACAAGTTGCTAATTTTTGACAGATCCTGCTGTGAAATGTATAATCAGAGCCCTGTGGTACTCCACTAACAACACTGGTCCAATTAGAAAATGTTCCTTTCTGGAGAGATCTATAATGCATAAAACCCTGCTGGCACAAGTAAATAATCATAGTATTATGATTTGCAATAACGTCAAGTATCCATTAGTGTAGGAAACTGTAATAGTTCAGTATCTGCACCTGGAGTACAGAGCTGCCAGAAGACAGAAACAATACACTTTAAGCTTCAGTAAAAACTTTATATAAATAAATAAAATATGGAAAGAAATTAAAAAGTCTTTATTTCTTATGAACAAATTGAAAACAGTTCAACTGAAAAAAGTTTTTGGAAGGTGAGCAGCCCCTTTACAGGGTTACTGTCATGGGAAAAGAAAAATTCAAATTGCATGAGTTAATAATGTTGCCCCAGTAAAACTTCTGCACTGAGATCTGTTTTTCAAAAGAGCAAATTAATTTTTTTATATTTAAAGGAAAAGTAAATGTTTTTCTATCTGTAAATTTTTAGACGAAATCCTGGAAAGGAATGTTGCTAACCGCACCTCCAAAGAAAGGGGGGGAGAGAACAAAAAAACAAAAATAGAAATATAGTGTATTCGAATTAAATCAGATCCACCCAATGGTGTGAAAAAAACTAATTACACTCTGTGTGCTCATATCTGTCCCATATACCAATTCAATATTTTTGAGAGACAGAAAACGAAAAAACATTCATGTTCCACCACCATCAACCAGTGTATACGTTAATTAACAAAAAGTGGTTTTAAAGTGATAAAAAAATCTCAAAACAATAATTGCGCAAACCTTCAGTGAAAGGGACTGGCGCATACAATATAGTGTTAGTCGAAATTAAACCCGCATTGTCTCGGGTCTTATCCTGATTATACTCACAGACGTTAGAAATATTTGTAGCGTGTATTAACGTTAAAGGTGAGGGCAGTGTCTGTCTATAATTCGGAAAATTCCATCAAACTTTCAATCTGGGTAAACGAAAATAAGAGCGGCATGTGCGGAATCGGTATCTAAAACAAGGCTTTAATATTAATATCACACTCACAAAAGGTTCTTGTTAAAAGCGCAGATTAAAATCAATACGGGCTCCCTGCACGGCTAATACTTGCGGGTCTCCTCTCGAGTCGCGGCACTGACACAGCGGTTTGGAATTCCTCCGCACTTTGGTCTCTCTCCGCGTGACTGTCCCCTCTTCCGTGTATCTGCGTGCTTGTGCTCCGTTACCGAATTCCACAGGTTCACAGTTCCTTCGGCAAGTATTAGCCGTGCAGGGAGCCCGTATTGATTTTAATCTGCGCTTTTAACAAGAACCTTTTGTGAGTGTGATATTAATATTAAAGCCTTGTTTTAGATACCGATTCCGCACATGCCGCTCTTATTTTCGTTTACCCAGATTGAAAGTTTGATGGAATTTTCCGAATTATAGACAGACGCTGCCCTCACCTTTAACGTTAATACACGCTACAAATATTTCTAACGTCTGTGAGTATAATCAGGATAAGACCCGAGACAATGCGGGTTTAATTTCGACTAACACTATATTGTATGCGCCAGTCCCTTTCACTGAAGGTTTGCGCAATTATTGTTTTGAGATTTTTTTATCACTTTAAAACCACTTTTTGTTAATTAACGTATACATTGGTTGATGGTGGTGGAACATGAATGTTTTTTCGTTTTCTGTCTCTCAAAAATATTGAATTGGTATATGGGACAGATATGAGCACACTGAGAGTGTAATTAGTTTTTTTCACACCATTGGGTGGATCTGATTTAATTCGAATACTACACTATATTTCTATTTTTGTTTTTTTGTTCTCTCCCCCCCTTTCTTTGGAGGTGCGGTTAGCAACATTCCTTTCCAGGATTTCGTCTAAGAATTTTTGAGGGAAGAAGAGAACCCTGGTTGCTACTGTTGTGGAGAACAAAAGTGTTACATAGTGGTTTGAACCTTATTTTTGTGTATATCCTATCTGTAAATTTGCTCTAAACAGCCCCCCAGATTAATGTACCTTAGTCCCTGCTGCAAGTCTGCTCTGGTTTCTGTGTTATCAGCAGCTTGTTTCCCCTTCTTCCTGGTGCAGAGTGAAGCCCCGCCCCTTAGTTTACTGAGCAGTCCATTTGCTGCTGTTACACAATAGAGAGGAAGAGGGAGCCAGTGTGTGCATTAGTAAGCTAGTTTCCCCCAGCATCACAAACATTTGTTGCATAAGGCTCTGAACATTCTCTGTAATGAACAACTCCCAGAACAGGCTGCCATTCTGATTCTAAATTAAATCCCCACTTGCCATTCGAACTGATAATAAATCAGCTCCCCCAGCCTCATCAACAATCACTTGCACAACCACCATAGTTAATCTATGTCAGTATGCAGAAATGGAAAAAGAAAAAATCAAATAGCTTTGTACATAAATTGATCAGTAAATAAGACAAAGGGACACATGAATGAGTTAATCAAACTCAGTAAAAAATCAGCTTTATTCTTTACATAATCAGACAGAAGATCAGGCATAGCAATCAATAGCATTATATAATGTGTTATAAATTGAGAAAGGGCTGTTACTTTACCTACAGTACATCGACAGTGTCAGAGAAATATTCCTCTCAGTGCTGCTGTGATATGGAATGAACCAGAAGGAGCAGGGAGTGCACATGGTCTCTGCTATGTCACAGAATGCAAATGATCTCCAGGACCAGTGATAAGGTCAGCTCAGTAAGCTATGGGGCGGGGCTTCACTCTGCACCAGGAAGAAGGGGAAACAAGCTGCTGATAACACAGAAACCAGAGTAGACTTGCAGCAGGGACTAAGGTACATTAATCTGGGGGGCTGTTTAGAGGAAATTTACAGATAGAAAAAAAAACGTTTACTTGTTCTTTAATTTTAAAATCTGGTGTGGGGCTAGATATCTTGTCAGTTTCCCAGGTGCCCCCAGCCATGTGACGTAAGCTGGCCATACAATATAACATGTTGCCAAAGAAGTGGATGTTTTCCCGATATGCCACTAATGACAGGGTTAAGCCGAACGATTGGATTACGACAAAAGCAATGGGCTCCAACAGGAAAATCAAACCTTCCCAATCGGTATTGTAGTTGGGTATCAATTGGGAAGACCTGTCGGAAGCCCCCATACAAGGGCATATAAGCTGTCAAATTGGTCTAAACAACCAATATCGGCAGCTTTATCTGCCCATATATGCTTTGATAAACTTTGGTCACTCTTTACTGCTGCACTGCAAGTTGGAGTGGTATCACCCCCTCCTTTCCCCAGCAGCCTATCAGCAGAACAATGGAAAGGTAACTAGATAGATAGCAGCTCCATGGTAGATATAAGAACAACACTCAATTGTAAAAATCCATGTCACACTGAGACACCATCAATTACATTGATCAGGAGAAACAACAGCCTGCCAGAAAGCAGTTCCATAGTGCAGCTCTTGCTCTTTCTACAAGCACATGACCAGGCAAAAAGACCATAGATGGCTGCCTACACACCAATATTACGACAAAAAAAAAAATACACTTGTTGAATAAGGAATTAAATTTTACATGGTAGACTGAATTATGTGCAGCGTAAACCGTGTAATTCAGAAATTAATAAGACACCATAAAAATCAATTTGGCATTCCAAATTTTGGAAAGACCCATTATCCAGAAAACCCCAGGTGCTGAGCATTCTGGATAACAGGTCCCATTCCTGTACTTCATGTTGGTGCATTCATTTCTATGATGAATGACACTTAAAAAGTATGAGAGTGCAGCTGTATTTAATCTTGAGGTACAGAGTTTGTACTTGAGATTCAGTTCCCCTTTAAATAACATTCTCTCCATATTGTTTTTATTTGCTTACAATCCAGTAACCAATGGAAAGCATGAAATAGTCCCAAAAGATATTCGGGAAGAAGCAGAAAAATATGCAAAGGTAAATATCAAGTTGTTGTATAACGTTTCTTTGGAAGTCTCTAGTTCATATACAATGTACATCTTTCTTCTAACAGGAATCTTTAGAAGAGGAGGAAGATTCTGATGATGACAATATGTAACATCCTGTGGTATCTCTTGCCCTTCAATAAGAAAACTGTTTTTTTTATATATAAATATATGTATATGAAAAGGAATCTGCAACTCAATGTGTGACAGTAAAATAATTCTTTTCTTTTCAATCTTTGTGGGTTGTATAATCATATTTTGTGCTGCGGATGTGGTTGCATCTTTCACTAATTATTGGATTATTCTAATTATTGTTATTAAGTCAGGAGCACCCCAGATCCAGAACTCAATGTTACTGGCAAATGAACTCTAAAACCCTAACTTCAATATTCAAATCTGAGCAACATTTAGGGGCAAACTTATCAAGGGTCAAATTGAAAATTCAAAGTTTCTAAGTTTTTCATGGTCAAAACCGGCAAATTCAACTAGGGAGTTATTCAAATTTGAAGTTTTCTCTGGCCCTTTAAAGGAGAAGGAAACCTGCAAGGGAACCCCCCCCCCCCCCCCCCCCCCCCCCCCCCCCCCCCCCCCACCTGTGAAATCACCTGTACTCCCAAAACTCCCTTTTTGGAGCAATTTATCAGATATAGCATGACTATTCAGAAGTAGGGAAAATGTGGGGTAGCAATTTATCAGATATAGCATGACTATTCAGAAGTAGGGAAAATGTGGGGTAGCAAAACACAGAAAGGAGATTAGTAGCTGCGATCGTATGTAAATGCTTGTGTGTGCGGCGTATCTTAAGGATGTAATTTCTAGGGCAGCAGTTTCACATTCTTTGTTCCAGCGACCACATGCTCACTCATCCTTCGCATATGAAGATAATCACAATACTTGTGCGACAATACACTGCAGAAAATGCCTTTTCCAAGCATTTCTTTGATGCAGATGGGCTCATTAATCTTGTTGAAGAACGCCCAGCCCATTTGTGGAAGGAGAAAGCACTGCAGTGCACTATGGGAAGCTGAAGTTGCCTGAAACATGATCAACTATTCACATTTTAAAAATTGCGGGGGACAAATCTCACCGCGTGTCACTACCCATAGCAGAACGGTTGCCTTGAAATTCCCTTGGAGAGCCACGTGTATCTTTGCTGGCCTTCTGATGGAGGAGTGTATGGGGCCCTCAGACTGGCTTTCCCGGTTGATAGCTAGCCTAAAATCGAGCAGACGTCGATTGGGCAGGACTAGAAATCCTGTCGGATTGCGGACCACATCCATTCATTGATGCGGTCCCGCGATCCAGGGTTGGACCACCAGGACTGCTGTCCAGGGCCCCCCTGCTGACCCCCCCACCTCTTACACAGCCGTGCCACCGATCGCTTACATCACTGCATGGCCGTGCGTCAGCTAATTTTTTATTTGAAATTGGATTGGGAGAGGGGGTCTGACCTTGTAGGGGCCCATAAAGGTTGGGGCCCACCTGTTTTTTTCCTGGTATCCCGCTGGGCCAGTCCGATACTGCCGCAATCGAACCGCCTGTACTCCTGCATTATGTGGGCTCAATGTGGGCACATCGGGGTGAGATCCGCTCGTTTGGCAACAAAAGAGTGGATCCCTGCATGGCCACCTTTAGATCAAAAGCAAATTGTCTGTAGACATGCACAACTACCAAGGCTCTTTCTTGTGCGCACGATCATGTTCAGAAGAATTGGGAAGCAAGAATTGATATTAGCAAGCTGACAGTTCAGTAACGAGGGGGACATACTTGGGGGAACGGGTTATCTCTGCTGTGGGGTTCTGTACTGCTGGGCTGGTACCACACATGCAGCATTTTAGCCTGATTCTTTGCTGATTGCAGTACAAACTCTGATCCCTTCTGCAAGAGGAGAAGCAAATCAGTGCAGCAGATAAACCATTTAAAACATAAAGAAATAATGTACAGGATAATCTCAAAACAGTTGCAGTTTGTATGTATTCAAAGGAACGGTAGAATCAAAATAAAAGTGTTTTAAAACAATTTAAAATATATTGTAGTGTTGCCCTGCACTGGTAAAACTGGTGGCTTTTCTACAGCAACACGCATATAATTTATATAAATACACTGCTTTGTAGCCATCCAAGTAGAAACAATAGTAGATTGGAACCGACCAAATTGTGATAATAGAAGTTTAAAGGTTTATATTATGTTTTTAATTATTATATGTGGAATTTGTTAACACATCCTTGTCTGAAAATGTACATTAACACTAATTGCTTTTGAATTGAAATAACGACAAAGTGACAATCTTACTTTATTGTTAAATGTACATTTTATTTACAAAAACAAACAAAGATATGAGAAAAAAAATAGTAGATTGGGGGATGAGCTCTGTAGTACAGGGGTCCCCAACCATGGGGTCTGTGGACATCCCTGAACTGGGCCGCCAAAATTAATCCAGCCGACCCCTCTGACCCCCCCCTACAAAAATTGTTGCCACTACACCGGTCCCCGAACAAAAAAAGGTTGGGGAACCCTGCTGTATAATACAATGGGATCTAAAACCAATACACGAATGTCAACCTATTGCATTTAAAGAGGCATCTACCCTGCTCCATTTAGTCCTATTTCAACTTGAATGGCTACACAGCAGCTCTTTATATAAACTTATGGAGACCAATTTTACCAGTGCAGGGCAACAGTACTTTATAACTGAATTACTTTTAACAACTGATGCTGCTGTTCATTGGAATACATGTCAACCTGTGACCTTTCTTGTATTACCCTGTACATTGTTATTTAGGAGCAGATGATCTACAAGTACAATTGTTTATCCTGTAAGAACTGGATCACAAAAGGAAATGGTAATTGGCTACTTTCAGTAGTTTAATGCTTGGCCAAAATGATCCCACCCCCCCATAACAATTGTTGCTCATTTGGCGGGGTCACAAAGGGGTGGAACTTTCTGCAATATGTCCACCTTGTGATGGATGAAATTGGACTGATCCACTCAGTTAGGCCTAGGCTCACAGGTATACAGGCCATTGGGGTGAGGACCACGACAATAAGCTGGAACGATCATTGTCTCGACAAGATTTTGAAACCTGCCTGATTGAGATCGGCATGATTTTTTTTCACCAGATATGGGCCGGGTAGCTTGGTCTGAGGGCCACTGGCAAATAAGCTGCAGAATCAGCAATACCTGCCTATATGTAACCATTCTTACAATAACACTTGCTAAAGACAATGTCAGAATCTCGGGAATTGCTCCTCCATTTATTTACATGACTCGACCTGTGAAATGCACTTGTGTGTTAGGTGACTGTCGCTCAGAAACCTGTCCGTGAGTGTTATTCAAGTGCAGGTAGTGGACCTGTTATCCAGAATGCTTGAGGCCTGGAGCTATGCGGATAACGGATCTGTTGTGTTTGGTAGCCGAGGATGAGGAGAGTAGAACAGTGCTGCACTTTCAAGTTGTACAGAAAGTCCTATGTATGCACAGTGCCACCTGCAGGCCATTTATATAAACACCACAGGATCTTTCCATAATTTGGATCTACTGGAAAATCATGTAAACATTAAATAAATCCAATAGGCTGGTTTTGCTTCCAATAAGGATTCATTATATCTTAGTTGGGATCAAGTACAGGGTCCTGTTTTGTTATTACAGAGAAAAAGGAAATCATTATTTAGATAAAATGGAGTCCATTTATGTAATTTGGAGCTTTCTGGATAACATATTTCCAGATAAAAAATGCCATAACACTGTATGTGTGTGTGTGTATATATATATATATATATATATATATATATATATATATATATCAATGTAGTAAGGGTCCGCACACCATTCTTGCATGTGTTTCAAATATTTATTTTGTGCATAAATCCGACGTTTCGGCCCCCATTGGGGCCCTTTTTCAAGGATAGCCATACACTTACAAACATAGTGTTTAAATAACCCCTTCCCCAGATTCGAAAATTGGCGCCAAAATGACGTCATACATTCCAGGAATACTTCGTCACCAACAGTGTTAACCTATTTACATGTACAAACAGTTCCTTGTTTCCACCACAAGGTGTCACCGATGTGCTTAGAGTTAGTTCAAAGGGATTCAATCAGTGATCTGTGAAAATGTATACAAGTTACATATCAATTACAGTGTTTAAAAACTTTGTATCAATAAAATAATGCAACAATGTAACCTTGTATGTCTTGATTTATCAGGTTAGTAGAGGTTTCACAGCTATTTGTTTTATACTTATAGAAAACAACTGAGTACTAACTGGCCATTTAGGCCTTTGGGAGACACACAGTCCAGTTCATATATCCAATAGGCTTCTCTTTTTAAGAGAGCCTTTTCGTAGTCACCACCTCTTGGTTTTATCGTAATTCGGTCAATGGGCATGCATTTAAATGATGATGGGCTATGCTTGGCTTCCGCCCAATGCTTAGCAACCAATTGCTGTGAAATGTCCTGTTTGCCCTCCTTCTCTTTTTCTTTTGTCTTTATTGCCCTATCTGGGTCTAATGCTGCTCTGATGGCTGCCCTGTGCATATTTATGCGTTCTTTCAACTGTCTTACAGTCTTGCCACAATACAACAGGCCACATGGACATTTTATGATGTAAACTACCATGTTGGTGGTACATGTCATTCTGTGTTTGACTGTGTATTTTTTGCCTGTGTGGGGATTGTAAAAGCTGTCCCCTAGTATGAGGCTGTTACACATCACACACCCGCTACATTTGTACACCCCAGGTTTTGATGTCAAAAAATGTGGTGTATGCTGCTTGGTATATTTGTCCACAGGGTCTGAGGGGCTGAGATTTTCTTTTAGATTTCTCCCCCTTCTATAGCTAAATCTTAGTTTGTTGGGTAATTTTTTGGCCAAACTGCCATCACTCTGAACGATTGGCCAGTATTTATTTACACATTCTTTAACATGATTGGTTTGCACCCCAAATTGGCTGACATAATATATGTCCACATTTTTTCTCCCTTCCCCATTAGCAGTTTTTATTTTATTTTTCATCACCTGCGTGCGATCCAACTCTAATGCCCAGCTTTTAGTTGTTTCAATCAGCCTG
>CM044446.1:78791209-78822202 GCA_024363595.1 Xenopus borealis | reverse complement strand
TCTGTACCCGATCCTGTAGCCAGTTCCCTATCCATGTGCAAACGACTTCATTAAGCCCATGTGAGGTATTCCAACACATTTCTCATTGATTCTGGCATGTTTTGGAGGATTTAGTACAAGTGCAGAGAGACACGGTCAACTTAGCCTGGTTTATCTCCGTGATCCCCAACCAGTAGCTCGCAGGCAACATGTTGCTCCCAATGGCCTCAAAGCAGGTGCTTATTTTTGAATTACTGGCTTAGAGGCAAGTTTTGGTTGCATAAAAAACAGATGTCCTGCCAAACATTCTCTCCTGTAGGCTGCCAGTCCATATAGGGGCTACCAAAAAGCCAGAGCTCTTATTTGACATCCCCATGGACTTTTTCATGCTTGTGTTGCTCTCAAACTCTTTTTTAAATTTAAATGTGGCTCATGAACAAAAGGTTGGGGACCCCTGGTTTATCTTATCCGCATAACCTTCATGTGACAGCATTTGTGTAACCAAAACATACCCTAATCCTGGCCATACCCAGACAGATAAAGCTGCAGATATCGGTCGTTTAGACCAATTTGACAGCTTATCAGCCCGTGTATAGGGGCTTCCAATGGGTCCAACCGATATCTGGACACAATATCAATCAGGAAGGTTTGATTTTCTTCTGACCGACCCGTCAGAGCCCCTTGGCATCATCATAATCCAATCGTTCGGCTTACCTCGATATAGGCCTGCTGTGTTAGTGGCATATCGGGGAAAGATTCGCTGGTTTAGCGACATTGATCTTTGCACCTATGGCCAGCTTAACCGTTACAGTATTTTCAGGGGTGGATTAGAAACACAAAATGTCACAGTTGACACCCCAGCAAGGCTACATTACTATATGTACCAAACACAACATGGGGGTTTTCCCTGGGCCAAATTGTGTATCTCGTGTCAAGTCAATTTTACTTTTTCCAAAAACTTTTGATTTGTAAAAGTAAAGAAAATACACTGGAATATGGGACACCTGGAAATCACAGTAACTAGACTAATGCTATTATGACATTTCCTCGGGAACCGAGTGTTTCAAGCTGGGCCACATTCATATACACCCTGAGCTGCATGTGGCCCTTTGCTGCTCTGAAAGCTTCTAGTTCGTGTGAAACAGCTGAGAATGTGCACTGGAAAGCACGGTCAGATGAAAAGGTGCTACTCAAACACGACACCTACAATAATAGTGGCCACTAGCAGCCCAGTGTCATGCAGGCCATTCACCCAGAGGAAAGAAATCCGCCAGCATCATCACAAATAAAGTGATATACTACAGGTATGAGACCAGTAATTCAGAATGCTCCGGACCTGGGGCTTTTTCAGAAAATGATCTTTCTGCAATTCATACCACAAGTCTACTAGAAAATCATGTAAAGTCCAACAGATTGGTTTTGCTTCAAGTAAGGCTGAATTATATCTATTTTGGATTAAGTACATGGTACAGTTTTACTATTACAGAGAGATAGGAAATCATTTTTAAAACTGTGGATTTAGATAAAATGGAGTCTATGGAAAATGCCCTTTCCATATTTCATAACTTTCTGGATAACAGGTTTCCAGATAATCCCATGCATGAACAAGCACATAGTAATGTCTCCCCATAATTTACCATACTAACCAAGCAAAATGCCCCATGTGTCACCAGTGAATGCTTTAAAGGAACAGGAAACAGAGAGCTGCAAAGCAGGAAGTAGTGTTCTCTTATGTTAGACATTAATTCACTCCAGCCTTTATACATTTTTGTCTAACTATATTATGTCTAACTATATTAAAACACATTTTTTTTATTTTGCACAGCCTACTTAGTATGTATCTGTACACTGAACAATTAAGCAGAAGTCAGTGTATAAAGAGGATTGCAGTTAGGTATAAGGCAGTATTGTAGGCTGTCAAAAAAGTCTTCTATTATCTATGTATTTGTTGTAAAACTATGGTAAACGTGCAGCGCTTAAGGGAACAGTCCCACAAAAAAAACTTTCTAAAACAATAAATACCATGTAGGGTTGCCCTGCACTGGTAAAATTGATGTGTTTGCTTCAGAAACACTACGATAGTTCATATAAACAAGTTGCTGTGTAGCAATGGCAGAAACTGAAAAAAGGCTACATGGCACAGGTTAAATAGTGGATAACAGATAACACCATTATGTTCTACAGAGCTTATCTGCTGTGAAACCGGAGCCTTTTCTCCTTTGAATGGCCGCCCCCATTGCTACACAGCAGCTTATTTATATAAACTACAGTAGAACCCCCATTTTACGTTTTTCAGGGGACCAGAAAAAAATAGTGTAAAATGAGGGAAAACTTAAAATCAGGGAAATGTATTCTGCATAATATATAGGTGGGACCACAAAACAACAATGTAAAATGAGGGAAAACTTAAAATCAGGGGATGTAAAATGGGGGTTCTACTGTATAGTAGTGTTTCTGATGCAAACAGCAGTTTTACAAGGGCAGCACAGCATTATATTTTTATTGGCTTAAAACACTTTCAATTTTTACTGCTCCTTTAAATGAAACCCCGCTTAAGAAGAACATTACAACTACTTATCTGGTATGAAGTGTTTGAAATTGCACCTGCTTTAGGTTAAGACTGTGAAACCACAGAAGGGAGCAATTTGGGCGATACTCCTGATGGGAGCTCATCAAGCATGATCTCAGCCCAGGGACCCCCCACAAGCCAACATCACAGCTGTTACACCACGGAGTGACATTTCAAGCAAATGTGCCACCTGTCTGGCATTTGGCTAAAAACTACAGGCCAGTGAAGAGCAGCATGGGATTATGGGTGCATACATGTTATGTCATACATACATGTCATCTTAACATGAGCTCTCTAGCCAAAACATGTGGATCTATTATCCATAATGTTTGGGATCAGAGGTTTAACAGTAAAGCTAGGACAATGGAAACCAGTGATGAGCTTGCTTTGCCACCCACACAACGTTCAGCTCAGCAGGTGGCCAAATGCTCACATTTGTGCCTAAAATTTTCTATAACAATAAAAAATGCATCCAGGCCACATGCAACCATTGGTAAGCCAATTATTGCAAGGGAATGTATGCACTTCATTGATCTTAGTATAAAAGATTACAAGGAGAAAAAGCACAGGATGCACAGCAGAAAACATAAGCTCTGTTGAACACAATTGGATTTTTCAGAACTTATCTGTTATGTGTTGTGTAGCCTGTGCTTGAATGGCTGCCTCCATAGCTGCATAAAAGTTTGTTTATAGAAGTTATAGTAGTGTTTCTGAAGCAAACACACACTTTTTACCATTGCAGGGCAATAGTAGATTATATTGTCATTCCTTAAAGACACTTTCAGTTTTTGGTGTTACTGTTCCTTTAAACAACCCAGTGTAAAAATTCACAGTCTCTACCCATGTAACCTGCACAACAGATCGAGACGGATACTCATAGTTGTGCAATAGACAGCATAAAGCTAGAAGTATGAGGATACCTAAATTAACAGTGTAGCAGACATGTAAGCACAACCAAGCATTCACTTAGAAAACTAAAGGTAAAACTGCATTGACAGACGCATGAGGTGGGAGGTGCATTTTTTTTTTGAAAAGGAGAGTTGGCCCAGGTTAGCAGGTTCCCCTTTAGGGTCAGGGCACATTCGGGGAGATTAGTCGCCCCAGCAACAAATCTCCTCTTCTTCGGTGGGTCAGTTTCCCCCAAACTGCCTCTCTCTTCCATCCCAGCGGCTTGAATGTGAAAATCGCTAGCAGTATGGCACCAACAGCGCAAAGTCGATAGCTCCGCGAGTGCCATCCCACTGGCGACTTTTCATTCTAGCCGGCGGGAAGGCAGTTTGGGGAGATTGTCGCCCCCCCCAAGAAGAGGTGATTAGTCACCAGGCGACTAAATCTGCCCGATTCTGCCAGTGTTCCCCCACCCTTAGAATCACTGGGAAAGTGGGCCTCAATAAATACCATCCCTAGTGATTTTAACCTGAATTCTTTAGCAAGAACATTTGGCTGATGAGCCTGTTGGATCACCAGAGATACTGTTTTATGGGTTACAACATATAGTAAGCCTGCTAGAAAGGTTTGGAGTTTTCAAATGAACCAAGCAAGTAGTACTGTATTAAACAAATATGGGAGAACAGAGCAATTTCTTCTAGGAAAAAGAAATTGATTCCACATCACCAGGTTATCAGTAATTCTAGATCAGGGGTCCCCAACCTTTTTTTTTACCCGTGAGCCACATTCAAATGTAAAAAGAGATGGGAAACAACACAAGCATGAAAATACGGGCTGTGATTCCCTATTTGGTAGCCCCTAAGTGGACCGTCAGCCTACAGTAAACTCTGATTGGCAGTACACCTGAGTTTTATGCAACCAAAACTTGCCTCCAAACCAGAAATTCAAAAATAAGCACTTGCTTTGAGGCCACGGAGAGCAACATCCAATGGGTTGGTGAGTAGCTTGCGAGCTACTGGTTGGGGATCACTGTTCTAGATACATGTGGATTGAGGCATATAGCTAGAAGAAACTCTGGTAAGAAGTAAGCAGGGGTTCTAGCTTCTTACTTCATTGGCATAAATGTCAAACCGGGAATACAGACATTTACATCTGGTCAAGTATGGTGATCCATAGTAGAGCTACAAACAGCACATCAGAAATGAATGATTTCTGAACCCTGCAGAAAATCCCGCCATCAAAGCCGACGTGAAGTTTTATGGGGACAAAATTATGTAATGAATTCAGAGTTATTGTATTCCATATCCTTCAATGCACTTTAGATAAGCTGAATGATGCATGTGATACAATGCAGCACATGTACATGGCAAGTTATAAAAAAACATAAAAACCAATTGTAAACCAAACTCAATTCAGCCAGAGGTGTGGAGAACTTACTTCAAGCAGCTGGGATTATGAGCACCCCCCCCCCCACACTCCATTTCTAAGGGCACAAAGAATTCTGGCAAGGATGTTGTTCACATAGGCAGTCTGTTGTCATTAAAAGTGATGAAAGCTGTACACAGAAATGAGTGATAAACATAGAAGATTTTAATTGCATTAGTTACATGAAAGTGGGAAATTCAAGGGCAAGTGGTATAGCACCCACTACAGTGGTTTGAACATTTCTAATGCATCCGATACTACAAATCCAGGCAGAACCTAATTAGAAAAGTGTTTTATTCATATCAGCGTAGCATGCTTATCTATACACATCTGTAGTAGACTGTGACGATGTCAGAACTCAAAGGAAACAAGTTTGCTTTACCCGCACACACACCCTCCCAGCGATTGTAATTTACTTTACTCTAGGGACAGACAGGGAGATTCGGGGAGATTCAGGCGACAGAATCTCCCCGTCTGTCCCTACCCTAAAGGAGAACTGAATCCTAAAAAGTAATATGGCAAAAACAGCCATGTTTATATACTGAACTTATTGCACCAGCCTAAAGTTTCTGCTTGTCAATAGCAGCAATTGATTCAGGACTTCAAACTTGTCCCAGGGGGTCACCATCTTGGAAAGTGTCTGCGACACCGACATGCTCAGTGGTCTCTGAGCAGCTGTTGAGAAGCTAAGCTTAGGGGTTGTCACAAATTAGCAAGCAGAAAATGAGGATTGTCTAATATAAACTGATGCTACAGAGTGGGTTATTAAATTCTGATACTAGTTGTACTGCCATGTAGTAAGTATCTGTATTAATTACTAATCAGCCTTATACGGTGACATTTCTATTCTATGTGTACTGTATTATTTGAGTCTGTCCCTACGCTCAATAAGCGAGAGCAGCACAGAGCATGTGAATCAGTAGAAATTAAGATGTGGCGCTACTGGGGCATCTTTAGAGACACAGATCTTTACTGCTAAAGGGCTGTTGTTGCCTTGGACTGGTACAGAAGCACAAAACATAATGTACAACATTTCTAGCGACTTCAGGTTAACTTTCATTGTCGTTTAAAGGGGTTTCTCAACCCAAAAAGAAAACTTACATTATCCTCTGATCACTTTTCTAAATTCAGTTTCTATTAGGGATGCACCGAATCCCAGGATTCGGACATTTTAAGAATGATTTGGATTCGGCCAAATCCTTCTTCCCAGCCTAACCAAATCCGAATCCTAATTTTCATATGCAAATGAGGGGCGGGGAATCCCATGACTGTTATAAAACAAGGAAGTAAAAAATGTTTTCCCCTTCCCATGCCTCATTTGCATATGCAAATTAGGATTCAGAACAGTATTCGGCCAAATCTTTTGCAAGGGATTCAGCCAAATCCAAAATAGTAGATTCAGTGCATCCCGAGTTTCTATTCGTAAAGTTTAAAACCAGAAATGACTGAAGAAAAATGGAGACACTGAAAGAATTCCTGTAAACCATAGGCACATTTTAACAAAACATACAGAACTCCAGTAGTCTAATGGCCATTAGACCACTACTGTATAAACCACGAGCTGCATGGTAAAGTGCCTCCACTCCACACATGAAATAGTTTGAAGGAGAAGGAAAGTCTGCTAGAACTTGGGGGCACCCCCAAGTGATTGTATTGACTTACTTGAAACCCTGGGCTCTTATTGGCAGACAACTGCTGCGTTTTTCTAGTGTGCACCACGTTGAGATCTTTTACCTCTTTCTTCGCGTTGCTGCACAGTAGAGCGGAAAGCCAAACTAAATAAAAAAAGTCGGCTATTTTGTTCTACTGCGCATGTATCTGCCCCGGGGAATGTGAAGGAAGAGGATATCTTCGTGGTGCTCACTGCACTGGGTTGGTGCAGCACATGCCCAGGGCTTCAGGGAAGTCAAAACAATCACTTGGAAGCGTTTAACATTTGGTACCCCCCAAGTGCAAACAGACTTTGCTCCTCCTTTAAAGGAATCGTTTAGTATAAACATAAATCTGGGTAAATAGATAAAAATGTTTCTTATATAGTTTAGTTAGTTATCCAAAAATATAATGTATAAAGGCTGAAGTGACTGGATGTGTAACATAATAGCCAGAACACTACTTCCTGCTTTGCAGCTCTCTTGGTTTCCATGCAAGCTGAACGAAGAGAATCAGTTACAAACTCACTTAAAGGGCACCTATTGGGGCAAAATTATACCCCCAACCAAAAGTGCGGGCTGATAGAGCCCGCATTCCGGTTGGGGGTTTCACTATTTTTTAAAAAAAAATATGCCCCTAGCAAGCTAAGCAAGAGCAGCCGTCTCCCCACAGGCGCACGTCTTAATGACGTCACGCACATGCGCTGAATGAAAAGCTGCCAGAATTGTGACCGCTTTTTCATTCTGCGCATGCGCGCCTATGGGGAGCTCCCGGAGCGAGGCCGCTAGCGCTTGCGAGGGGCATATTTTATTAAAAAAATTAGTGAAACCCCCAACCGGAATGTGGGCTCTATCAGCCCGCACTTTTGGTTGGGGGTATAATTTTGCCCCAATAGGTGCCCTTTAACAGTTATGTCCCATGTGGCTAGGGTTGCCACCTGGCCGGTAAAAATTATGGTTGATCCCAATTTTATTAAGAGAAAAAAGATAAATATATATAGGAAGGCCGGTATAATTTTCCAGAAAAGGTGGCAACACTACATGTGGTCCCCCTTCAAGTTGCTGACTGACTCAAAGTTACAGAGCTGAGAAGCAGGAAGTAGTGTTCTGTTAAGACATCACTCCAGTCTTTATAAATTACTTTTTTGGCTAACTACATTAGATCCATCTTTTAATTCCGCAGCCGATTCAGCCAATTTATTTTTACACTGAACTGTTCCTTTAACTTTAAAACTTCAACACTCTAAATCAGTTATATTGACACGTGTCAGATTAGGCATCAACCATATGTGGACTGAAGTATGTGCAGCAAGTAGTCGGTTCCGCCTCCCCCCCCAAAAAAAGAAATGCTTAATAGATCAGCCCAGCTCTGCTACCTTCGCGCAATACAAAAACCTGGGTACGCCCCATTTAGAGTGGAGGGGGTGCGCACCGGATCCATCCGTCAGTCGGGTAATCAGAGTTCGTAGCTGCCATCACTTCCGGTGACGCTGCGGAGAAGACGGCGTCATCTAAGCAAATGGCCTCTCACTGGCAAACGACGTCACAGCCTTCAGGTGACCTTTTGGCGTAGCACCTCAACCCGCACGTCTTAAAAGCTCCGCATTCCACATCAGCAACATCTCCGAATGGCACAGCAGAGTGTCGTACAGCAGAAAATAGAACAGCTATCCGCGTATAGGCACAAAATTCTACCCCTATGCTGCCGTCTCAGCAGTCCTTCTTGCCTGCTACCGCGTAATGCATAAAATGGGAAATAGCAATAAAATGGCGCTGAGGTTTTTTTTCCCAAGAGCATGCGTACTTAATCGGCGCGCCATACAAGCTCCGCCTTTCCTGCGCAGCCCTTTCAGCTTGTTCTAAACTCGTCTTAGTTCCGTTTCCAGGAGACGGGACAGCCAATGATATAACGTGCACATGATACTCCTTCACTTCGTGTAACCAACCAAAAACCGACTATTTCCATCCGGATATGTGATGCCTAATCATGTTCGAACAGAGGCCGTCTTTACCCTATCGTGTCCAATAGCGACTGTCAGCAAAAAATACCCAATCACATGGCACCCTGTCCTTACCTGTATTTGGAAGGACCTATCAACGCTTGGAGAATACATAGCCTATGACTAAACGCGAAACAGTCACCAATGAGATGTTTCGAAAGCTCCCCATGGCATGAGGGTAAGCCAATGAGCTTCCGAGAAGGTCTGGTTCTGCTCAACAGCTTGTTATTTCGTTTATTGCTTGCAGTTCCGTGCAAGCGGGGAGTTGTAGGAGTCGATTGTGTGAGTGAAACTTTTTCCCTATCTCATTGTATTTGTATCTGTTCGTCTGCCTCTCGAGAGGATACATCGGTGAGGGGTGGGTATTGCTGTTTTGGAGGGGGCTCCCGGCTTGCCCGAGCGTTGACTTCTTAGTCCAGACTTTGAAGGTATGTGACGGGGCTGGGGTTTGAATGGCAGGCGACTACGGACAGTTTCACTCCAGAGTGGGGTGTATTCCCGTGGGCTCCCCGCACCTTTGCAGGCTTTACTTTGCGTGTTCCTGTGGGATATGGCGGGGATGTTGTAGTGGCGGAGGTAGTTCTCTCTATAGAAACACAGGACGGAGGGATTGGTTTAATAAAGTGAGGTGAAACTATAGCTTCCACTCTCCATCAGCAGCTCGAGGCCCCTTTAATTTCCCCCAGTCCTGCCTAAAAGGCAAGCTTCATGTTCGGTGCTCTGCCTCCTCGAACCCTCCCCCTTCCCCTGTACATCAGACAGCCCGCCCTGGTCCACCACGCAGGAAGTCCACTTGAAGTCATGAAGGCTCAAGGGAGGCATCTGAGGGTATGGAGAGCGCTACTGCTGTGTTTGCCCCATCATGTATGGGCCCCTGAAAGCTTCAATTCATCTTGTACTTGTGCAGGGCCTTTGGGGGCCCACTGGGATCCAGATGGGGGCCCTGTGACGAGCGAGCAGCTAGTGTGAGCAAGTGAGGTGTCACAAGCCTTACCTCAAAACTACTGCAGCCCCATTCACCCCGTGTGTGTTCGATTTAACCCCTTCCCTGCCAGTCAGGCCTCTATTCTGGGGCCTTCCCAGCCTGTGACCCTCCAGCTGTCATTGGAGTTCAATTCCCAGCAGCCAAAGGCTTATCGAATTTGTTGGCTAATAACAGCTGTAGTTAATTCAAGACAAAGTCCATCAAGTTCAACCCCTCCAAATGAAAACCCAGCATACACACACACGCCCACCATACTTTCCCATAAATTATATATGCCCATTACTATACTAGCTATAGAGTTTATTATCACAATAGCCGTTGATATTATGTCTGTCCAAGAAATGAGTGACATTAACATAATCCTCCATCATAACATCCCGGCAGAGCATTCCACAACCTCACTGTGAAGAACCACCTACGCTGCTTCAAATGAAAGTCCTTTTCTTCTAGTCTGAAGGGGTGGCCTCTGGTGCAGTGATCCTCTTTATGGGTAAAAAGCTCCCCTGATATTTGTCTATAATGTCCTCTAATGTATTTGTATAAAATGTAAAGTTTGGTGATACCTTTTATTGGCTAACTGAATAAGTAACAATTGCAAGCTTTCGGAGCACACAGGCCCCTTCGTCAGGCAAAATAATTTTGCCTGACGAAGGGGCCTGTGTGCTCCGAAAGCTTGCAATTGTTACTTATTCAGTTAGCCAATAAAAGGTATCACCAAACTTTACATTTTATACATTTTTTTCGAATGGCTAACACGGTACTACATCTTAATACTCTAATGTATTTGTAAAGTGTAATCATGTCCCCTCGCAAGCGCCTTTTTTTTCCAGAGAAAACAACCCCAACCTTGAAAAGCTACCCTCTTCCTTTTATTTATTCATGGTGGGGGGGACGTTTTGGTTGTTCTTAGAAGCTAGATTTGTATGTCCTGCAGATTTGATAAAGGGCCCAGTCTGGCCTACAACGTTGCCAAACAATAATGTCTACTTTGAGCCAATAAAAGCACTTTTTGCATTACCAAACTGGACCGTTGTGCTACAGTATCTTTGGATTTGTATCTTTTTTTTCCTGACTCTTAGCAGGAGTCATATAAACTGTTTAGCACCTGGCACCTGAAAAGGTTCATTGGGAACAGATGAGCACTCTAATTTTGTGTGTATGTCCTGCAGTGACCTTCTTACACATTTTTTGTGTACGTAATTGAACATTTGTCCTCTTTTCTTTCTAATCTCTGCAGTTGTAGTAAAGACAGATCTTCGAGCTGGAATCCCTCAAATAACCTTTGACAATGAAGGTACGTTGTTGTTTTATACATTTGCTTACACGGTACGTTCCATTGTTTATTCACCCTTGGAAAGCCCTGTGCGTCTGCTTGCTAAACTATGACAAAGTGCATTCAACTTTTTGTAAAAGGAGACTTCCTATTCACACACGTAGAGGCTGATCTGTTATGTGCATATTTCTGTTTCTTTACATTTCAGCGTCTCAAGCTTTTATAATACAGTTGGTGAAATTTACATTTGTGCCACAGCTCTCTGTTAGACTTTATTTCAGGTTTTTCAGTGTTTGATATTGTGCTTATAGAATGTTCCAAATGTGAAAGCAATGTTTATCTAGTTATCCAAAAGGATTTTTTTTAAACCATGAGCCAAATGTAAAGAGTTTGGGAGTAACACAAGCCTGTAAAAAGTTTCAGGGAGTGCCAAATAAGTGCTATGGTTGCTTATTTGGTAGCTCCTATGTGGACTGTTGGCCTACAGGATGCTCTGTGTGGCAGTACAGTTGGTTTTTATACAACCTAAACTTGCCTCTAAGCCAAGAGCTCAAAAATGAGCACCTGCTTTAAAGGAAAATTCAACCCTTTAGCAAAAAAAAAAACCTTCAATGAGATGTTTCTTAAATATGGGCATATTTTGTCTTGAAATCACACATACTTTAGTTTCTGTTAATAGCTTGGGAAATTGAAAACTTTTTCCTTGTAGTGTAGAGACTGTACTTAAAGCAATACTGACAAGTTCCTATAAACATTAGCGATGCACCGAGTCCAGGATTCAGCCAGGATTCAACCTTTCAGCAGGATTCAGCTTCAACAGAATCCTTGGTTGTGGCCAAACCAAATCCTAATTTGCATACGTAAATTAGGTGTGGGAAGGGAAATCTCGTGACTTTTAATTTCAAAACGTGGACATAAAAGATTATTTTTCTGCTTTTTCTTTTCCCGCCTTTAATTTGCATATGCAAATTAGGATTTGGTTTGGCATTCGACTGAATCTTTCACAAAGGATTCTGAGATTCGTCCGAATCCCAAATAGTGGATTCGGTTCATCCCTAATAAAAATCTTAGGAACATGTCCATATCAAAAAGGTGCTGCACGCTGAATAGTTTCCTCTTAACCCCCCAGCCCCGCATACCTTTTTGAAGCAGACCATCTGACACTGCTAAGGGATCTTATGTGGTTGTTTCAGTGAAGCTGGGTTTGAGGTGCAGCAATCCTTCCATAGGCTGAAGTTCTTCTTTCATTTGTAATTGGCCTATGGAAGGATCTCTTCATCCCAGCATGACTGAAACAATGCAGAAGATCCATTAGCAGTGTCGGAGGGTCAGCTTCACAAATGTTTGCAGGGCTGGGGGCTTTTAGAGGAAAATGTTCAGCGTGCAGCACCTGCTTGATACTGGCACCGTTAAAAAAAAAAAAAAAAAAAAGTTTCTGTTGCTTGTCAGCAAATCTGAGTAAAGCTGAACTCTTATTTTCTCCATGGATGATTAGGCAGTGGATGAGCCTGCCTACCTAACAGTGGGGACTGATGTTAGTGCCAAGTACCGGGGTGCCTTCTGTGAGGCGAAAATCAAGACCGTGAAAAGGCTGGTAAAAGTTAAGGTATGTATTGTTTATGTCATAGCTTCACGCGTTGCATATCAATTTGGAAATGCAGCATATAGAATGAATGCATCTTTAGGGCTTGTATTCTCTACATCTTTTCCTTTAGAATGTAAAGGCAAAAAAAATTAAATCCCATTTTTACTTTAATTAAAAAAAAATTAAATCGTTTTTCTAAGAAACCTGACTGTATGCAATAAAATTCCCCCTTCATTAACTTGCTCTGACTGTTGCAGATAGGAAACTTCAGACAGTCCCTAAGTGTTCTGCAGGAATACTTTCAAATGGCAGGGGAGAAACTCCTCCCACCTTACTTCCCAGAACTCGAGCAGCTTTGTTTGTTTCCCGGTAGAGCAGCCAGCAACTTTGTAGAGGTTTTTAGAGGTTCTTGCTGAATCCGCTTCTATGGCAGATATTTGACTTGTGCTTTTTTGATAATTTATGGTTATCCTAAGCTTAACCTCCCAACAGAAGCCCAGACCACACTGAGCATGTGGGTAGTCTTTGTATTGCAAAGATGTTAAACATAGTTGCAAAATACCAGCCCCCTGCGGCCAACTTTGAAAGTATACATCATTTGTTTAATTAGACATCTGGTGGAGTAAGTTCATGGTTATATTTAGACTTTAGTTCCCCTTTAAGGAGACGAGACTAGCTTTTTAAATATTTTGTGTGCTTGCAGATTCTAAGTGACAGTTTGTAGTGTACATGTAGTGGCACTCCAAGGATAAATACATATTCTGGTACAACAAAAAGAAGCCACCTTATCTTTATTTTCATCATCCTAGTTTATGTATGTAGCAGCCACCTATTAAGCAGCTCAATAATATCTAAAAGGCCTACAGTACGAAACCCCAGGATTAGGGGCCAGTGCTTGTAAAATTGTATAGTCTATGAATGTTTAGGAACTTCTGGAATGCTATTGTAAAGTTCTTTTTTGTGTTCATGTGGTGCACATAGGATAGAGCTCTGTTGTGTGTTGAGACAAAAGGTAGAGACAAACAGTCTAAATAATGAATTCCTTAATACATTGCATAATTTTGTTTGATAACTAATAGACTTCTGTTAGTGGTTGTACACTTTAAATTTCTACAAAATAACAATGGCTAACCTAATTCTTAGACAACATTTTGCTTTATGTGCGCAGTACTAGTTACTTGTTTTCAAAGCTCTCGACATGTCAAATGAACCTGTGATATTGGGTTGGCATTCATCTCTTCACCTCCCTCCATGCCTTCTTCCATGCCATTTTTTCCTGGCCCTATGTCTGCTGCACTGATCTAGTGGCACATGTGTAATAGACAGTGTGTGGTTGCTAAAGGATAGTTACGAAGATCTAAGGGTTCTTTTATTTCTCAGTAGACCAGTTGAGCACCTAGCTGCTTGGTTACTCATTTTCCAGATCCAAAAATTATTGAAGAAGAAAATGCGACCAAATTTTCCCACTTATGGTTTTGCTCACAGAAAAAGCTGCACACCAGCAAGAATAAAAAAAAAAAACTCAAATGGTTTAATGAACCAGGATAATATCTATATATTCAAAGCTGTTAGAGACAATTCCCAATGACTCGTATTGAAACGCGTCAGCTTTTTCTGGCCACTTTGCATGTTTTTTTTCTTTTTTTAAATAAATGGAGACTATTTGAGGTTTCAAAAAAATATTCTCCAGTACATCCATATTTGCTGCGTTTTCTCTCGAATTTTGAAAATAATCTGAAACCTGACCCCCCTAGTGTTTGATGGTCAAGGTCTTTGAGAGAATGGCAAATATCTGCCCCCACAAGACAAGTTACCTGTGAACTTAGGGCATTGTACAAGTTAGGCAGATGACATACAGGCAAATTCAGGGAGATTTAGTTGCTTGGCTATTAAATGCCTCTTCTGCAAGGCTACAATCTCCCTGAACTGCCTGCTCCCTGCCCACCGCCTGTATAGATGAAGAAACTGCAGCGCCAATGCACTTGTGGTGCTTCGGTTTCCGGAATCGCACAAAGTTGCCTCGCAAGGAAACTTTGGGCTATTCTGGAAATCGAAATGCGTTTCTTCATTCATGCAGACAGCGGGAAGGGAGCAGGCAGTTCGGGGAGATTGTCGCCTTGCAGAAGAGGCGATCAATCGCCAAGTGAATAAATCTCCCCGATTGCCCAAACACTTATGGTAAGAACCTCACTCCCTGCTTTAAAAGGGGAGTTTAGCTCTGCAAAGGAAGGAAAGAACAGCTGGCCCTGTGCAGCCCTGTATTTATTGCTACTCTTCAAAGGTAGGGGGTTTTGGACAGCTAAGCTAGGCAACACGCTTTTGCATCTCAAAGAGGTTGTGGTGTGTCTTACATATTGCTGTATTGGATCACTCTTTAAATGTTAATAGGTTGTTCACCTTCAAAGAACTAGTTTTCAGACGGTTCACCAGAAATAACGACTTTTTCCAATTTTTTTCTATTTTCCATGTGTGATTGTTTTTCTAATGTTAAAGCACACCTATGGCCCAAAATATTTGCCCCAAACCGAAGGTGCAGGCTAAGCCTGCATTACGGTTTGGGGTTCTAGTACTTTATAAAAAAAAAAAAATGCCCCCTGCAGGCACTGGTTTCACCGCACCGGGAGGGAGCTCCCGGTGTGAGCCGCCATGTCTTCTGAAGAGCATGCACAGTATGAAAAGCAGCCCTGGAAGTGTGGCCGCTTTTCGGTGTGCGCGTGTGTGTTGCGTCACTCGCGCATACTGCGCATGCGCTTTAGAAGGCATGGCGGCCCGCACCTTCGGTTTGGGGCAATTTTTTTGGGCCATAGGTACCCTTTAAAGTGACATTTTTCATCTTCTAAAGCGGCTTTGGCGGGGGTGGGGGGTCCCCAACCCTGTAAACTGTTCTAAATTGATACATTTATTTGATACATTTCTTATCTTTGTCCCTGCTGAGCAGAATCCGGGGTTTCATTAAAGGCAGCTGTTAGAATTGATACAATAGTTGCTAGTACTCCAGAAATGCTGCTGAGAAATGTATCAACTAAATGTTGAAAAAATTGTAACCGTTTAGATTGTGTCTGGATCACTGAGCTGCCAGACTCCCAACACCAGAGACGGATATTAAATGTTGATTTTGGAAAAACAGTATAAAATAAATCATGGAAAGTAATTGGAGAACAAGCTGAAAACCACTGAACTGAAAAAAAGTGTTTGGAAGGTGAACAACAAGTGTAGCCTTTGTTTAAAACTTTATTTTTCAGCCAGAGGAGCGTGTGCCCCTTGATGT
Organism: Xenopus borealis; assembly: GCA_024363595.1. Classification (NCBI taxonomy): domain Eukaryota; kingdom Metazoa; phylum Chordata; class Amphibia; order Anura; family Pipidae; genus Xenopus; species Xenopus borealis. The sequence continues at coordinate 78,806,581 of CM044446.1, read as the reverse complement.
GTGTGTTGGCACAGGCAGGTTCAGTTTAGAAAGCATACCCGTAGCTTTCTACATAGGATCCCATAAAGACAATAGTTTAGTTTTGGCGTACTTGAAAGGAGGAAGGGTGACTACATTAACAGTTTTGATTAAGGTTTGAGAAGCATTACGAGCATGTTTTATCGGTGGCTGTCTTCTCCAAATGATGTCAGCTGTTTTGGGAAGATTATTTCTTATCCAGTATATCACCCTAATTACTTGTCACAGTAAATGTAGCTGCTAGAGAGCCCCTTGGCTAGCTAAAAAGTTAAGGCTTTTACAGAATTCAGATGTCCCAATTCAGCAAAAGGTTGACATATTTCTAAATGTTGTTGCATTTTACAGGTTACTGTGAAGCAAGATAACTCTACTCAGCTTGTCCAGGATGACCAAGTGAAAGGACCTTTAAGGGTGAGTGTTGGAAGGTGTATAGGTAGCTATGTTTGAACTAGTCAATATTTTCTTTTGTGTTATTTAATGGGGAACCAATGAAAAGGCACTATCACTAATGGATCCGCTGTGATCTTGTCAATATGCTATAAATATTTTAAAAGTGTTGCCCTATAAAAGAAGGATGCCCTAAAATACCAGTTCTGTCACTTGATGTAATGTGTTTAAGTGTCATCCTGGGTATTCTCTGCCAGGATTAGATAAGTCACAGAGTATTAAATTTAGGGGTCTTCTAAAAGTACATTGCTGGTTGATAATTGCAATTTTCAAATGATTGTAGTCAACTCGTGATCTAATCTGTGTATCTGTAGGTTGGTGCAACAGTTGAAATGAAAACAATTGATGGATCCCCGCAGGAAGCAATTATAAGTAAATTGACAGATGCAAGCTGGTATACAGTAGGTAAGTACCACCAGAAGTAGTGTTTTTATATTGGTGTATTACATTCCTTGTTGATTAGAAGATGGGGAAAATTTTTCTTCAACCTGATACAAAATGCTTGGAAGTCAAGAACAAACTTGTTATTGGAAGTCACTGGTCTTAATGCTGGGATTTTTAATATCTAAGGGTTCTATTTTATAGTTTTACAGAACCAAATGTAAAATGCTAGTATAAGTGCAACTTGTCTATGCAGTGTCACATCCCAGGCTGATCTTTGTATACAGGGAATGTAAAGGCAAAAAAATAGAATTCTACTTTTACTTTCTTTAATGAAAAAGAAATTTATCTCCAATATACTTCAATTAAAAAATGTCTACCATTCTGATATGAATACATAGGCAGTGAAATTCCCCCTTCATTTACTGCTGAGGATAGGCATTGTCAGACAGTCCCTAACTGCTCTGCAGGGAAACAGTCATACTTTCAAACAGCAGGGGAAGCCCTCACCTTACTTCCCAGAACTTGAGCAGCTTTGTCTGTTTCCCTGTAAAACAGCCAGTGACTGTGTAGAGATTTGTATCCACAGACCTGGTGCAGTCTGTATATTCTGATTATTAGTCAGTCTTGCTGTATTGGCTTCTATGGCAGATTGTGCTTTTTTGATAATTTATGATGACCCCTAAGCAGCCCATACCACACTGAGCATGTGCAGGGTCAGGCAAAGATGTATAACAAAGTTACAAGATGACAGCCCCCTGCACCAACTTTGATAGCATAAATCATTTGTTTGATTAGGCTTCTAGTGCAGTAAGTTCATGTTTATATTTAGTATACAAAATACAGCATTTTATTTTGTCAGGTTATGTAAACTGATGAGCACAACTGTAAATTGTTTTGCAGTGTAATAGAGAACACCACTAAACGAGTCTCTCCTTTCTTCTCGCAAGTAACACATACGATCTAGTTGTCAGAACCTGTAAATTGCCTGTGTTTTGTGCACACTGGCCAAGAAGAGTATATAAAATATATATATATTTTTTTCATGTAGTTTTCGATGATGGTGATGAAAGGACACTACGTAGAACATCATTGTGTCTAAAAGGGGAGAGGCATTTTGCAGAAAGTGAGGTAAATGCACCATGTATTTTATTGTATCTAGAAAAATGCAAATACATACATTGATTTGATTCGCACACTTCACAAAATTGATTGTTAAATCCCTTTAGTGTTATTATAATTTGCTGTACTTTTTAATATTTCTGTTTGTAAATACAAGCATCTTTTATTTTTCTTTTATGCTTGTAAGTTAAAAAAAAGTGTTCTGTCTGATTCTTGTTGCTCAAGGTTTGAGGGCTAAATATGCACATGGGGATGTCTCATTTTTTAGTATTTTACTGTTCCTTTAATACATGAAACATAATCCCTCCTTCTGATTTCCATTCACAAGTTTCTACAGACTTCACATTTCACACTTCCGTTACATTAAAAGTGCTGCTTGCATGCTAGAATTTCTCTAGTCGGGGGGGGTATACTTTAGGAAATAAAAATCCATGTCTCCCATTCTTCCTTCCCCTTTATTTAATGAATTTTTCCATGAATAGACTCTGGACCAACTTCCACTAACTAATCCTGAACATTTTGGAACTCCAGTAATTGGTAAAAAAACCAACAGGGGAAGGAGATCGTCTCTTCCAATGTGAGTATCACTGCAAAATATATTCCAGTGATTTACAGTAGATTTATCTGACAGAAAAGATATATGGTAGACCAGAGCTGTCCAGCTAGAGAACTGTGAAGGTTGCATTTACCCTAAAGGGGGCTTTATGGTCACCAACCTATTCAGGAGCTCCATATAGTCATATATATCTGAATTGCAAGTAGGAATTATGTCAATATAGGGGCAGATTTACTAAGGGTCGAATTTCGAATGCCAAAAAAAAATTCGAAATTCGACCAGGGAATAGTGGGGAATTAAAAAAAAATTCAAATTCGCATTTTTTTTTTTTTTTAGCGCAATTCGATCGATCAAATTTTTCTTATTCGGTCTTAGGGAATGATCCCCATTTCGGTAGGTTTAATCTGGCGAAGTAGGTGATCGAATTTAAATTTAAAGGGGAAGTATTCGGCCATCGAATATTGCAATAAAATTAAATTAAAATCATTCGAATTTGAATATTCAATGGTCGAATTTGCCTAATTTGCATATTTGAAATTCAAATCTTTTTGAAAATTCGATCAAATATTCGAATCCTTCATGTGAATTAATATGAATCTAGTAAATTTGCCCCTAAGTGTTGTGTATTATTCCTTCAAAAAAAAGTTGGAATGGCTCTGTGTGTGTGTTTGTTTGCTGCTTGTGTTATTAGTGACATCATGTTTGAATTATATCAATCCTTCACACTAAAATCAGCTTTATGAACTGAAGGCTCTCTGTTTGCTTCTTCATATTATGCCATAATTGTTGCTATAATCTGGCCCCCTGGCATGTTGTCTGTTTGCTAATCAACCACCTACCTGGGTGTTGTGTATTTACGTTTGCACCAGTTAAATGCCAGTTGAAGGCACTTTTTAGATCCGCTTTGCAGCCTTACAAGTGTATATTAGTTCTTATATATGTTAAAGTTATTTAAGTAAAAAAATGTTTTCTATATTTACTATTTCATTTTTATTCTTTTCTATTTTATTTTGAGGTTGTTTCCTATCCCTTTCCATTTTTAAGGCTGTAGTATAGAGCGGTAAAATGTTGAAAAATATTTAATTCCTGTTGGATCTGCTAATTCCCCAAAAGCAGCACAGAAGTATAGTAGAGACAGCAGTTCAACACCTTATTTACACAAGAGCCCACAAATTGCACCCATGTCTTCAGCAACCTATTATAATGGGTGTAATTATTGAGGCATTCTGTGACAACTTGAATTTGTTTCTTGGATTTTTTTTTTTTACAGAAATTATAATGAAAAAGTAGAAAAGAACAAAGATCTGATTTCTTCTTAAAATATACCTTTGTTTTTTTTTGTCAGGTTTATTGCAGATGGGGAATATCCTTTCCTTTAGATGAGGGTATGCAGAGTAGATCAACTGTAACAAACAAGGCTCCAGTAGATAGTGTTTGTTTCAATAGAATCAAAAGAAACCAGGGTTCCCCTGCACACACTTTTTTTTTTTTTTGCCAGTAATATATGTTTTACTGTTGTGTAAATAAAAGCTTTCTTTTACCACACTAAACATGTTTTATGAAAAAATAAAAATTTTAATCATTCCTCCATATTTTAACCTTTAAGTTTATTCACTGTACTATTGAGCCCTCTGGCTTGTCTCTAAATTTGGTACCCTTGTCACTTTGGACAAATAAAATCATTTCACCTCCTGTGCTAACTCTAACTAATCATTGAGCTGTTGATTTAATTTGGTTGGACATACCAAGTCAATTTGAACAGTGCCCATGATAACACTTTTTCCCCAAGTCACCCATGGCAGCAATTCACCAACATGGGTTAATCCCGCCTATCAGGTCACGATTAACCCATGTTAGTGAATGCTGCCATGGAATTGACTTGGAAATAGAAATTACGGTGAGTATGAAAACATTTCTATATTTTATTTAACCTGAGATACACAATTTAAAGTATTGCTGCTCTTACTTCTGTGTCAGTTGACCTTCCAGAACTTGAAAAGAAACACCCCCACACCTGAATAAACCCACCACTTATTTAGTCCATACCTGGACTGATCCAGAGTTGGAGGCCATATTTCTGAATTAAGCCCACAAAGGCAATCCCAAAAGGTGTGATCAGATGGGAAGTTGACATTGTGGAGGGGGGTGGGAGTGGTCTAGACACACCTTAAAATTCTTAAAATCCAAAGCTATGTACAATACAGTTTATGTATAATCAACAGCACTTGCTTTCTGTTTAGGTAAATGAACCACAATTTCAGAGAATAACTTGACAAACATGTAAACTGCAGATTTGCAAATATTTTATATAGCTGGTTTAAAATTGTAAGCGAATCCAGTGCTCCCTGCACATGCAATATTTCAGCTGTAGCTCTGCTTACAGGCAGATTGAACAGTGATATAGGTTTGCAATGGGGAAATGTTATGCTGAGTTGTAGTCAAGATTTATTAATTTTCTTCTCCGCCACATAGGACTGAAGATGAAAAAGAGGAGAGCAGTGAAGAAGAAGATGAAGATTTAAAGCGCCTTAATGATGAACTATTGGGCAAAATAGTTGGTGTGAATTGCAGTTCATCTAAGGAATGGTTTACAGCACTGGTAGGTGACATGTTTGAGTACATCTGTTCTACACAGACAGTATACATCAGTACTGCTCAGTGGAATAACACTAGGGAGCTGGGCCCCCAGCAAACTAATTTTCTGGCCCCAAAACAGAAGTGGCTCAAAAAAACGGTCAAGCTTGGTTGCTGTAACAAGGTAGCTGGAACTGTATAGCAGAATACTTGCCTAGTATATTATCAAGGATTAAGCCAGTGATCCCCAACCAGTAGCTCGTAAGCAACATGTTGCTCTCCAACCACTTGAATGTTACTCTCAGTGGCCTCAAAGCAGGTGCTTATTTTTGAATTCCAGGCTTGGAGGCAAGTTTTGGTTGTATAAAAACCAGGTGTACTGTCAAATAAGGTCTCCTGTAGGCTGTCCACATATGGTTCATCAAATAGCTAATTACAGCCCTTATTTGGCACTCCATAAAGTTTTTGCATGCCTGTGTTGCTCCCCAACTCTTTTTATTTCTGAATGTGGTTCATGGGTAAAAAAGCTTGGGGACCCCTGCTTTAGGTTATTGGTGCAGTTTGGCCACAGAAATGTGCACAGGTGTTCCAGCAGATAAACCAATACGTTTGGCCCATTTTTGGTTCCCTGGGTGGGTTTTTTATTTGGCCTCTCTGGAGAATAATTTAATAATTCATTTACCTCAATTCAACATGATTGTTAGGGGATGAATACTGCCTGTGCTTCTAATAATATTTTGTGAGAGGTTGGTGAATTTTTAGCTAGGTTTAAATGATATACACAGGCTATTCAAACCCACAAATGGTAGATCAATTGTACCTTTAATTTTAAACAAACTCAATTTGGAAGGTTCTCTGAGGTTATCTATATGAAAACTATACCACGTACATACTGCTATTCTTTTTTTATCTTTCAGGTTGTATCTCCAAGCTGTAGTGATGACACTGCTGTAAAAAAGGACCAGTGTTTGGTTCGTTCATTGGTTGACTCAAAGTTGTAAGTCATTTTTTATTTTATCAGTAATATTTTACATACACATTTTATTCATCTAGTTATGGTTTTGAGTTGGGCTATATACCAAAATATAAAAATCATATAAAATAAAAGTCCAATAAAAATCACATTCCAATTTACTCTATTTGAACATTTTCTGTGTTTGAGATGCATATATAAACCACGTGCTGCTCCTCCAGACTTATTATTATTATTAACCTAACATTGTACAGTTCTTGGCTGTGCCACCAGCCATACCCTTAGAAGACTTCAGGTACCATAATCCCTTGCCCCTCCTACCATTATGTCAATAGAACCATTCACATGGAAGCACATAATTTATAATTCAATGTCTTTGCATTTTCTCTCTTTCTGAAAGTGTAATCATTTTTTTTTTTTCTTGAAGCCATTCAGTTGCAAGGAAAGATCTTACTGAACTTGATGTCAGTGTCCTAAAGTCGGAGCATTATGGAAAGCAAGGTAATTGCTTTGTCAGGTAAAAGAAGCATCTTTTACTGGTGATGCACGAAATCCATTTTTTGGGGTGATTTGGACAAATCCGGAATCTTTCCCAAAGGATTTGGCTTTATCCTGAACTGAACCTGAACCCTAATTTGCATATGTAAATAAGTTTAAGGAATCTGTATCATACACTTCTTTTAAGATTGTATATTTATTGGAAAACAAAGTTATAAAGTTGCATATACCTGTATATTCCCAATACAGCCTTGGACTGGGCCAGCAGGACACTGGGAAAAAACCCAAGTGGGCCCCAACCCTCACGGGCCCCGCCGGTCCAGACAGTATTGCTAGACATAGCTGGAGAGGTACACTGCACATATCCGCGGTGTGACAGTTAGCGGATACTCTGTGATCAATTATGCATCACACACAGAGGGTTGTTGTGCCAGTGCAGCTAATGTTACTGATATATACAGATCTTTATGCAGGGTCAGACTGCAGGGGGGGTATAGAGGGAGCCTGGCGACTGGGACAGCGGGGGGGGCCCTGCTACTGGGGGACTGTGGCGGGGCCCTAAGTCAGCCCTGGTGAGCCCTAACCACCTAACAGTCCTGCATGTATGAGTGTTTTTATGACAATATATCGGTAGTATTAGCTGCACTGGCACAGCGACTGTCTGTCTTTGATGCATAATTAATCTTTGAGTATCTGCTAACTGTATCACTGCAGCTATGTGCAGTGTATCTCCTGTGTGTATCTCCTCCCAGTTATGTTAGATATGGCCGGGGGGGGGGGGATCCCAGAGCCTGGGGGCAGCAGGGGTCCCTGCTACAGGGGAAGGTGGCTGCAGGGCCCTGATGTGTCAGGCCCAGTGGCCCCTGTCTGACCATGTCCCAATATATCCTTAATTTGTAGGAGGAAAAATGTGCTTTCTACATACTTGTTTAGAGGTTGTTCCACATTTAAAATTATGAGGGTTATGGTGTGTTCCATGCCAGTCATATATGATGGTGCAAATTCTGCCATTTGCAAAAAAATGGAATGCTAGCTTTGTTAAAACTCTCTCTTGGGCCCTTTTCTAGGTGTGCAGGATGCCATTGCTTTTCTGACATCCAAGGCCATCCCTGAGAAATGGAAAATGGACATGAGTGAAATTCTTGAATCTTCCAGCAGTGATGAAGAAGCTGGAGAAGAGGAGGCTAGCGAAAGTGATCAGAACAAAGAAGAAGAGGAAGAAACTGGGGTAAGACTTGCAATTACAATTCTTGTCTTCAAGTTCAAGTTCAGACTTGATGTGAGTATCATGATGTGTGAAACTTGCAAGCCTTTGAATTTATGTATATTCCTACAATATTGATGGTTAATCTAGTGAATGCTTGCTGAAAATCTGTAAAATCCTAGGATCCATCTTTTACGATTTGTATTAACAATCTAGGGTAGGAAATACACTGTGAATGGACTCAAAAAGCCAGATACCACCTTTACAAAGAGTTGCATTTCATTTACAACATGCTAGTCTACAAAACAAAAAGGAACAAAGTAAAACACTTGCTGACATTGAGTACAATGAAATACTGTGATGCCATTGAGACTGCCAGACAGTGAGACAATAGCTTCTTAGACTAAGCTATAGCTGCTAGCTTCAGCCATTAACTCTTTTTCACATACACTTGGAACAAACAAAATAAATGGAAATGAAATATACATTTAACAGATAATGTTTCCATTAGGCAAAGCCACAGGGAAGATTTAGAAAAATAAATAAAAAATAAAGGTAACCTCCTTAAAGGACCAGTAACATCAAAAAATGTAATTGTTTTTAAAGTAATAAAAATATAATGCAGTGTTGCCCTGCACTGGTAAAACTGCAGTGTTTGCTTCAGAAGCACTTCTATTATTTATATAAATAAGCTGCTGTGTAGCAATGGGGGGGCAGCCATTCAAAGGAGAAAAGGCTCAAGTTACATGTCAGATAGCAGATAAGTTCTGTAGAGCATAATGTTATCTGTTATCCATTACTTATCCTGTGCCATATAGCCATTTTTCAATTTCCACCATTGCTACTTAGCAGCTTGTTTATATGAACTATAGTAGTGTTTCTGAAGCAAACAGATCAGTTTTAACAGCGCAGGGCAACACTACATTATATTTTCTTTACTTTAAAATACTTTCATTTTTAGGTGTTACTGTTCCTTTAATTTTCTCTTAATTTATATTGTGTGTTGTATTTGAAGAAATGCACTGTCCTACCAGCAGGCAAAGCTTGAGCAGCTTTTAAAGTGCATTAGAGATGGACAAATAAGAAATAAAAGATAGGTGGAGCACCCAATAAAACTGCAGTAAATCCCATACTACAATATTGGAAACCTCCTGCTTTTCTTCTATTAAATGTTGCATCATTTAGGTTTTCCTCCCTGCCTTAAAGGGATACTGTCATGGGAAAACATGTTTTTTTTTTCAAAACGCATCAGTTAATAGTGCTGCTCCAGTAGACTTCTGCACTGAAATCCATTTCTCAAAAGAGCAAACAGATTTTTTTTTTTATATTCTGTTTTGAAATCTGACATGGGGCTAGACATGTCAGTTTCCCTGCTGCCCCTGGTCATGTGACTTGTGCCATCACTTTAGGAGGGAACTGCTTTCTGGCAGTCTTGTTTTTCCTTCTCAATGTAACTGAATGGAACGCAATGAGACATGGGTTTTTACTATTGAGTGCTGTTCTTAGATCTAGCAGGCAGTTATGTTGTGTTAGGGAGCTGTTATCTGGTTACCTTCCCATTGTTTTGTTAGGCTTCTGGAGGTGAAAAAGGAGGGGGTGATATTACTCCAACTTGCAGTACAGCAGTAAAGAGTGATTGTAATTTATCAGAGCACAGAATGAAATATAAAAAAATCTGTTTGCTCTTTTGAGAAATGGATTTCAGTGCAGAATTCTGCTGGAGCAGCACTATTAACTGATGAATTTATGAAAAAAAAAACCAAAAAAACATTTTTTCCAATGACCATATCCCTTTAACCTCTTTGTATCCTTTCAAGGCTCTGTGACCATTTATCAGCTTGTCTGCCAGTAGTATGTGTTTGACAGCCATGCAGTAACTGCATTTAAATAGCCCATGAAGATTCATGTCTGCATCTGATTTATACTGTGCATGTGAAATACAGGGCTTACAGGACGTTCTTCTGCTCTTAATGTACTGTATATGTGTCAGCATAGATGGACACATATACAGTACATGGGTATACCTTGCATGTATATTTGAAATGAGGGCTGTAGACCTTTAGGTGCAGAGAGTGATCAACTTGAAAGAAAAAGCATTGCTTTAAAGGGGTTGTTCAACTTCCAAACACTTTTTCCTGTTTTCAAATTGTTCCCCAGAAATAAAGTATTTTTTCAATTACTTTCCATTATTTATCTTTTACTGTTTTTCCAAAATCTAAGTTTAAAGTTGTATGTTCGTGTCTCTGGTGTTCCAGTCTGGCAGCTCAGTAATTCAGGTGCAGACTCTGATACAAATTCTGAAACTGATACAATTTTGCAACATTTCATTGATACATTTCACAGCAACTTCTCTGGAGTATTGGCAACTATTGTATCAATTCTAACAGCTGTCTGTAATGAAACCCAGAGATTCTGCTCAGCAGGGACAAAGATAAGAAATGTATCCATTAAATGTATCGGTTTAGAACAGTTTTGGGGGGTCGGCAACCTCCCCCTCCCAGAGCTGCTTTAGAAGGTGAAACATGACACTTTACACTTCAATATTTGGCTGAATCCTGCTGAAAATGGCCGAATCCTGGCCAAATACCGAACCGAATCCTGGAGGGAAGGGAAAAACATTTTTTACTTCCTTGTTTTGTGAAAAGATCACGCTTTTTCCCCTCTCTGCCCCATATTTGCTGAATCCTGGATTTGGTGCATCCATAGAAAAGATACCAATATATCCGTGTCTGAAAATGCCTGGAGTGTGACAAAGAGTTCATCAGAAGCCAGATAATTTTAATTTCCTTTATTACATTACTGTACAGTTATGTAGTATGTTACTTTTACACTATTTGTGCCCAGGGCAAATATTTTTGACATTACACTGTTGATGTACTGTGTTTGGCTTCCTTGTTGGAATATATTTTACAACAAACACACATATGTGCAAAAATCCCTCCCCTGTGTAGCCCCCCCCCCCATGCAAATACCCCTAACTTGTTACTTACCCCTCCTTCCAGGTCCTCTCCAGAGGAGTTCATGGCAGCCATCTTCTCCCAAGCGCCCTTCTTCCTGGATTCATCTGCTTTTTCTGGCGCATGTGCAGTAGGAGGCATTTGTCGGTGTGGATCTACTGCGCATGCACCAAGTCACATTTCCATAAAAAGAAATATGAAACCTCATTACTTCAGGCACATGTGCAGTAGCTCCATACCGGCAAATGCCTTAAACTGCACAGTTGCCCGAGAGCCTTTTTTTTTTTTTTTCGGGAAGTTTGTGCCTTGTACGGGGCATTTGCTGGTACTTAGCTACTGTGCATGTCCCTGAAAGTTGCGGCGTATCCGATTTCTTTTTTTGGAAACTTTGCGACTTTCGGCACGTGCGCAGTAGATCCGCACCATTTATGCTTTTCATGTATTTCAACATTATCATTTACATACAACAGAATAGGAGTGGATTCTGCTTGGAAAAAGTGTAGCAATTGGATATGATCACTTTATCCATTCTCAAAAGCAAGTAGACAGTGACTAGGCCTATTTACCCATGAGCAGCATTCTGTATACGGGTGTATAGTTAGCACAGTCTCTTCTCTCCCTTGATGAATAGGTATATGAGCAATCCCAGCATGACAAGCATGTTATTCTATTTCTAACAATACTAGAAACCAATAAAGATGCAACATTCTCTGACTGATGGCAAAACAGAATCACTTGGGAAGAATGCTCATCACCATGCATGTCAGAGCAGGCATTTTGGCAGGGAAATTCATGGACTAGCACAAAAATCATTGTATAAATATCGTGTAAGACAGGGGTGTCCAACCTTTTGGCTTCCCTGAGTCATAGAGTTTCCGATTTTTTTTGGAAACTTCGTGACTTTCTGCGCATGCGCAGTAGATCCACACCGGCAAATGCCTCCTCCTGCGCCAGAAAACACAGATGAATCCAGCTCTCATTAGAAGATGGCTGCTGTGAACTCCGCTGGACCTGGAAGGAAGGGAAAGTAACAGTTAGGGGCAGGTAGGCCTGAGGCAGGGGGCCTACACACGGGAGGGGGGGGGGGGGGGGGAGATATTTTTGCATGTATGGGGTTGAGTTCTCCTTTAAAGGGCACCTGTGGCCCAAAAAATTTGCCCAAACCTAAGGTGCGGGCTGATAGAGCCCGCATTCCGGTTTGGGGTTCTAGTACTTTAAAAAAAAAAAAATGCCCCCTGCAGGCGCTGGCTTACTTGCACTGAGAGGGAGCTCCCAGTGCGAGCCGCCATGTCTTCTGAAGCGCATACGCAGTAACACACAAGTAACACACACGCGCATACTGAAAAGCGACCATGCTGCTTTTCATACTACGCATGCGCTTCAGAACACATGGTGGCTCGCACCGGGAGGAAGCCAGCGCCTGCAGGGGGCATTTTCTTTTTCTTTTTTTTTTTTAAGTACTAGAACCCCAAACCGGAATGCAGGCTCTATCAGCCCGCACCTTTTGGTTTTGGGCAAATTTTTTGGGCCATATGTGTCCTTTAACCAGCACCTCTGGAGTATTTGCAACTATTGTATCCGTTCTCACAGCTGCCTGTACTGAAATCCAGGGATTCTGCTCAGACAAAGATAATAAACGTATCCATTAAATGTATCAATTTAGAACAGTTTGGTGGGGTCGGCGCAGGATTCTAAAATTCTAAATACATTTGAAGATCTGAAAAATAGTTTTTCTTTATGTAATTGTGTTGGTAGAAAAATGTGTGGGTCCCAGCACAAACCTGGGCTGCGGTGATGTTGTTTTGCCAAGGGTCTGACACCACATTGCAGAGCACTGAAAGGTTGACTGTGTCTGGTTTAAGTGCATGAAATGTTTTCCCTCTTCCAGCATGACTACTGATGGCTTTTTGTGTGAGTGTGCGTGTCTATGTGAAAGCACACCACTCTCTCCCCCTATTCGGGGGGCTGCCTAGAGTGTTGCCATGGAAACCTGGTGTTGGGTAGGAGGACGCATGCTCTGAGGAGACAGGAAGGTTGAGCAGAGGCTTGGCAGGCTGCCAGAGGAGGTTCGCCAGATGCTTTGAAATGGGGCTGTCTTTCTCTTTTCTTCATGTAATGTCTGATTTTTCCCATCCGGTGGGGAATGCAGGGAAGGCAGCAGCAGCAGCGAGAGTGTAGCAAAGGCAAGTGAGACGTAGGGCCGGCCCTCCTGCACAGCAGCACACAGACGCCAGGCTGACTAACTAGGACCTGAACAATTCTTTTCTGAAAGCTGTGTGTGTAGGTAAGCATTGTGCCTTCTGCACTCACCATCCCATTCTGGACTAAGCGCTCTCCATATCTCATTTATATATGGATATCCTATAGATTAGTGTGCAGGTTTCCTCTGTTTGAAAGAACTAGTAGTTTTTTTATTTTTGTCTCAAAGGAAAGCCCTTCAGCCCATGACCCACTGGTACTTGTATTGCAGATCTGGCATGGTGAGGCAGAGAATGCACACGGGCAATCAAATGCAATCGATTTGTTGTTAATGGGAGAGCTAAGGCCAAAGAGCTGACATTGTGGTCCTGGGTGGGATCTATGTGGTGTAAATCATGCCTTTGTGAGTTTGAGTATAATTCCCCAAGCAGTGTGTGCATGCACCGATCATAGGGGGGGGGGGGGGGGGGGGGGCTGCCACTTTCTTGTATTCAGCAGTTAGGTGGCAGCAGAGAAGAAGAAGAAAGAGCTTTTCAATGGAGCCATGAGGGTTTGGGCCTGAGGTTACATGGTGTGGCTGCAGTAAATGAATAGCTTGTGTTCAGTCCATTGTCTGTAGCAGATTTACAATGTAACTGTGTACTTTAGTTGTAGCCACTTATGTCTTTTGCTCGTGTACTTTATTTAAGCTTCAGCCATTTCACTTGTGGCCGGAAAAATTATGTGTTTCCTTTTAGTTACTGCAGTGCATTGACTATAGGGGTTTACTAAAGCTTACATGATATTTATATAAAGGATTTTTGTGCTAGTCCATGAATTTCCCTGCCAGAATGCCTGCTCTGACATGCATGGTGATGAGCATTCTTCCCAAGCGAGTCTGTATTTTGCCATCAGTCAGAGAATGTTGCTAGAGATGTTGTGTCTTTATTGGTTTCTAGTATTGTCAGAAATAGAATAACATGCTTGTCCTGCTGCGATTGCTCATATACCTATAAATCAAGGGAGAGAAGAGACTGTGCTAACTATACACCCGTATACAGAATGATGCTCATGGGTAAATAGGCCTAGTCACTGTCTACTTGCTTTTGAGAAGAGGATGGATAAAGTGTTCATATCCAATTGCTACACTTTTTCCAAGCAGAATCCACTTCTATTCTGTTTCATGTAAATGATAATGTTGAATGTTGAAATACATGAAAAGCATAAATAGCTAAACCCGCCTGCTCTTTGCAGGTAAGCTGCTATGCATGATCCTTTCCAGTGAATTCCATACTGTATTACTGCAATAACTGCACAGAAATAATTCCGTTCCTGCGATGTGAGGAGCCAAATGTGCAATCTTCCATTGCTGCTGTCGCTTTCGTTGGTGTAAGTGGAACATTACAGCTCCCACATGCACTGAATGTAGAAAGCAGAAAGAAAAGGTAGTCAACAATTGTTGTTGCAGCAATCAAATCTCTTTAAATGCTTTGCTCGCTAGTTGTCTGTCTTTGAATTTATGGACAAAGACTACAATTCCCATAATCCACTGTGGTTTCTTCACCAAGTAGAGAAGTCAGAGCAGCATTTGCTGTAAGATTGGAACAGGGATATATTTTAGCACAGATCTATTGGAGGATTTTTTTTGTCAGTGTTGACCCTCAATTCTCCCTAAGATTTGGGGGCAAATCCACTTAAGCTCGAATCGTCTAACGCTAGCGCTTATTCGCCAGCATGACGTCATTTCACAACCATGTCCCTGGTGAAAATTCGCTAGCGAAGTAGATAGACTAGCGCAATTTTGCACCCTTACACTAGGCGAAGTTGGGCACTGATGAAGGGTCGTAACTACGCTAATTCAATTCAAGATGCCCATTTTACTGAACGTTACCTCTTGCGCTAGACTTTACTTCGCCAGGTCAGGCGTGGTGAAGTTCAATACAATAGATAGGAGTTTGAAAAAAAAAAAAAACTTGAAAGTCCCAAAAAAAGCTGGCATCTTACTTTTTTAGGGTAATAGTCTGGAAAATAGCGTAATTATCTTGGGGTTTACCCTACTTCCCCCTCCCCCCCCCAGATTTCCTAACATATGGCAACACAACTATACAGTTGCATGTTTAGGGCAATAGGACAACTTTATTTTATTTATTAAAGGTTTCCTGGGCTTGTGTAGTGTTATGTAGTGGCTGTAACATATACTTCTATTATACTTTAACTTTGCACCATATGCAAATTAGGCATCGCTAGCAAATATGCGCTTTGCCTGACAGAAAGTCACAAACAGTTTCACCTCACTACACCTAATTTGCATATGCAAATTATCATTCCGTATTTGCCTGAATCTTTCCCGAAGGATTCGGGGGTTTGGGGGAATTCAAAATTTTGGTTTGGGTGCATCCCTACCTGTAACGCAATATGCCTGTTCATAGGTGTGTAGTCTTTTTTCACAATAGCATCATACAGT
>CM044446.1:78770547-78780711 GCA_024363595.1 Xenopus borealis | reverse complement strand
ATATTATTATGAATTATATTATATATTATTATGAATATCTTTATCTTTTTTTTTGTTGTTTGTTTTTTGCCATTCTTCGAGGCATAAATTGCGTGATATGCCGTATTTGTGACAATAGCTATTATAGCTTATTGTCCAAGCACAATAAAATAAAACCCCATTTAAAGGAGAAGGGAAGAACTGCCAGAACGTTAGGCATCCCCAAGTGCTTGTATCTACCTATCTGAAACCCCAGGCCAGTGCTTCTGTCAGCAGAAATCTGCATCGGCCCGAGGTTATACGAGTGAGCACCTCCCTGTGTTTTCAGGTAGGTAGATACAACCACTTGGGGTTCCTAACTTTTGGCACCCCCAAGTGCTTCCAGCCTTTCCTTCTTCTTTTAAATGGAGAAAATGAGGTAGCCGATATCTACTGCAAAAACTCTGATTATGACTTTATAAATTAAGGGGCATTTTAATAATATATTTCATGCAATTTTATTGAAGGTATCTGTATGGGTTTGAGGAGTACTGTCGTTCTGCGAATATTCAGTTTAGGACTATTCACCATAATGATCCTATACCAGTAAAGGAGATTAAAGTGGAAGAAGAGAAACCCATGGAGAGCAGTGAGAAAAAAGAGGCAGCATCACCTTTATACGATGCAAAAGTGAATGAGGAAGATGAATCGGACTCTAGCAGTGAATCTGAAAAAGAAGAGACTGAAATGAAATCACCAAGGGTATGATAATGGCTGAAAATATACATCTATATAGCTATCTGTAAATTAGGCCTACCATCAAAATATGAGTTACTTGGATGTAAACACAACATGCATCATTTTAATGGCACAGTACATTTAAAATTAAAATTAATTTCTGTACTTTCGTATTTAACACTGCCTTCCTAAAAAAAATATAGAACAATGGGATATAGAAATATTGTGAAGTAAACTCTTAAAGGGATACTGTCATAGGAAAAAAAAATTTTTTTTTCCAAAACACATCAGTTAATAGTGCTACACCAGTAGACTCCTGCCCTGAAATCCAATTCTCAAAAGAACACAGATTTTTTTTATCGTCCATTTTGAAATTGGACATGGGGCTAGACATATTGTCAGTTTCCCAGCTGCCCCCAGTCATGTAACTTGTGCCCGCACTTTAGGATGGAACTTCTTTCTGGCAGGCTGTTATTTCTCCTATGTACTTAATATAACTTTATCAGTCTCAGTGGGACTTACTATTGAGTGTTATTAGATCTACCAGGGAGCTGTTATCTTGTGTTAGGGAGCTGTTATCTGGTTACCTTCCCATTGTTCTGTTGTTAGGCTGCTGGGAAGTTAGGTGGTGATATCACTCCAAAGCATGACTGAAGTTTATCAGAGCACAAGTCACATGACTGGTGGCAGCTGGGAAACTGACCATATGTCTAGCCCCATGTCCGATTTCAAAATTGAATATAAAAAAATTCAAGTTTGCTCTTTTGAAAAATCGATTTCAGTGAAGAATTCTGCTTGAGCAACACTATTAACTGATGCGTAGCTTGCTTACTAGAAATGTCCCACCATTGACTAACTTACTTTTTGGTCCCCCTTCATCTTACAAGTCTTTTACAGATGGGTGGTGCTTATATCAACATGACCTTTCATGTGATTGTTATATAAATGTGTTTTACAGATAACCTCTTATTAGATGTTCATGAAAATTTTTATTTCTTGATTCTCCTGCAGTGTAGAATAATGGGCTTAAAGGACAATGAAAGCTAAATCTTAAGTAAAGTTCTATCACAAGTCTGGTGGATGAATTAGTTACACAACAGAGTTAATGCTGTCTCCTTGGTGTCTAGAAGCAGGAACTGCGCTGTGATTAGAATGTAGTGTAGGACTCTAGTGACGTCACTGAATTTCCAGGCAGCTTCCTTCCTGCTGTGTCCTAGTTATGAGTGCCACATCATATGTGACGTACTCCTGGGGTCAGGGGAAGGTTTTTTGTCTGCGCATGCGCAATATGAATGTCATGCGACTCACTAACACTTGTGTATTAGAATAAATAAAGTATCCCTTGTTGAGAAAAATGTTTCTAATATAATTAGGCAAAAATAGAATCTATAAAGGCTGAAGTGGCTGATTGACTAACTCCGAGATAGAAAGCTGAAAAGCAGGAAGTAGTGTTCTGTTCTACAGTGATTTGAAGGGGGACATAACTGTTCAGTGAGTTTGAAATTGATCATCCAAATTCAGCTCAGAGCAGTTATGACTAGGGTTGCCACCTCACTGGTATTTTACCGGCCTGGACAGTATGTTTGATGGTTGATCCCAATGTTATTAATAGGAAAAAGAGATAAATTTATAGGACGGCCAGTATTTTTTTCAGGAAAAGGTGGCAATCCTAGTTATGACCCATTTGGTCCCCCATCAAGTCACTGATTGGTTACTGCTTGCCGAAAAGCAGGAAGTAGTGTTCTGTTATGTTAAACATCCAGTCACTCCAGCCTTTACACATTACATTTTTGGCTAACGATATTAGAAACTTTTTTTTATTTTGCACATCTATTTACCCAGTTTTTATTTTTATACTGAACAATTCCTTTAAGTGCAACTGTCAACCCTTACTGCCCATTAGAGCTATTTCTTTATGGTAAAAATTTCATATTTAACTAGGCCCATATTCACATGCGCTGCTGTGTGCCTATAGTCGTGTCATGTCTTTCTGTTTTTCTTCACTTCTAATATATGTTGCACTCTGGCAGTGAGTTTTATGTATTCTGTTACTGCGATCATAGGGAAGGGAATAGGGAATCATAAGGAAATCAAGCATTTCCAAGCTTAGTATAGTGCTTTCCATTTTCCATTTCCAAAAATCTATATTTTGGAGAACATTTTTCATTTTATAAAAAATGCTTAGGGGGCCACATGATATTATAATCTTAATTCCATACAAAGAAATCTGTGTAGCTTCTGTGGACATACACAGCCTGGGATTCTGTGTGGAGGAAAAAAACTTTTGAATAAAAATTGATCCTTTTTTTAAATTGAAACAAATTTGATTTGAATACATAGCTAATAAATGTATTTCTTCATTCAGGGGAGGAGGAGATGTGCTTTTAATGCATTTTCTGTTGTGAAGGATGTTGAGGACAGTGATAGAATACAAGACAGCAACAAAGAGAACAAGGATATTGAGGAAGACCTGAACAAAACAGAGGAAACGAAGGAAAATGAAAGCACTCCCAGCTTACAGTGCCCAACAAAAGGCGATCAAAAAACCAAGAAGCAGGATGAGTCTGAAAGAGAATCTGATGAAGACGATGAAAAGCCATGTGAAGGGTAAATATACTTATCATTATGCAAATATTCTACACCAATCCGTAGCCATTTAGAACTCAATCAAGCTCCATTATGGACATCTAAAAAAAAAAATACACGATTCTGGCTTTGCAATCTTGCATCTCCTCATGATTTAAAGTGGATCTGTCACCCAGACTTAAAAAGCTGTATAATAAATGGCTTTTTCAAATTAAATCTGAAATCCAATTTTTTTATTAAAGCATTCATAGCTGATTTAAACATTTCAGCTGTCAAATATTATCTGCCCCTCCTCTATGCCTTAGGCATAGAGGCGGGGCAAGCTGTTACTTTCACTTTCTATTCAGCAATTACTAGATGTCCCTGTTCTCCACACATTCCCCCATTGTCTTCACGGTTTAATTGTGCAACCAGTGCATGGAGATGGACATCAGGTCCCCCATTCTGGTGCACATACAAGATTCTGAAATGTAAAATGAAACACAAGAACACCTTGCACAAAATTAACTAAAAGTGGATGCGCAAACACTTGGGTTTCCAAACCCGAGATAAAAATAATATAACACTGTATGTGCTTCCTTAATAAAGTACCAGACCAATTTGAAAGTCCCACTTTCAGTCTAAACGTCTTTCTTGTCTAAAAGTTCAATGGAATGTAGCAGATTAGATTTCAGCGTGGAATAGATAGAAACACTGCAACCCCTCCTCCACACCAAGCTGGAAAACCTTGCAGCCCAACCTCAGAGACAAGAAAGAAAAACAGTTGTACACTGTCAAACTAAAGCTGGCCATAGACGTAAAGATTTTTGAAAGATCCAATGGTTATCGTGAGACCACAATTGTCTCAAAACGATCGTTTAAATGCCTGATGTGTCCATCAACTAAAAAGACCATTTCAGGCGATATTGCCAGCAAAACTGAAGGATCGCAGCCTGCTTGGCCCTGCAAACATAGATAAATTGCATGGGGACCGATAAAGATTTTCTAACCTGGCCGATCAATCATCAGACCGATGTTGGACGAAAAATCATAAGATGTACGATCATTTGTATCCCACTAACCGCACGATAATTTGAGACATTGGTCAGACTTCGCCAAGATCGGTCGTTTGGCAGGAAAAGATTGTTGCGTCTATGGGAAGCTTAAGACCACAGGTCCCTGCTTGATCTGTACTTACAGGATCCTCCTGACAGGCAGACTTATAACTGTGCTTCGCTGCAGTATAGCTTGGTTCAAGTTCCTTGTAGTTGCCACTCATTCCACTCTCATACAAACGCTGCTTGTTTCCTGATACTTTACAATGCATTCATCTGTAGAAGCCTTTACTGTTATCTAGCCAGGTTTTTTTATTCTCAGGTTTAAGGAAACTAGGTGCTAGTGATTATTTGAGGGTATTTGGTCGGGTAAAAACCATCGATGGATGTTCTCCTAGGAACTCTTTTAAATCCGCATCCATCTGTAAAACGTGCCAGTGTTTTTCAAGATATTGGTGCGTATCCCCCTTTGCTAAATTTGGTGATAAATGGCACACATTCTGTCCTAGTTTTTTTTTATCTTTCATTGCCAGTAAATCTCTTCTATCTATTGCATCAATCTTCTGTTTGGAGTCTTGTATAAGTTCCTCACTATAACCCTTGGCTATAAAATCTTTTACCATCTCATCACAATATTTTCTATAATCTTTTAGATCAGAACAATTCCTCTTTAGCCTTCCAATTTGTCCCCTCTGTATATTATTTAACCATTTCTTATGGTGCCCACTGTCATAGGGTATTTACCAATTGCAGTCTGTCTCCTTTTTATATAGACATGGTTTTTGGACTATCCTGTGCAGCATAGATCTTTAAATCTAAAAAGTTTACAGATTCCTTACTGGATACATGGGTAAATCTATCAGACCCTTTCCAAATCAATACACAATCATCAATGTAGTGTCTCCAAGTGATCAAATGTACCCCTGATTGTAAATATGGGTTGATTATAAAGTTTTCCCAGTAACCCATAAAAAGGGTTGCATAGCTTGGGGCAAATTTACTGCCCATAGCTGTGCCAGTGGTCTGCAAGTAAAAATTCCCATCATACCAGAAATAATTATTATGAAGAGTAAACTTAATCCCTTCTAAAATAAATTTATTTTCCAATGGTGGAATGGAATCATCACGTTCCAGAAAAGAAAGAAACTGCCTCCAACCCCCATGATTGATACAAGTGTATAATGAAGTTACATCACACGTGGCCAATAGATAACTATTTTCCCACCTCTGTTGTTCTACAAAATTAATAGTGTCCTTAGTGTTGCTAATGAACGATGATGGAAGGGCATATTAGAACGTTCTATTCATTCGTAATGCCATGTATTTGAATCATTTGTATGACCCCGTCTATCCCAGTCATTAAAATTATTAATGCGACCTATTCTATTGTGGCGGTGTATATTTACATCATTACTGAACGTCTGTTTGGCCCAGTTCCTGTAATAATTCTTCATAGATTTGTGATTCGATGTATATATGTTCACAAAATGGCTGCTTCCTGCTTGTTTTAATTATGAATTCCCAGACTGAAGCAAATAAGATTCAAATAATTAATACAGTATAATTAAAGTAAATTTTTCTTGACTAACAG
Organism: Xenopus borealis; assembly: GCA_024363595.1. Taxonomy (NCBI): domain Eukaryota; kingdom Metazoa; phylum Chordata; class Amphibia; order Anura; family Pipidae; genus Xenopus; species Xenopus borealis. Next base: position 78,774,804 of record CM044446.1, on the reverse strand, counting down.
GATAAAATAGGATTTGGAATAATTAAGTGAATGTGTTGGTGCCTCATGTTAGAGCTACTGTGGTAATAAACCTTTCTGTTTGTCAAGTTTACTAGCATGCAGGTTACTTTTCATACACTTTACGAATGATGGTCTTCACTGTTATTCTTTTAGAAAAGCGGATTTTGAGCACAAAGGAGAAACTGAAGAAGAGGTTGAGGGCACAGAGGATGGAGACTTTCTAGCTGGCACTAGAGTTAAAGTAAAGTATGGGCGTGGGAAAACTCAGAAAATTTACGAAGCAAACATAAAAAACACTGAAGTGGACGGAGGAGAGCTATTATACTTGGTTCATTATTATGGCTGGAATGTGAGGTAAGTGTGAAGATTGCATATTGGTAACTTTCAGTTATACATGCACCCCCCCAACCAAACATTCATTTTATTATTTGTCTACTGCCAACTATTCATCTTCACTCAGTTTGGTAAAAAAAAAACTCTCATTTCTGTTTCCAACCCCATTTAACCGAGGAGGTATGGACAACTGTTTTCAATGGTCTTCGTTTTTTATTCTTAAACTCAATTTATTATACTAAGGGTAATGTCATACAAAAGGTGGTCATGTAAGCTTAGATTTGGTCTTGCAGTTTTGTTTGTTTTGACTTTACTTCCTTGATTACCTGGGCAGGTACTGTGACCCTGGAATAAATGTTAACTTTGAATCACAGTTAATCTGTCCAGATCAGATTTTTGGAAAGCAGAGGCTAAGAAATGCTTTCATCTTGACTACTGCAGTGAAAACACCCCTCTGAAAAAAAGATATTTTATAAACTACAGCTCAGGCTTTTGAGGTTTACACTGTGTTGTATAAAATGTAATGTCCTGCAGAGTATTTCTTCACTAAAATTTTGTTTTAAGTGGCACAGACATGTACTCTCTTGCAGATATGATGAATGGGTTAAAGCTGACAGAATCATCTGGCCTTCAGACAAAGGTGGACCAAAGAAAAAGCAAAAGAAAAATACAAAAGTAATTAAAGACAATTTTTTCACATTCACTAACACTAAATGAGTATTGCATTGTATGGACTGTGAATGAGAGAAATTGCACTGGTTGTAAGGTTTTCATGTGGCTTCCACAGTTTCCTTGATTTTCAACGGATTTGATTGTGAAAGGGCATATACTACTTACAGATGTATAGAAGGATAACAATCATGTTTGTTATTAATTTTGCAAATAACAGAGATCACAATATATACTTAATTTAAACTTTTTCCCGCCTGCCAGAATAAAGATGAAAATGAAGAAAATAAAGAGGATGATAAGCGATCAAAACGAGGCCGTCCTCCTTTAAAGTCATCTCTTCAGAATAATATGACATGTGGTCTGCCAAAAACTCCAACTAGCGAGGGCAAGTCATCAAATAAAAGTATGAGAAACAGCTTATCAGATAGCTCCTCACTATCAAATGGACTAGAAGGTAAATTTGCACTTTTAAAACTGATCATGAAGGTTAAGAGGCAATTGCTTTGTTTGAAATGTATACTATTTGTTCTTTGTATTATCATTGTACTTACAGTACTTGTATTTTTCCATTGTAAAATAGGATCAGCCAGGAGAAGAACAAGGAGGAGCTCTGGATTATATGATTCTGACAGATTCTCAAATGGTGGGTATTTGGTAACCCCAGCATTTTCACAGTGACTTAAAAGGAGAATTCAACCCCCTATATAATAAAACCCACTACCTCCTACCCTACACAGTCCCTGCTCTCCACCGCACAGGTGAAAAGTCCAGTAATTGCCCCTGATCCTGTAATGACCCCTCCTCGTTGCAGATTCAGCGCAGCGTTGCTCACGGGTGCCATCTTCGGTGCTGCGGTAATCTTTGTACGTATGGGCGCATGCTTAGTTGAAGCAATCATTCGGTTCCAGACAATTGCATGTGTCGAAAGTGATGGAAATAGCCGAACGGACAACCAGAAGATGGCACCCGTGAGCTCCACTGCTCTGCACTGAGGGGCAGGGGGAAGTGGGCTTTATTATATGGGGGTTGAATTCTTCTTTAAAGGAGAACTAAGCCCCCTAAACTTCCAGACATTGCCCCCCACCCCTATCCCTCCCCATAACGTGCTTTAGTGTAAAAAAAAAAAAAAAAGCCTCTAAAAAAAAAATTGACTATTAAATCCAGTGTGTCAACTTCCAGCTCTTCATATAGTCTTCAGGCTTCAACGACGATTTGCGCATGCACAGTCTAACCAGATTCCTGACTCCGCCCAACTATGCATGTTCTGTCAGGCTTCCTGTCGGCGTACAGACACAAAGACCATATGAAGAGCTGGAAGATGATGCCCAGGAGGTCCACTGAGATTCTATGTATTTAAAGGGATACTGTCATGGGAAACCATGTTTTTTTTTTTTTTTTCAAAATAGTGCTGCTCCAGCAGAATTCTGCACTGAAATCCATTTTTCAAAAGAGCAAACAGATTTTTTAATTTTGAATCTGACATGGGGCTAGACATATTGTCAGTTTCCCAGTTGCCCCCAGTCACTCTTTACTGCTGTACTGCAAGTTGTGGTGGGGGTGATATCACTCCAACTTGCAGTACAGAAGTAAAGAGTGACTGAAATTTATCAGAGCACAAGTCACATGACTGGAAGCAGCTGGGAAACTATGTCTAGCCCCATGTCCGATTTCAAAAATGAGTAAAAAAAAAATCTGTTTTGCTCTTTTGAGAAGTCTGGTAGAGCAGCACTATTAACTGATGCGTTTTGAAAAAAACATATTTTCCCATGACCGTATGCCTTGTGCAAAATAAAAAAATGTTTCAAATTTAGCAAAAATATAATTTGTAAAGGCTGGAGTGACTGGATGTCTAACATAACCAGATCACTACTTCCTGCTTTGCAGCTCTCTTGGTTTGCTCTGATTGGTTACCAGGCAGTAACCAATCAGTGACTTGAGGGGCAATGACTTAAAGTTTATGGGGGCTTTTGGTGTGGGGGGTAGTTCTCCTTTAAAGCTGTCCCTTATCTCGAAAGTAGTTAAAGTAACAGTAACACAAAAAAAACCAAACAGTTTAAAGTAACATACTGTTGAGTTGGTAAAACTGCTTCAGAAACGCTGCTATAGTTTATATAAAAACACTGCTGTGTAGCCTTTCAAAAGAAGAATGGCTCAGATTACATAGCAGATAGATAAGCTCTGTAAAATATGTGTATCTGTTATCTGCTTTTTAACCTTTGCAATTTAGCCCTATTTCCATTGCTACACATCAGCTTGCTAATTTAAATTATAGTAGTGTTTCTCTGACGTCTCCGGGGGACACAGGAGACAGATGGGGTAAAGCTCCATCCTTCAGGAGGCAGGACACTTGATGACGAATCAAAAAGGGGGCGTGCCAGGGCTCAGGCTTTACCCCTAGCACTTCCTCTTTTGCTTCAGTTTTTCAAGTGTCCTGTCCACAGGAGGATGGACCTACTGGTCTCCAGTGAGACCCATCAGAGAAATCTCCGGTCAGTGATTAGCACTGACACCAGGGGCTACACTTAGGGCAGGGCTGGTTTCTCTGCACCTAGAAGGTTAACCCCCTACGTGGGACTATTCAACCCGGGGCTGGATACTCTGTCAGTAAAGAGTGGCCTCCCAGATCCTAACCTGTTCCCTGAGGGGAAGAGGGACTCTGGCCGGGAAAACGTTGCTTGAGGTAAGAGGGTATTAATCCCTTCTATTTATTTCTCAGGCGGCTTGTTGCAGGATATCCTCCGAGTCAGTATCTTCCCTCCCGTTCCTGCGCTAATTCAGGGCCCTGGAGCAGTGCGGGCCGGCCGGGAGGGTTACCCTTGCCGTCTCCCGTTCCCGTAGCGCAGTGTAAGTTTGTGCGGCTCATTAGCAGCAGGGGAGGGAGACGGTAGGGTTCAGCGTATAGGTTGCGCTGTCCTTAAATATGTCAGGTTCTCGCCGGCGCCATGTTGTGTAGCCGCGCGCAGGCACAGCCTTTTCTAGTGACGTCAGCGCTCTCTCACTAGACTTTCCCGCTCGCGGCCATTTTAAATCAAACGGCAGCGGAGGCACACACCACGCAGCACCATTAGAGATACTGCGCCTTAATTATTTACGCACTGAGTGGTTCCTCCTACAGCTCAGCAACAATATACTCTGCAGAGTTATCAGGGGACCCGCGCCAGTTGTCTCTTGTCCTTACTCCCAGAAATTCCTTCACCATGGCAGAAGGTAGGACCGGGGGACTATTCACCCGGGGAGGTGGTGGACGGCCAA